>CM076574.1:664151747-664561641 GCA_034641835.2 Pinus albicaulis | reverse complement strand
AACCTACATGGGTCAGTTATACAAATAACTTAGCTTACTCGTATAGTATATGTAATCATGTATGCATAATCACTTACATTAGACTAGTACGAGCTTACTATACACCTCTTGCTTCGTATCACTGATTATAAGAACACAGTTTCATCATAGAGCTAAAGATCACATGGTAATCATAGTAACATAATATGGCTTAATACAGGTATACAAATTATGGTATTTATTAGTTATGATATGCGGAACATACGCTTGTTCATAGCTAATATATAAGGTGTCACTTACTCTATAGGTTATGATCATACCACTGTATTGGCCTAATCAATGACACACATAATACTAGTCTGAACAAGTAGTAGTGATTATTATTCATATACATGGATTCAACTCTATGTATTAACTAGTTTCACCTCTTACATTACCCTTACTTCTTGTGACGTATTTATTACAAGCACTTTTATTATTATAAGTAAGCAGCTCTTATCCTTTTCATTATTATGGAAATACTTATGATAAACACTTAGCACACTAGTAATAGGGATCTATCATATACGTATAACTCTTGGTTAAAGGTTAAAGGTAAGTCATTCCACTCAATGGGATTAGTACTTACAACAATGCTTACATGCGGTCCAAGTAATGAGTAATCTGCAGTTTACATAGTCTACTAGTCTAAACGTATGTTTCCTAATCATCATGTTTGGTTTCTACTTAGAGTATGATGTTAGCTAAACTAATGGCAATCAGAGTTCCATGAAGAACAATAATCCTTGTACAAGTGAGCTTATGACATGTACCAAAGTAAGCAGTAATACTAAGCTTATAGGGTAGTTATGGTTCCATTACCATTACCTTTATACGAATATGTTATACGTTTCTACAAGGGATACTGAATACAAGATAAGCTAGGATAGATCACTAGTCAATGGTACTCATTCATCTTTATCGAAACCAATCACAGTATTCATGTTACTTACTCTTAATGGGCTTGATAGGGCATTACATTGAACCCATGCTTATACGTATCATGTATATAAATCATTAGGCTAATGCTTAACCCTTTGATAAACTTACATATATACTAGCTTAGTTTATGCAACTATACCAATGCTTTTATTTGATTAGTGGATAGAGCAATTCCCATAAGATAGATGATGAAGTAACATAAGCAAGGATGAAAGCCTATATAAGATAAAAGCTCTTACATAACACATGGTCTCACATGAAGAGTTCAGAGTGATGTGTTCAAGTCATTAACCATCGTAATGGGGTTAAGTATAGATAGCAAGTGTAATCATAAAGGTTACATCACCATGTTCTACTCATTCTTATATCACTGATAGATATAAGTGTAATCATAGTATTAGATACACCAAGCTAATGGTATACTCATATCTATTGTTCTATTACCATTGAATGTATAGAGCTTTGATATGCTTGTTATTACTTACAATTTCATGAAGCTAACTAATCATGAGAAACTTGTAATGCTCGTATATCTAATGATAAGGCAAGGGTTTCACATACGATAAGCACTATGATTCCCGTTACTTCAGCTTTCTCAAGCTCATATGGGATTGTAAGTTATGTATAAGTTCCAAGTTATCGTATTGATTAAAGCTAAGGAAATGATGCAACTATGATATCACTCATACCAGCTTGTTGTGTTTTCCATATCTCTGCTTAATGGCATTGGTTCTCATAGTAACCTTATATGTCACAATGGTAATCAAAGTAAGCTCACTCGGCATGACCTATGACAGTTTCAAGTTATAACCACTTATAAGCTATTAGGTCAAATACGTAAGCATTTATATCCATAATATAACAGTATTTATATTGTAATGAATCTAAGTATATCAGTAACATGTGAGCTATATTCCCTTCCATATGTGTGCCCTGTGCATTTCCCTCTATTCCATGTCCATATCATATGTTAAATACAGGACCCAATATGAGAAAGTAGGCAATCAATGAAGCTAAGTAGTACTGTAATCACCTAATCAATCATAACCTATAACCTTATGCTTACACCTTGTTAGCTCTATATCATAGGTCATATTAGATATAGCTATACTGTGAAGTGTTCCAATAACTCATACCACTAATAGATTATACTTCCTGATTATGGGAATACTAGTGATAAAGCTTACCTTGTTATGGCTTATATAAACTATTCCAGTCATATCTAGTAATCAATAGAGCTCGTAATCTAAGGATGCTTACTTATACATGAGCTCTCTACAATGGCTTTAACACAGTGATTCGTAGGATGAATAGAACCAATACCATTGATTGCTACTAATGTGATATCAACTACACTGGTCCATGTGTTCTACATAATGAGTATTAATAAGCTTACCGAGTGCTTATCTCACCAGAGTAATGGTTGTAATTGATTATGTATTAGTATGCATGTATTTACAACAAAAATTGAATAGGTAAGATACCAGTATTGAATCACAAGCTATCTTAGTAATATGAGCTTATTAAGATATGGTAATTGTACTCGTTAGGTACAAGTAATCAGTATTCATTACTACTTACTAGCCATTGTACTATCCTAATCAAACAAATAGGGTATAGTGTCACACATATCACATAAGTACAAGCTTGGTACTCATTAAGCTACATACTCATCTAAATAATGGTAAGAAAACCATGCTTTGGAATAGAGTCATTACATTAAAACAATCACGTTATATGTGTAATCTATACAAGGTATGTGATAGTAAGCTTATGGTGATAAAGCCTATTCTATAAACATAGGTAATCACTTACATAAGGATAAACAAGAGTTGTAATACTTATAGTAATAACATGAGCTTTACACTTATACTGTAATCTCTCTAAGCTCTTATCTCATTACATAGGTGTGATGTATTCTCCCTAATAATCATATTGTATATATATACAACCATATATATTACTCTGCTTCATAGTATAGTGAGTAATCACTACTTATGGAGATGCTTATATAACAGACTCTTCAATTACCTATGTTTCCAGCTTATTAATAATATAAAACACTATCCCTTATAGAGATCTATCAACCTAATGAACACACTACTTCATACGTACTTAACACTGATAGTTGAGTCCATATCATGTTGCTTACTCTATCTATTGCCTTTAAGGGTTACCATCTATCGATTCCCCTTGTATAAAAGGGTGTCAACTACAGCTAACAAAAAAACAAAAACCCACCATAAATTCTTATGATATCTCACAAAAACACTATGAATGGTGCAATAATAGAAAATTAGTGACAAAAAACTCACATATGTCCCTTTTACAACACCATAGATAGCAAAAAGAAATGGAAATAACCTAGGGAAATAAGCCCAAAACCACCATAGACATGAAAAATACACATAGGTGTAGCACCCACTAACAAAGCGGGCCATATCCATCACATAAAAAATATATATGTGGCCAACCTATGACTCCATATTTTGTAGATCGAAAGGATGACAAGTACCCTGCATAAAACAAAACTAGAATTTCCAGGAAATCACCATACTACACCACCTACCATACATGCTCATTGGTCATTTTTTGAAGGTGAGATATTTTCTAGAACCCTCGCACTAGAGCAAGGAGGATCCATTAAGTCCCCACCATCTAAATCACAAGAAATATGGTTCTCCACATGCTCTAGATATAAGTGAATCCTCTCCACGAAGAACCTTTGGTTCTTGAGCATTCTCTTGACTTCCTCAAGTGAAGCAAAAATATTATATCTCTCCATGTGCTTATCCGGAATCATACTTCCTGAAAAAAAATGAATCTTTTTGAAATTTTGATTACTTTTAAAATCCCTAACCATTTCACAATCACCATGTGGGTTTTTTCTGCAATTGCTTTCCAAGAATTATTTTCTTGCTTTTGTTTCCCACCCCATGTGCGTACTGTGAATAATTTCATGTGGCTGCTAGAAATGGTGTGACACTGGCAGTTTTCAATGCTATCCATGTTCCCAATACTTCCTATGGTTGGCCAAGCATTTTTGCCGTTGTATCTACAGGCTATTTTTACTAATTGTCTACTATTTTGTCTGCTTATATTTCTTCCTGAACTCTTACATGTTTTTTCATGTCTAACTGGCTGATGTTTTTCCTTTTGCTATGACATTTCTGTTTTTCGTGTTATCTACAGGGATGTTTTGAATTCTGATCATAATGGGATGTGGTATCAACCCCCCAAATTATGTTTCCCACTGTTATCGGTGCCCCTCTTTCTTAGATTGGCACTGTATGCTGCTGGTGGATATGTATTTGCTTCTCTCGCTGCACAGCTGAGAGTATGTATTTAGCATATGAACTGATTAATACATCAACGTTTTTTTTTCTATCTGAAAAAAAAAGCAATGGCGGGACAGAGGTTGAATTTTGTAAAGCGTATGAAAAAATTCTAAAATTTATTCCTGTACCCAATAGATTCAGTATATGATTTTTGGATCCTCCTTTCAAAAAATTGATCAACTGTTACATTAATTGCTGTGATAAATTGTTGTTGTTTGCTGTGTTAAATTGTATTAGTTAGTTTACCTTCATTTTCACAATCTTCAACTTGGTATCTGCAATTTTTTTTCTCCAACCTTTCTAGACTCTCAGATTTTCACCACATAACAAACAAAGACAAAATGAAATAATACAGCCCAAAAAATACCATTTCAAAATAGAGAAAATCTGTTATCCCTACCCCTGAAGAGCCCAAAAAGTGACAGTAGAAGGATCTATGGACCAGTTCATACAAAAAGGGACAGCAAAGTTTTTACTGTCAAAGTAACAACACATATTAAACCTGAAATCTGAAAACATAGCCTCCCTGAACCCCACTGTACTTAAATGATGGGGACTGAACCTTCAGCCTGAAGACCCTGCATGTTATATAGCTGGTAATTAATCTTTCCAAAAACAACCTTTAGCCCCTGCTTTGACAATTCATCTGCAACAGTATTATTTTCATAATATATATGTTGATAAGTAATACCTGCAAAAACAGTTTTTAAATTCTCAATTCTGTAAAGCCAATGTGAAACCTCCTTATTTCAACCTCCTTATTTGCACATTCATATTCAACAATTTTTTATGAGCAAATGACACCAATTGTGTCATGAATAATTCCGTCAAATTTAATGTATGCATTGTATGTTCTGAAGACTCCAATGTAATGGATGCATTGTATGTATTTTTTTCTTATATATTTTTATGTTGTTTGTCATAGTAATGTCATATAGTGTATGAAGTTTTAAATTGTTTTTAAATTATTTTTATTATGTGTTGTATGTGATTTTGATTGAAAATGTTTCTTTTTAATTTATTAATTAAAAAAAATTATTAGAAAAATTATTGCTTTAAGCCTTAGAATTTACAATCAAAATTAGAAAATGTATTTTTATCTAAACTATTTATGAAAATTTTAATATTGTTTTATCTTCTCTACCATGTCCTTTTTACATATATCTAGAATAATATTATTTGTACAGTTTCTGGTTTTTTGTAACATTTTACTACCATAATCAAAATCTATAGAAATATTAATCTAACATTATAATATCTTGAAATGGAGCTAGCCATCTCAAATATAGTATTGCAAATCCCTGGCTAAGTTAGATGAGGAGGCTATGTACTACATATGGTCTTGAATGAGCATTTGGACTCTTTAGATATATATCTAAAGAGTCCAAAAGCTCATTCAAGACCATATGTAATACATAGCCTCCTCATCTAATATATAAAACTTTAATTCATGTGCTTACCCTTAACATTGACACAAATGGAATTTACAATTTTACTCACTGCTTTATGATAGAAAAATATGTGGATGACTATTTCCCACATATCCAAAGTCAAAAGGGATAGATTAAAAAGGGATGCGCTCTGGTCATCTATAAAAGATAAATTAAAGAAGCATGACATATTAGTAATGCAAATTAGATATGCGTACCAATTATGTTCATATAACACAACAAATAGATGATTCAATACAAATGTCACATAGAAGTCATATTTATCTCATGGGCCTTCAACTTAAATTATATATCTAGCATTACATTAAGCTATAGGAGATAAATCAAGGAAGCATTTGAATGTAAATTAAACATGTGTAATAATTATGTCCTTTAGTTTAATAAATAGATAATAATTTGCAAATGCCATATCTAAGCTATATTTCATCTAAGTAGCTTTCAATTTAAACTTATATCTAATGTTAAATTATATAAAAGAATAACAGTAATCCAAACTTCAAAAAAGTATTTAGAACTTTAGTATAAAATGTGACATATAATTTTCCTGTGTGGAAAAACATAGTTATCGAGAGTTCAAAACTCATGCATTTGAATAGAAAGTGGGTATACAAATGAGCAAGTAGATTTTTTCTATAAATGAGGAAGTGAAGGTTGATAGAGAGCCACACAAAATTGCAAATTCATACCTTAACAAAATTGTTAGATCCTTTTAAAGAAAACGTGTCATATAATCAACTTTCATCGAAATATATGATAAAATCAACCCAATTTTATGAAAAATAGTATACCATTTTTTACATAGTTTCACATAATACAAATAGATAAATTTTACTTAAGTATTGTTATAAAGATTTAACTACCCATCGAGAGATGGCCAAGTGATTGAGATAGGGCATCATCACAATAAAAAACCAAGTACAAATTGTAGTAATCCTAGAATCAAGCTTTACATAAGGTAAAATTGGGGAACTCATGACTTGTACTATAGATAAAAAACATTTACCGTTACCAAAAAATATATGATAAAAATTGAAAAACTACATAAGCTTAAGCTTAAGGGGTGTTAGTATGAATCTTTCGTCGTAAAAGATCACTTTAGCTACGCATAAAAAATAGCCCTAACATCGATTATGAATGCAAAATATCTTTAAGTTTGTTGCACAAATTCAGATCTAAGAATAAAAGATATTAAGCAGATAAAATATAATATGGCTCCATGCATTCAATGGACAAGACAAGAAATAATAAATGAATTTTATATTATATTAAAGAATGGGGCACCTGAGAGGAAAGCAAGAAAGGTGTTTTCGGTTCTCCTCAGTGGGATGGGTTCTTGAAAGTCCTCAGTGTTTCAGATCTAACATTCTTCTCTCTTAGTGGTGTAGAAAAACAAACATAGAACTCAATGGGAGTTCACAAAGCAAAATGGAAAATGGTGACCAAGAGTAGATCCAGAGTGATCTAATGCAATGGAGGTGACTAATGAATGGGGAAAACCCCCTATTTATAACAAAATATTGGGGCGGTCTAGAACTCGGTGCATGAATAAAATATTATTAATCGAATTCTAGAAGCACCCTTTAGGAATATTTTATTATATTTGTTGGAGGGAAAAGGGTTCTTGACTTGGGTCAATTCCTCTATTTATAAATAATAAATAAATAAATGGTTTATTTATCATTTTAGGGAAGTGATGGGAATATAATTAAATAAATAATGGTTTATTTAATTATTTATGGATGATTTAGTCAAATTTAACTAAGAATATTATTTAAATAATGATTTAAATAACTTATTCTTAGGGAATAATTAAATAAATAAGGATTTATTTAATTTAGTTCCTTATTTTGGGTTAAACATGACCAGGAAATATAAACAAATGAGTTATTTTATATAGTGAAAGAAATTTTACTTAGGGTAAAATTGGTCTTACATGGTGTACTTGGGTTCATCTAATAATAATAGGTTAGATGACCAAAAAATGGTGTAATAGATTGCCCCCCAACGTACAAGTGTTAGGAGCAAATCGTATGACCGAAGTATGTTGTAAGAAGTCAATCACTATATATCGAGAGGGAAGTGAGAGAGAGAAATGTAAGGTTGTCTGATGTGCTGAAGGACTAGACCCTGAGGAGATGAGACTTACAGGTGCAACAAGTCTCTAGTTTATGAAGTGGTACCTATGCTAAAGGCAGCAGGGGAGGCATACCTATGCTCGCTGAGACAAAGTACAAAGAATAAGGTTCCTGGAAAACCACTGAACGCAATAAGTACAAAGAATAAGGCGCCCGAAAAACCACGGAACGCAATAATGAAGCATGTGTTGGCTGAAACATGAGCCAAATAAATCATAGGATGAATCCCACATACATGTGATGCCTGGAATAATCGTCAGGACTTATACAGTAATATGGTAGTACATGAGATACAAATATACCAAAATGCCCCATACACACAGGGAAGGGCTCTCAAAATCTGACAGAGACATGTGAATCGAAAATGGCACTGCAAGCGGTTGAAGTCGATATCATAAAATGAGAGGAGCTGCATCAAGGGCGGGAATGAAGTCATCCAGGCATGTGGGGGGCTACCTGTAGGACCGCCCCCTCATGAGGGTTGAGACATCTCACACATGCCCAGGAATCACCAATAGCTACTGCGACATCACTGGACCACCAAGTATATGTATCGCGAACATGCTGAAAAGAGGCTGGATCCAAGGTACCCAGACGAAGACTAATGATGATGTTGAAATGATGAAAGGTCCAAAGGGGACCCGAAAAACATGAGTATGAAATGGTATCTCATGACGGAAATCGACACAGACAAAAATAAATATGGAGGCTAAGGGTGCCCCAAGGAAAAATGTTGTAACTGAGGAAATATGATTTGAAAAAGGAGGAAAGGAAGACTTCGTGGACAACATGTGTCCTGGTGAATTAGTGACTGATGAAAACACACATATGCTGGCTATCTACAAGAAAGTAAAACATGCATTTCGAGCGGGAAATGCTAAGGGTAATACCTCTTGAGATAGAGTGCATTGCGAGGATTAGGAAGGGGGTGGCATTCAAAGTCCTCTATAAGATATGCCCCCTTCCAAATATTTTTACTGATGATGTAAGGACCTAGCCATAATGAGTCGAACTTCCCATGATCGAGGGTATCGTGGGCCTGGTCATATACTAGAACAAGGTCACCTTCATGAAAGGTGCGAGGATGCACTTTTCGATCATACTGAGCTTTGGTGTGCTTTTTGGCCGCTTCAAGAGTTTGTAATGCAACACAACGATCTTCAGAAGCGCGTTCAAGCATGATAAGTCGTTGTTCTAGAGGTTGGGTATCAGGGAGAAGTTCGACGGCCAAATGAAGGGACGGGATTTCACATTCGATTGGTAAGAATGCCTCCTCGCCAAAGACAAGGTGGGAAGGAGTGAAACCAGTGGTGGTTTTAATAGAAGTACGATAAGCCCACAAGGCAGGGAAGAGCATGAGATGTCGATTGGTTTTGTGTTTATTCACCGTTCGTTGAAGCATGGTCTTAAGAATTTTTTTGACCGCTTCAACTTGGCCATTACCTTGGGGGTAATAGGAAGAGGAGTATAGGTGTTCAAAACCCAATAAGGAGGAGAGCTCATGCCAAATCTGATCTTTAAAATGTCGGCCATGGTCTGAGACTAATTTTTTTGGAACTCAAAATCGAGCAATGACATGGTTAAAGAAAAAGAGGGCTGTAGTGGCTGCCGTATTTTTGAACGTAGGCATAGCTTCGACCCATTTAGTGAAGTAGTCAACTGCCACGATGATATATTTGTGGTTACCAGCAGATGGAGGTCGACATTCCATAAAGTCGATGGCCCATTTACAAAAAGGACCAGTTGTGACGACAGGATGGAGAGGAGAGGGAGGAGCTCGCGCCTTGGGGGTGAAATGTTGGCAATTGGAACAGTGTTTGACTGCTTCAATGCAATCACTGAAGCGAGAAGGCCAAAAATACCCAGCACGCATGATTTTTTGGGCGGTGGCGAGGCCGGAGAGTTGGCCACCAGAAGCGCCACTATGACAGGCATTTATGACTTGCTCGGCTTCAGCGTGGGTGAGGCAACGACGAAGGACAATATCTACGCTGCAACGATAGAGGTCATCACCGATTAGAAGGTAGCGAGAGGCTTGGTGTCGGATACGTCATCGAGCATCACGATCAAGGTGAAGGATGAAATTTTGGGTTCGCAAGTAAGTAAGGATGTCACCATACCAAGGATCATCGGTGGTGATGGAAAAAAAATGTTCATCGGGAAGAGCGTCATTAATTGGAGTATCTTGCGTCTGGGTAGGCAAATCAGAAATGAGTTCAACTAGGACTAAACCTTTCTTACTTTTTGGGGTGACAAATTCAAGGTCAAATTCTTGGAGAATAACGACCAAATGGGCGTACTTTCCATTGAGGATGCAGCGAATCAATAGGAAAGCCATGGGGTTGGAATCAGTCACAACCTTGGTGGAACGCATGAGGATATAATGACGCAATTTTTGGACCGAGAACACGACAGCTAGTGCTAGTTTTTTTTCATGCAAGTAGGACACAGGTGGACCAGCAAGGTTCTTACTGACATAATAGATCACATGTTTGACACCGTTATCATCCTCCTGGATAAGGACACCAACAACCGAATATGTGGAAGTGCAGATGTATAGAATGAAATGTCGGTCAAAGTCAGGGGGACGGATCAAGGGAGCAGATGTGATAGCATGCATGAGGGCATCAAAAGACTCTTGAGTGTATGTATCCCAGAAAAAAGGGGTGTGAGATCGAAGAAGTATAAGGAAGCCATGTGTGGTAGTGGCGTAGTCAGGAACGAATCGACGAAGAAAATTAGCTTTGTCTTGGAGACTTTGTAGTTGGCGTAAGGTACGAGGCAGAGGAAGTTCAAGAATGGCTTGAACCTTCAAAGGGTCGAGAGTTATCCCGTCTTTAGACACGATGAAGCCAAGGAGATGACCGGCGGGAACACAGAAGACACATTTCAAAGGGTTAAGGCGAATGTCATACTTGCAGCATCGAAGAAAAATGGTACGCAGGTCATGAAGGTGTTGCACTCGATGTTTAGAACGTGCGGTAAGGTCATATAAATAGGCAATGATAATATAGGCTAATTCATGGAAGAAATAAGACATGGCTCGTTGAAAGGTGGCGCCGGATTTTTTAAGGCCAAACGGCATGACTCGGTATGCGAAAGTGCCCCATGGACTAATGAACGCGGTTTTAAGTTGATCAGCACGATAGATAACAATTTGGTTGTATCCGGAGAAGCCATCCATAAAGGAGAGAATCTCGTGCCTCGCACACTCATCGATGATTTGGTCAATAAATGGTGTGGGGAAGTTGTCTTTGGGACAAGCTTTGTTCAGATTGCGAAAGTCGGTGCAAACACAAATGGTGCCTTGTTTTTTGAGGACGAGAACGGGGTTAGACACCCAAGTGGTATATTCAATGGGGTAAATGAAACCAGCCTGCCGGAGCTTGTCAATTTCATCTTTGATGGATTTGCGTCTATAAGGATGGATGGGTCTCAACTTTTGACGAACTGGAATGGCGTCAGGCCATGTGTCGATGTGATGTTCGACAATGGCAAGATTGATTCCGGGCATTTCTGAGTATGACCAGGCGAAAACATCACGGAATTCTTTGAGGAGTTTCATGTAGGCTTCAATTTCTTCTGGAGTGCATTGGGTGCCCATGGTGATATGTTCTTCGATACCTGGATTGACAGAAATGTTGATTTTTATGGTGGGAGAGATATTAGCCATATTTCCTTCTTCGAAAGCATCAGGTGCAGGGATGGGGTTTTTGAACCAATCAACTTTATTAGGAATGAATTCTTTGGATTTGAGGGCATATTGGTCATGGGATTGATGTGGGAGGAAATATGCATGATGGTGCATATCATCCCATGGAAAATCAAGGTTGGTCATGGCTTCCATGATGTCTTCATTGGACTGGAATATGGGAAGAGAGGATGGAAGAGGTTGACTTGAGGAGGTAGAGGGATGAGACTCTTGATTGTGATGGGAAGGGCTCATAGGTGCGATGTTATCTGAGGTTGCAGAGTGAGCAGTTGAATGATCAGGCGAAGCATCGGGGGATGGTACTAAGGGGTTGGTATCCAAGAATCGCGGTGATGAGGAAAGGTAGGAAATGGTAGCTGAAGTTTCGGTCATTTCGGTATCAGGAGGAGGAATGGTAATTGTGGTAGACAGGTGGTCCTGTGTGAGGGAAGAGGGATTATGAGCGAGGGTGGCTTTGAATTGGCGATATGTGGCTAAAGAGGCACGATACTCGTCAAGGCGGGGACAAAGGTGGGTATAGTGGCCATGGAAATTGCACAAAGAACAAGGGTGATTGGTGCACAAATTCTTAAGTTTAGGGGTAGAATCCGGTATGGTGACATGGAATTCTGGGATGTCTGATTCTGGAAATGTTTCATTAACCATGGTCTTGAGAGGTGGTAATTTAGGGCAGGTATGAGTGGCATGACCAACAACATCACACAAAGCACACTTGATGGGATGCTTGTGAGGCCGAGGAGGGGCAGGGTTGGGTGGGGTAGGTTTGTCCTTTGATGCCCCCCTGCAAGCTTTGCCATTTTTACTCAAAGCGGTTGTAATAGGAGGCAATGCTTGTTCAGGTGACTGAGGTACCAACGTAGCAAGAGAGGTCATAGGTATTGGTTGAAACGGGGTCAAAGTAATATATGGTTTAGGTTGACCAGGCGGGGTGGTGGCTGGAGGGTCAAGATACCAGACGAGTATACCCAAGGTCAAGTTGGGGAGGGATAGGGTGGCCAAGGTAGGGACCAAATAATCTCCAGGAGGGGGAGCAAGGAAAGGGATCTGACCAGCATGGAAATGGCCAGGAGGAATGGTGCCAAGGGGGTTGATTTCAGGTGAAATCGACCCATGAGGAGTGGCGGTAGAAGAAGATTCAGAAGGAAGAAGGGTGGCTAATGGGGGCGAAGGGCTAGGAGCTGGTTGAGGTTGAGGTTGCTGACTAGCCAAAGTGGGCTCTGTAAGGCTAGCCCAAGATGATTGCATCATGAAAACGTTTGCCAAGTTAGGATCAGAGACAAGAGGGGAGTTGAAAAAGGTACCAAGCAAGGAGGAGTATCTGTAGATGCCGGGGGACACACTGGTCAAAGAATCAACAGTTTGCTTGTTTGTGACAGTAGAGATGGTGGACTCAGGGGAGGTATGAGATTTTGGTTCATGGTAAGTTAACTGGTCAATGGTGACAATCTTGCCATTATGAGGGAAAAACATCTTGCGGTGGACTGCGGACGGGACGACTGACATGGCATAGGTGTAACTACACCCCAAAAGGATGTTGTAGTCAAGAGGGGCATCGATAACTTCAACGTCAACACAAACAGTCTTGCTGGCAAGGGTGATAGGACAGTTACAAAATAGGCCAATGGGATGGGAGGCATGGCCATCCCACACGTGAAGGGTGATGGTGGAAGGGGCCAGCTCAGGGGATCCAAGTTGTTTCCAAACCAAAGCGGACATGACGCAGGTAGATGCCCCCTCATCAATAATACACCGAGCAACATTGGCGTTTCAGATTTTGACGGGGATTTGGAAAGCAACCGAAGGAGGAAGGGGGGATGTTTTGACTGAAGGGCGTCGAAAACAATCAATTGGCCATTAGCAGGATCTACAGCGCCCACCACAGATAGTAGAGCCCTCTTTTGAGAGGGACACAACTGGAGGAGTTCTAGTGTTGAAATGGTGATAGGAGATTAGGCTAGATCATCTACTATGCTATAGGAATGGGAAACTCAACCAGAGGCAACATTTCGGCGTAATGGTCTAGGTTTGGGATGAAACTCGGCTTTGAGCAGAGGGAGTTGCAAGGGACCATTGGGTGTCGATAGAGGCTCTGTAGGACCTGAAGATGGAGACTCGGAGACAGATGGAACGGGAGGTTTGGAAGACTGAAGTGACCGAGTTTGAAGGTTGAGGTCGACGGTGAGAGGTGGGTCAGAGGCCATCATGAGAATCTGGTAATCATAGGAACCAGAAGGGGAAGATTGAGTGGTTACCGGGGCATGAGGGGGTTGAGTGGCCACAAATCCTTGTTGAGGGAAAGGATTAGTAAACACAACGGGTTGAGAAGTAGTTTGGGAGGAGTGTTGTCCCCAAACGGTGGCCTGAGAATCCCACATCTTCCGCATTTGTGGTAATAAGGGACAATCGTGAGTGTAGTGACCATAGAAAACGCAACACGAACAGGGCTTATTGGTGCGAAGTGGCATGTTCGGCTTGGGCTGGGAACCCTGTGGCGGGTTGGCAATGTGAGGATCAATACTTGAAGGATTGGGTCCACGATTACTAGAAGTGGATTGATTGCCTATGCAAATACTTGCCCTGGAGGGGGTAGTAAGTGTGGTTGTGGGGGTGAAAAAGGCAAGGGAGTGGGTGGTCTAAATGCTGGAGGAGCTGGGACACCAGGTTGCGGATATGCATAAGGAGTAGGGTGGGCAAAAGGAGGAGGCATGCCGTAGCCTGAATACATGCTACCGGGAGGGGAAAAAACACCAGAGGGGCTGGCCCCTGGAGGAAAACCATGGCCCAGAAGAGGTGGGGCAGAGGTATGTGACAGGGCTCCAACGATACCATCGGCAGAGGGAGATGCCCCCGAGGCATTAGGGCCATCAGGTTTGGGAAGGTCATGGAGGACGGTATAAACATAACCAGATTGGGCGTAGATAAGGTCATACTTCAAGGCTATTTGGAGGGCGGCTTCTTCGGTTTGGGGAAAATGGGATGCGACATATTTGCCAATGGGAGGTAAGAGAGAGCGAAGGAACCAGTCCATGTAAACTTGATCTTCAAAGGGGGGAGCGCGACACAAGCTCCGTCTTTGCCGCCATTCCTGGACATGAGCAGAAAGACGGGTCGAAGAGGATTGATGGAAAGAGGTTAAAAGTTCGGTACCAATGTCGTATCGAAGGGGGAGCTGGAAATAAGATAAAAAGGCTTTGGCAATGGTCGCAAAAGTGGTATGGGAGGAGGTGGCCTGTTCAACATACCATTTAGAAGCTTTGCCTGTAAGCGTGCATTGGAACAATCTAAGACGAATGGAGTCGTCGGTAATGGAATTGGAGGAACACCACATATGGACGGATCGAATATGGTTGGAGGGACCTTCACTGGCAAGGCCTTCGAACTTGGGAATTTCAGAAGGGAGCTTTGTTGGCATAGCAGGCCAACTAACATCGTGGCGGATAGGATCATTGATTAGCTGATTGAAGCCAGGGAGACCAAGGCCGGCCATATAAGGGAGCAATGGGGCAGTCGAGGTAGGTACCGAGGTGGTTCCACTGGAAACAGACCTATCAGTAGTACTGGGGCTGCTGCTGGTAGTAGGCCCTGAAGTAGACATGGTAAAAGTGACAGGGGGGGAACCAGGAGTAGGGGGAGAACCCAAGAGATCAGGGGAAGAGTCCGAGTGCAGACTCGGGGGAGGACTTACTCGATGACGATGGGAAGGAGGAAGTCGACCAAGCAGAAACTGAGGGTGAAGGCCAAGAAGTCTCCGAGAAAGGCGCCTTGGCGGCGCAATGACGACGGGAGGAAGAAAAACCGACAAGGGTAGGGAGGGACAAAATCAACTGAGGTCAAGGGCAGAAAGGTGCAGTGACAATTGATTTTAAAGTCTTTGCCAGGCGGTGTTAAACAGGCGCTTCTTCACTTAGGGTCAGTGTGTGGCGTGCGTTAATTTTAATTGTTTAAACCCAGACATTTTGAGAGTAAAAGAAAAAGTGTGTTGTGTAACTGAAAATAAATCTGCAGTAAATAAGACTAAACCCTTAGAAATGAACCCAAACAAAACGATATGAGGTGATTTGAGAGGGAGAAGAGCTGATCTAAAAGGATCTGAAACGAAGGTATCAGATCTGAGAAAAATAAGGCTGAAACTCTGAGAATTCAGACTTCTGAAACAACAAAGACTCTCCCACAAAAAATGGAGGGTACTAGAGCCCTAAGGGGAAATATTCCCTCTTAGTTGAGTAAAGCAAATCAGAAACAAGTCTAAATGGGCAGAGACAGAGGCTGGAAAACCCTGACAGAAACTTCAGAAAAACCCAGAAAAAGTGCTGGAAAATTTGCAGAAAAAGGGCAGGTCGCAGGTTCTAACCTATGTTCAGTCCAGGATGCAGTTTTTGGGCAGAAAAGTGCGACCTCAAGGCCAGGTCGCACTTTTTGGGCCGATAAGTGCGACCTGTAGATCCGGCTCTGTCAACGGCATATTTCAAAAAGAATTGTCGTCTCAGCTGCGGCTGATGTCTGTCACCTGTGCAATAAGGCCAGAAACACACGGAAGTTAAAAATTTGACTATTTGAGGGTTTTAGGGGTGAAAAACACCATAAAAATAGGAAAAACAGAAAAGGGGAGAGAAACCCTAGGGTCTGAAATAGTTGGATATGCAGGAATATATAAAACGACAGCGGTCGCAAAAGAAAACCCGTGTGGAGTCGCCAATTGTTAGTATGAATCTTTCGTCGTAAAAGATCACTTTAGCTACGTATAACAAATAGCCCTAACATTGAGTTAGGGCTGCAAAATATCTTTAAGTTTGCTGCACAGATTCAAATCTAAGCATAAAAGATATTAAGCAGATAAAATATAATATGGCTCCATGCATTCAATGGACAAGACAAGAAATAATAAAATAATTTCATATTATATTAAAGAATGGGGCACCTAAGAGGAAAACAATAAAGCTGTTTTCCGGTTCTCCTCAGTGGGATGGGTTCTTGAAAGTCCTCAATGTTTCAGATCTAACATTCCTCTCTCTTAGTGGTGTAGAAAAACAAACATAGAACTCAATGGGAGTTCACAAATAAAAATGGAAAATGGTGACCAAGAGTAGATCCAGAGTGATCTAATGAAATGGAGGTGACTAATGAATGGGGAAAACCCCCCTATTTCTAACAAAATATTGGGGCGGTCTAGAACTCGGTGCATGAATAAAATATTATTAATCGAATTCTAGAAGCACCCTTTACGAATATTTTATTATATTTGTTGGAGGGAAAAGGGTTCTTGACTTGGGTCAACTCCTTTATTTATAAATAATAAATAAATAAATGGTTTATTTGTCATTTTAGGGAAGTGATGGGAATATAATTAAATAAATAATGGTTTATTTAATTATTTATGGATGATTTAGTCAAATTTAACTAATAATATTATTTAAATAAGGATTTAAATAACTTATTCTTAGGGAATAATTAAATAAATAAGGATTTATTTAATTAAGTTCCTTATTTTGGGTTAAATATGATCAGGAAATATAAACAAATGAGTTATTTTATATGGTGAAAGCAATTTTACTTAGGGTAAAAGTGGTCTTACATGTTGTACTTGGGTTCATCTAATAATAATAGGTTAGATGACCAAAAAATGGTGTAACAAGGGGATATAATCCTTCTTTCCTTCCATATAGATAATGAAAATGATTGTTCCAAGTTTCATGTTGCTTCTCATCTTATTTTATAAACCTTGATTGGAAAGAAAAATAGGAGGGAAGAAATGTAAGAAATATAAAACATAATGAAACACAATGTAAGAAATAGAGAACATAATGAAACACACACATACATATCTCTAGACAATCAACACAATTATTTTCCTAGGAAATCCTTATGGGAGACAAGCAACCCTAAAAAGTAATGATGCTCTAGACTCCTTTTTCCCCAGGAAATCCTTATGGGAGAAAACAACACTAAAATGTAAACATGCTCTACTCTCTCTTTTCTGGTATGGAAAATATGTAAGTACAAAGAAAGAGGTAATCTCTCTAGAGTTAGCTAAGACTTTTGGCATGTAAGGTTGCTATAAAAACTTAACTTTATACATTTTTTTCTCTAACTTCACACTCCTAGTTGTATTTTCAACTATGGAACAAAATACAATAACACAAAATGGAACTCTTATTCCTCCTAGTGGCCAAGTATTTAATATAGCGTGATAGCCAACTAGGTGTAAGATTTGACTCTGTCAACCATTAACGAGGTTTGTGATTTTAGACCTTTTAGAGTCTTGTTAAAATTCCACATGTAGCTAGCTTGCCATGCATGAGTAATGGGGCTAAAATGTCATTCTCTCATACCATGGTGGTCAACATGATAGGTCAACTTACTAAAGGCATAAATTTTGAATGAACTTCGTTGGATGTTTTTCTTGCACCATTGGATATGTCTTTAAGTGTAGAATAATGGTCAAGATTTCGGCACAAGGGATAATCGTTTGACCCCCAGAAATGTCATTTAATACCTTAAAATGACTCCAAAAGGTTTTAGATCCCAATTCTCCACCCATCATTAAAATGACCCTACAAGTTGATTCTTTCAGTTTTTTCACTCTATAAGCATCAAAATATATGACTAATAATATAATTATCCAATCTAGATCATTATTTAATAATTTGTTAAAATCATGAGTAAGATATACATCATGGAATTTAAATAAATAGCGTTAATTCATTGAACACCCTTGTACATGTTCCTTGTTGATACTTCGAAAGTAATACGTTTTGAAAAATAATTTGTTTATGGATTCTATTTTCCACATTCTCTCAACCATATCAAAAACCTTCTTATAATATTTGAAACCTAAGGTATTTCCCATACCAAAGTATGTTCTTTTAAAACATGTTTTCTTAGTGATATGGGTGATTTAGAAATGATTGGGAGAGCGAAATTCCTCATTTAATATGTACAATATGTTTGGTTCATGCCACTAAGCCAAGAATTTTAGATTCAACTGAATTTTAATATAACCAACTAAATCCTGCAAAAAAAGAATAAAACAATTTATGTTAGGGCTATGGATTTAGGCATTGAAACAATACACCATGATATTTCAAATTTAAAAATAATGGTTTGAGTCCTAGGTAGCTCAGAATCCTATTTTTTTTCAAAATAAGGATGCACTCCCATTTATTTCTCATGATTAGGTTGCAATCATGAGGCTCTCGCTCAAGAGTGGACCTTCCCAAAATCTTGTGACGTCTTGTCACAAACAAAACCATCAAACTGAAAACACATCATGCAAGAAACATAGCTTGCTGACATATCATTTTTCTCGTTCAAAGAAAAAAAATTCACATCATGTGAATATCTCCATGTACTCTTACATATTGGTGTACAAAACCATCAACCAAACACAAGTCAAAAAAGCATGCCTCTTCAAACAACTGACTCTCAAGTCAAATAATAGAGCTCATGTACAAATTTCCATATTTTTTGCATTTAAGTGTGTCAACATAATTCTACTTTCAACATCTTGCTTCATGCAACATGCACCATACTTTGAATTTGCAAAGAAATTCATGAAACATCAAAATTCATGAAACAATTAGTGACGTCACCAAAAGATGTAGCCTCTTCAAGGTATCATATCCTCTCATCAAGGTCAAGAATCTATTCACCAAAAATGTCCTATGGAAATGATGGTTTAAGAAAAAAAACTAGACAAAAACCTTCAGTGAGAACAACAAAATCTAAAACCTCTTCAATGTCTTCAATCTCCTCGTAAAGTTAAATTACATGTCTTGATCAAGTCCAACAACAAAGAAGCATTCAGTGACAACACCAAAATCTACAACTTCTTCAACATCTTCTAAACCATCTTCAAAGTCAATATTGTGTGCATCAAATTCCTCAGCAAGGTCATCAATGGAGTCATCAAAACTAGTATGCCAAAAATAAGTCAAGAGAATTAAATTTCTCCTCCAAAAACTTCTTCTCTAAGCAAAGCTAGCATGAGGTCGTCGAGAAATTCAATAATTCCACGAGGAAATTCTATCAAAGTTAAAACAAATCCTTTTCATCCATATTTAATGCCTACTTTTCCAGGTGGAACACCTCCAAATTTAAGGACCACAATTACAAAAAATATGTAACTTTACCTAGTAGGTGTAGACCTAGAACCCCCAACTTTGCGTGACATGTACAATTGAAGATGTTATATGGTAAGGAGTGTGAGAAGAGATTCATGGTCACTAACTTGAGCAAGAGAAATAGTTTGGTATGACAACCTTACTTGTGATAGGTCTAGCTAGCAGACTACCAAATACATGGTAATGGCATTAAAAATGTGAAAATTCCCATTTCACTTGGAAATAAGATGGTAGAGAAAGGTATAGATGAAAGGAGATATCCATCTATGGTAAAGAAATCAAATAGTTCTATCAATTCCACCTTGCAACTCTAAGAGACATTGGATTAAATTTCATCTCAAGACAGGGCTTTGAGAGGACACTCTCAAAGCCAACCTTCGTTATGGCTTTGAAACACATGGTAAGTATCAAGACTTAGCAACCTTATTTGCATAATTTTTTCTAGCATGGACCTTAATGTCATAGCGTTCTTTTGCCTAAAATGAATGCAAATTTCCTTGCAATTTGGCTTGCGACATTCATAATTCATGCTCATGGAACATGATTGTGTTGCAATTTTGATAACATCTGCTGTATGCAGAAGCTAATAAAAAATGATCAAAAATGACATTTTTGCTCTGTTTTTTTTAAGATTTAAGGAAAATTACACCAAGTAGCTTCCAACCTCATATGACCATCATGTAAAACTATCTCAGGATATTTTCCAAGTAAGAGCCACTTAAGTAAGCAATCTAGTATACATGACTCCAATTTCAATTAGTAGCAATGACAGTTCTATGCATGGTGCAAACATTGCTCCAGATCCTCAATGGGGCATGTTTGATGACAATAATTTGGGGAGTGAGAGAGGGAGATGGTAGGAGAAAAAATTCAAGGAATCCACGGGAAATTGAAAAATATATAACTAATAAGGTGGAATACATTTGTAACCTAAGAGAGAAACCTGTTAGAAAATGGGTGAAGTTGGTATTACACACCCAATTGGACAACCTCGAGGAGAAAACATTTCTGGCACTTTATTTGTTGGCATAACCTAGTGAGTGTTATTCACTAGCATGTATTTTGTAAAGGCCTTGAACTAGTTCCCATTCAACCCCATCCACCAGGTTGTAGAGGATTCCAAGCCTAATTTCATGAAAAGTAAGTTGGGGATGATCACATTGACCTGCTTGATGATGTGTCTATGAAGATTAACTACCTTGAACTATTTTTTTGCGTAGGGAAAGAGACACATTCCCATGTCTGAGCATGAAAACGTTATTTGATATTGTTAATGCCTCTAGTGTTTACTTCTACAAGTTCTATAGGCAGAGTTTGTAAAGGGCTGGGTAGCCTCTGGATCTCATCATTTATGAAAGGTGACATATCTAGTAAATGCCCCTATAGTCAATCTCTGGAATGGATCTAAATAGAAGTTCTTCATTTTAATATCCATAAAACACAACAACTTTAAGGTAAAATATGTACATGTGTAATTTCTCCCACAAACTAAAGTGTATAAGTGGTAAATTTTATACCAAGTGTGCTCCCACCATGTAAAGCGCAATTTGGTGAACTTATCATTTTTATAATTTCTTTTTTCGATTAAATTTAATTTCACACATGATCAATTATTGCTTTGAAAGTTGTGTTCTACATAATTTGCGTACACTAAATTACAAATTTATTTTTTGAAATATATTTTGTGTAAATTTCGACCAATAGATATATATCATGGAGGATGAAGGACGAATATCAGTCGAATCCCATATGGAGGTTCAGGGATCGGGGGATGTTCATTGTATTTAAATATAATCTTAAATCTACATACATGTGTGTACATATGGAATTGATTTTTTATTAACTTTGTGAGTTAAATTAGTTGTTAATAAGTTTCATATCTTAATTTTTAGGAGGTAAGAGGAGAAGGGCTTCTACTCCATCCATGGAGTGTGGCCAAGGTTCAACCGGTTGAGGTATGAGTGGTAGCAGGTTGCGGGAAGGGGGTGATATTTATTCCTGCGAAGGCCAATCAACGGCTGCTGGTTCCAAACAGGGTCATTGTGGGTCTAGTTCTTAGCAGCGTCATTCTGGGTCTGGTTCTCAGCAGGGTCATGTTGGAGAAGATGTTGACCAAAAACATCAAGGTTGCCATCAATTTCAACATTTTTTCATTAAATTTGTAAAGCTTTTTTTACACGTGTTTTTTCTAATATATAAAATTTTATATGTATTGATGCAGAGGCTGAAAATGTTCGAGCTAGTGGTCAAAATAGATGCAGGGCAGCCCGCTAAATTCAAGAAGAAGGTTGTCAACCCAGCACAACTTATCCGGCCAAGATTACTAATATACCATGGGGAACCAACATGGCGGAATGCACCTTACAAAGGTGTGAAAGCCTTCATGCAAAATTGCAAAGAGATCTCATGGCTTTGTCTCTACGTGCTGAGAGTCGACAAAGCCTTGAAATAGTTACACATTCATTGGGTGAAATGGTAAATGTGTATAGAAATCTTGGGCCAACGACTGATTCATTTGTAGAACTGATGAGAAAGAGAAAAGAAATAGTGATGGGTCCCGATAAATGGGAGGACGTAAAACAAAAAGTTACAAGAGAAGTGGCCAACTCAATGTTTAATTATAAGGAAGGTCCAAAAAGAAAAATGTTGAAGGTGCAGTATTTCAAGCACCCAAACAAAGCTCGTTACTTGTATGATCGGCATCTTGCAGCCTTTGGAAGGCTTCCATGGAACGATGAGGTTCCTATTTATTTTGCACAAATGTTTTATGCAGAATTTTTTTTGGGTATGAAACCCAACTGCAATGACCTTCCTTCAGAATTTTTTCGCTCAGGGAAAGGTCGATTATATGACTGTAAGGGCGCTAAGCGAGATGTGGAGTTGCCTCACCCTGAGCCACCATTGGTGAGTCGACCGTTTCGAGTCGAAAATTTGCGATCAGAGATGGATGCGACTTCTCAAATAAGTCGAGAAGCAAGGGATGTTATGATCGACAATGTTCATAGCGAATTGAGTGGAGTCGATCTTTGTTTAAATCGACAAAGAGCACGTGAAAATGCACGTGCAATTTTTGTTTATTGTAGAGATGAGGAGATTTACAACATTAATGTTGAAGATCTCCGAACATATGCAATAAATTGTCGCAATGGTTTGCAAGACCTATTTTTTCATGAGGAAGAGGGCACTGGAACAGTATGTGTTAGTGACCTTAGGGTTTGAAATTATTTTTACATATACATGTTTACAATTTGTAATAAATACATGTGTATGTACATGCATACATTTATTTGTATGTGTACATTAATCTAACAAAAATGTATGATTATATGTTAAAACACCATTTGTAGTTCTCAGGCATGATGCGTGACGAAAATGTTAATATCACGTTCGGGACCTCCGGTTCAAACGATGCAGATGGGTCTGACCATCATGATATGTTGGCAAATGTTAGTGTTTTTTAAGTGACTCTAAAATAAATAATTGTTGCCACACATGTACATGTATGTATATATATAATTTGATAAAATGTTTTAACAGGTACCGATTCCGTCTGATGTTTTTGGGATGGCGGTACCTTCTTCTTCCTTGGGAGATATACCTTCTACTTCCTTGGGAGATGAGCCACAAGTATGGACAATTTTTCACAAGTTTAAAATTTATGTTTAAAAGTTATATATATATATATATATATATATATATATATATATATATTCTACCTCAAAAAGTTCCATTAAAAATTGAGATATATATACATATATAGAGATCTATATTTTGAGTTATTTAATTTTTTTTGAATTTAGGTTCCCATAGAAGATTTCTTTAATCCGCGGACTCTAGCGACGGAGATAGGAACATCCACAACATTTGAACAAGTTGTCTTAAGTTCCTTTTTTTAATATTATTGAAAATAATTTTATATATGTACACGTGCATTTTCATTTGAAATTTTTTAATTAATATAAATTATATATATATATATATATATATATATAATTGTACATGTATATTGTACAGTTTACCACTGCAGATGTTCCTATGGGAGAACCTGTTCATCAAATGGAGAGGGAACCTTATGAGGTATTGCATGATTTTTTTGTTATATTTTGTTTTTTACATGAAGTTCTAGATATATATATTCTCATTCATTTTTAAAACATCAAATTTTAATGTTCAAGCACATGTGCATTGTGTATGTAGGTTTCCCATTCACAGGATAGGGTGCGGACTGAGACACTAGTAGAGAAGATGCTAGATTCGTCTCCATTTGATGGAAATGATTTACAATAGATTTGATTTCAAAGTTTAGATGATTTTAAAATTTTTTAAACTTGATACAGTTTGATACTTGTGAGATTTACAATTTTTGGACATATTTTTTTACATTGTTATTATATAATTTGTTTTATTTAATTTTTGGATGGTTTTAGTACTTTTGGCATATGAATGTGAAGTAATGATGTCATCTATAAATTAATGTTGTCATCTGAACTACATTTGGCATGTTATGTAATGACGTGTGTTATAATTTTTTTTGTTTTTAAAAATTAAGTTTTGGATGCTTGGAGTACATTTGGCATGTGAAGTAATGTTTTGATCTATATTTTTTTGTTAAATTAAAGTTAAAAATTTTGGATGGTTTCAATCTACATTTGGCATGTGATATTTAATGTTAAATGTTTTTGTTGGATAGTTGAATTATAATTGGCATGGCATGTGAAGTTTTTAAAACTCATGTTTTGGATGGTTTCAATCTACATTTTGCATGTGATATTCAATGAACTTTAAATGTTTAATGTTTTAATGTTGCACAATATATAATCAAAAGGTTTTTAAAACTTAAAGTTTTGGATGGTTTCAATCTACAACTTAAAGTTTTGGATGGTTTCAATCTACATTTGCACATGTGGTATATAATGTTAAATGTTTCTATTGGATCTAGCTGAACTATAATTGGCATGGCATGTGAAGTAACAATCTATATATAATTTAAAGTTTTTTAAACTCAAGTTTTGAACGGTTTCAATCTACATTTCGCGTGTGATGTTTAATGTTTCAATGTTGCACGATATATTATCAAAAAATTTTAAAATTTTAAAGTTTTGGATGGTTTCAATCTACATTTGGCACATTTGTATGGTTGAAGTACATTTGGAATTTTAATATTGCTTTTGATCTCTCCATGTAGTTTTGTTTGAATGAAACAAATTCCAATAGGAAGAACATAGCTTTTCAATGCAACTAACCATGTATCAATTGAGCTCTAATTGAAAAAAGAGTTTAAAGAAGTAGATATATGTACAAATTATCCCTTTAATTTTGATTGGAAATATAAGTCTCTAGTACATATATATGTTTGTTGAATTTGGGTCAATGTCATTAATGCACTCAAATAGGTAGCCTTGTCGATTTATCTACATTTTTGAAACTTTTTACCAAAAAATCCAACTAGTTTTTCATCAATGCACATAGAAAAACTACTTGGAACAACTAATTGTGTATTCTAGAACATATCTATCCAAGACAAGTAACATTTTTCATCAATGCACATTGAACATATTCGACCATTGGACAAGCAGATTTTGTACTAGATTTTCAATCAGGATTAGAGATGTGGGTCAAATCCCACCAAAAGTCGGAGAAGTGCTCCAAGTCTCTTGTCTGAAAGGAATTTTCGTACAAAACTATACTACAGATGATTTATTTACATTGTGTCCATACTTTTTACCAAAAAATCCAACTAGTTTTTCATCAATGCACATAGAAAAACTAGTTCTAGTTAATTGCATTCTAGAACATATATATTGAGTACGTAAATAATTTTTCATCAATGCACATAGTAAAACTAGAACAATTAATTTCATTCTAGAACATATATATATAACATTTTTCATCAATGCACATGTATAGAAAAACTACTTTCAGTTGATACTAGAGCACGTGCTTGTACCCAAACAATTTGTACATGTGCAAACACTTGCACAAATAACATAAGAAGCTCAATTTTTAGTTGAGTACTGGAAGTTATAAAACATATTTAATCCAAAGATAATAAATTGTTGGACACTTCACTCAAAAAAATTCTAATGGAATTCCATCCTCAATAATCCGTTCATGATCGGATTTTGACATTTTCCATTTCTTAATTTTCGATTTTTTCTTTGATTGAACTTATATCAACTTTATGCGTGCTGCACACACCAAGTGACTATATTGACAACTTATGGAATCAGGTTCATAGTCTTCAAAGTAAAAAAAATCTCCACTTTGATGACTTTGTCTGAAAAAATAACCTTTCAGTATAATAGACCCTCTGTCATATTGAAATCTATGATCATTATGGTTTTGTAATAATTTCATTTTTCATTCAGTGCAACGCATCAAATAATACTTCACATTTTCATCGTTGTCAATAGGTGCAATTACAGTAAAAACATCTCCTGCACAATAAAATAAATTTAACAAAATTATGCATATTTAAACTTCTTTCTAGATCTTTAAATCATTAGAAAGTAATTCAGATGTTACCTTCTCTAACAAGATTAGAAACTCAATCACCATCGGATGATATTGTAGTTTCCTCTGATTGCATTTCTTCAAACATTGCAACATACATTTTTCCCTTTGTATTTAGCTCTGTATGTTTCCAATCGTTCACATACATTTTGTTTTCACAAACGTCATTGGATTTTTTGTTGTCTATGCAAACATCACAAAAACAAGAATATTTTCTTTTATCCAATGCAAACACATTTCTGGATGACTTTGTTTGAATTGAATGCAATTTTTGAGTCCCTTTTATTGTTTCAACGTCATTTCCAATTGATCTATCTACGTCTTCGATTCCAATATGCCAGAAAAACCTTTATATGGAAAATTAAAAGAAGAATTTGTAAATATAATATCAAAATACAATCAAAGATAATCATTGCATGATAAATGTACAATGTTTAAAATTAGATTTCCAATATAAATTAAATTGAATGTACCTTCGCACTTCTCTTGATGGGTTTCTCTCATGGCTTAGAGCATCGATGCACCATTGAACAACTTCTTCAGCATTCACAAGTCAGATTGCAGAGTGGTTCATTTGATATCTTCGAAGTACTCGTTTTATGCATGCTCCTGCACCGTCATGTTCTCCTTTTCCATGGACAGTCTCAAAGAAATTCCAACAATGTTTAATGCAGGTTTTCTTATGAAGACAACACAATCAAAAGAATGATCATGCAGATTTGAATTGACCTGCGCATCCGTCTGACCATATCCAATGTTCATTGAATGTTATTCCACAATTTTTCAATGAATCATAAATTTTTCCAAAACAATGTTGTACAAAACATGTATCATGTGTACGATCGTCACTGATATAAAAGTGATATTCTTTAATGATATGTCGATTTTCACTCGTGCTTTCTATATGATCGACATTTTGTTCAGCATGTCTATATAGAATATGGACGAGCATGGAGATTTGGTCAGAATGATAGTATTCACTCTAAATTTTTTTTTTTTGGAACAAATGTGTAGTTTTCTGCAAAATCAATCACTGACAAAATGGTCCCTGGTGGAAAAAATTCACGAGATTTTTTGAATTGCAAGTCTTGCTATCAAGCTCTATGGGAATGCTGGTGTATTTGTAAATTTCTGCCTCAAACTTTCTCAAAAAGTCTATCAGAAAAATTTCGTCTTCTAGTAATTCAGTTCTTTTAACACTATTTGCACCTTGAATCGATGTATCGATATATTCATATCTCTTCCATTTCACTTTCATGTTGGAAAATGATTGATAATTTATATCAATACGATATTTGTTTTGAAATTTAGTCAAATTTCCACAATCATCGCATTTTTTACCACCAACACATTTCTTTTTGTAAAATAATTCATCGCTTTCTCTTTCACATAGAATTTGAGATATGAATTCACGGATAGTGGAAGGAGGAGGTGAATCCTTCCATAATGTTCTACCGAAATCAAGGAATGTGTCATAATATAACTCAAATTCCACATGATAACGGCAACAACAAGTGTCGCGTACGGTGATAGGTTTTACATACCATGGATTTTGTTGAACAAAAGCACTGAGTGAAACATGAATTTGACGATTCTCTTCTTTGAACTTGTTGAATAACTCTATTTGAGTGGTTTCCAAGAGATGTTTTTCATGTTCTTCGTATTGATTTTGTGCTATTCTTCTTCGCATCACATGTCTTGCAGTTGGTGAAACACGCGAATTGTTCTTTCAATATTCATATATTATTTTTTTAACATTTTCTCCAAGTCTATCTTTGTATGGTTGCCTACAAATAGCTCTCCAACAAGCGAGTTCATCATTTACATCTATTTGCAACCAAAATTTCCGATGTTTGTGAAAAGTTTTTCGTGAGGTTCCCAGTGCTCGTGCCATAGATGTTACCAAACGATTCTCTTGAGTACTTGAGGAAACCATTGCCATTTGTATTCCTCTACGTACAATTGAAACATCTTTCTCTCTAGATCTCTTAATTGACTTTATAGCACTACTCATATTTTTTATCACCTCTTCCTTCATTTTTTTATCTTTGGTTGATTTTCGAATACCCAATAGTGTCGTAGCTTCTTTTCATTTCCTTAATGATAGGAGAATTTTCAACATTTGAGCCTGAACTGTCACCCGCTCATTTAAGAAATACTTTTCAAAAATGCAGTTAACACGATATCGTATAACATGGTCAGGTTTTTTATCTCCATATGTGTGAGTGTCAACATTTTCTAGCATCTCATTATCGATAGTGATTTCATCTATACATATTCGAAAAAATAGTACATATTCAATAAATAACTAAATTAATAAATATATCTAAAATTTCAAATATTTTTCAAATTAGTTCATCAAATAAAAATTAAGCTTAACATTTTACATTAGGAAAATTTTAAATATATCAATAGATCGTAATATTTACATTTACATACCTGCTTCAATTTCTACTTGAGGTTGATTTTCTTCTTCAATATTTTGAGGAATATCTCTGTCTGTTTACATTAAACAAAATATTTTTCAAACTATTTCATCAAATAAAAATTAAACTTCACATTTTACATTAGGAAAAATTTAAATATAGCAATAGATCATAATATTTACATTTACATACCTACTTCAATTTCTGCTTGAGGTTGATTTTCTTATTCAATATTTTAAGGAACATCTCTATCTGTTTACATTAAACAAAATATTTTTCAAACTAGTTCATCAAATAAAAATTAAGCTTCACATTTTACATTAGGATAATTTTAAATATATCAATAGATCATAATATTTACATTTACATACTTGCTTCAATTTCTACTTGAGGTTGATTTTCTTCTTCAATATTTTCAGGAATATCTCTCTCTGTTTACATTAAACAAAATATTTTTTGAATTAGTTCATCAAATAAAAATTAAGCTTCACATTTTACATTAGGAAATTTTTAAATATATCAATAGATCATAATATTTACATTTACATACTTGCTTCAATTTCTGCTTGAGGTTGATTTTCCTCTTCAATATTTGAGAGGGCTTCTAACTTTCTTTTGTGAGATTGTCTCGTCTCTTCTCTACGTTCCTCGGGGTCTCTTTTTCAATCATATTTTCTCGCGCAAGTTCTTCGATTTCCCATGATAATAGGGTATAAAGTTCAAAAAATTTCCTTCAAAAAATTAGACAATAACTCAATTACAAAAAATATCACAAAAGATTTAATTTAAAAAAATTCAGTGTAATTTTTTTGCAAAAAATACATACTCCAATCCAAAACACTTACTTTAAAAAATTCGAGAGAAAAATGTCTTATAAAAATGGAACGAAGCTCAAAAGATTTACTTCAACTGAAAACACGTACATACCTCCAAGAAATGTCTTTTGAATGTACGTCCAAGAAATTTTTTAAGTTCAAAACCATTTTTGCCAAAATTAGGCCGCCTCCAAGAAATGTCTTCCAAAAAAATTCTTTAAACCCAAAAAAATTCTTTGTAAAATCAATTTGCTTCCAAGAAATGCTCTTAAACCCAAACTTTGAAGATAAGTTTTTGAACCCAAACCAAGATCTTTGTAAAATGAGATGAAATGTGTGAAATGTGTGAAAATTGTGAATCATTTCGCAGCAATTTATATTGCCGTGAAATGTGTTTTAGTTTGGGCTCCGCAAAACTTTCCGGCCGACGGAGAGTTATACAATAGTTCAGCCCAAATTTTGATTAAAAGTCTGGCCGAACTATTAAGACATTAGATTTAACGAGCCTTCAGCGGAAAACATAGTTTGGCCGAACTTAGATTAAAAGTTTGGCCGAACTAACGTGTCACCAATTACGCAAAAACCAGACTCTGAATACGGTTCTGCAACTTTGGACTGATTAAACTCCATGAAAGATTGTTAATTAATTGTCGGAACCAAAACAAGCATTTTCAAAATTGAATCTACTTTCAGGAAATATAAATTTTATGGAATTTCATAAACGTTTATTAATTTTAATTATTTTTCTAATAAAATGGGTGCAAACAATTTCTGAGGGTCATTGTGATTCAGTGAAATCAAAATTTTGTATCTCCAAAAATATATTGTAAAAAAAATTGAAAAAATTATGAGGCATTACATTGGTCCATCGTCTCTAATGGGTAGCTTTTATATTTTTAGTTTATAATTTATATGTTAAGAAATTTCTTGCGACGCGAAACATATCAAAAATACCCAGTTTTTTCGTATTGGACCAGTTCAAAAAATTCTAGTGATTATGATATGCATCCATTGGTTTTGTAAATATGACTAAAACAAAGTAGACTCTGTCTAGATTGTTGTAACACATTTTGTTTTTTCAAAAACACAAATTTTCAATGAATACAACATTGCGTCATAACATGACTTCTTATGAATCCTTTCATTGTTAAGAAACACACACTCAAAGAAACGCTAAGTTGACATATCAAATCTGCATAAAAAAATTTCAAAAAATAAGTAACAGAAAGCTAACAAAATTTCTCACAGCTTTTATTTTTTTCGCAAAATGAAATTCTACACAGAAAAATTGTTATAGTTTGCAGAAAGTTGAAGAACCGAAAAAAATGAATTTTTTTTCTCAAAAAAGGGCAAAAAGTGTAACCCAGCTTCACATTTTCACCCAAGTGCATAAAATAATTTTGCAAACCATGTAAATGTCATTTCTCATACAAACTAAAGGCTTCCTCCAATTAATTCAAGGCAAACTTTAAGGCCTAAAAACTGAACCTAAAGTGGTTTAACTCTCATAGGATAGTATCCCCAAACTCAAGGCTTCCCCCCATTAATTCAAGACAAACTTTAAGGCCTAAAAAATGAACCTAAAGTGGCTGAAATTCCGTAGGATTTTAGTTTGTTGGTTGAGTCTTAACTTCTACAAGTTCTAAACTCTCGATCTCATCCTTTATTAAGGCATGTTATTGAACTAGATGTGATTTATGCCATAAATTTTAAGGAAAAATTGCATGCAAACCATGCATGAACCATGTATATGTGTCATAAATCTCCCTTAAACTCTAGGTAATGCAATATTTAATGCATATCATTTGTATATGTGAATTCTACCATAAAATTTAAGTCAAACTTTAAGATAAACCATGCACATGTCATTTATCTCATGCACATGTGTCATTTCTCCCATGCATTTGCAAGAAATGTTAATTTAATATTATTTTATTGAATTTGTTTTTCAGGGATTAAAAAACCACTAAATATTGTTGAAAAATGAAAATTATGTATAGATTTTTCTTACTATCTCAATTCAGGGAAAGCAATCATTACATATGTGCTTTCCCATATTGCGACTAGAAAAGTCGTCCAAAGGAAAATGAATATACTGGGAAGAACAAAAAACAACGAGGCATATTATATTGAATTGATAGAAGGCTTGGAAACACCTATGGAGTATGGATCAAATGGAATTTTTAGTTTTCACCAATTCCGAACTTGTGTGCAACTAGATAAATGGCGTGTACCAAGTTAAGAACTACATGGAATAGCAAACAATATTTTTAGCCAATTTCAATTTTTTAGTATAAGACATTGTACAAAAGTGAATAAGATGTCTGTTGATCTATTTCTTGGGGCAATGCCAATTCAGAATTCATCTATCAAAGATGAATTAATAGATGAATTAGAATTATATGGGGCAATGCCAATGCAAGATTCATCTCTCAAAGATGAATTAGTTTTGAGACTCTCTTCTTCAAAAATTTAAGATTCATCTCTCAAAGATGAATTAGTTTTGAGACGCTCTTCTTCAAAAATTCAAGATTCATCTCTCAAAGATGAATTAGTGTTGAGACACTCTCCTTCAAAATTTATTGATGGAAATTGTAACATATCTTGGATATGTGTGTTTTTTTTACTTATAAATGCGTATTTTTAATGACCATGTGTTTTTTTGAATTATATACCAAGTGTGCTCCCACCACACCATGTAAAGCGCAAGTTGGTGAACTTCACATTTGAAAAAAGTGGCGAACTTCACATTTTTATAAAACTAAAATGTGAGGACTTCAACAAATTTTTGTTTAAATAGAGTTTCATGCTTATTTTTTAATGACCATGTGTTTTTTTCAATTTTATACCAAGTGTGCTCCCACCATGTCAAGCGCAATTTGGTGAACTTGACATTTTTATGAATTTTTTTGCTTAAATCGAGTTTCACACATCAATTATTGCTTTGAAAGTTGTGTTTTACATAATTTGTGCATGATAAATTACATCATTTTTCTGAAAATTATTTTGAATTTATTTTAAATATTAATTTAAAAAATTAACTGTAAATCTCCACTGTAGATATAGATATCATGGAGGATGAATGACAAAGATCAACAAAATCCCATATCTCTATGAGAGAGGCGGATCAGGGATCGAGGGATGTTCATGGTATTTAAATATAATCTTAAATATCCATACATATACATATGTGTGTGTACATATGGAATTGATTTTTTATCAACTTTGTGAGTTAAATTAGTTGTTAATAAGTTTCATTTTTTATTTTTTAGGAGCTAAGAGGAGAAGGGTCTCTACTTTATCAATGGAGCATGCCCATTGTTCACCCAGTCATGGTATGGTTCATGCAATTTAACCAATGAGTATGTACATTTATTTATATGCATGAATGTATTTTTGAATTGATTATAAATTAATATTTGTTTATGAAGCTTCTCTCTCGTCTCGAGAGGTTGGTGGTGGTTCAAATCCCCTTAGAGGGCCATCAATAAGTGCTAGCAAGTTGCATGAAGGTGGTGATATTTATTCCCCCAGACGCCAATCAATAGATAGTCGTGTTGGTTCTTAGCAGGGTTGTTCTAGTTCTCAATAGTCTCAGGGTGGGCAAGATGCTAGCCAACCACATCGAGGTGGCCATCAATTTGAATATTTTTTTCATTCAATTTTTGCAAATTTGTTTATGTGTTTTTTTCTAATATACAAAATTTTATATATTGATGCAGAGGCTGAAAATGCTCCAAATGTTGGTCAAAAAAGACGTAGGGCAGAACGTTTAATTCAAGAAGAAGGTTTTCTACCCACCACGACTTATCTGGTCAACATTCTTGATATACCTTGGGAAAGAAACATGCATCATTGCACCTTAGAAAGGTGTCAACATCTTCATGCAAAATTGCAGAGAGATCTCGTGGCTTTGACTCTACCTGCTGAGAGTCGGCAAAGCTTGGAAATAGTTATACACTCTTTAGGCGAACTAGTAAATGTGTACCGAAAGCTTGGGCCAACCACTGATACTTTTGTAAAAGTCATGAGAAAAATAGAGGAAACAGTGATGGGTCTCGAGAAATGGGAGGTTGTTAAAAAAAGAGTTACAACAAATATGGCCAAGTCTATGTTTAATTTCAAAGAAGGGTTGAAACAAAAGATGTTGAAGGTGCAATATTTCAAGCACCCTGATTTAGTGCATTATTTGAATGATAGACACCTTGTGGCCTATGGAAGACTCTTATGGAACGACGAGGTTCCGCTTTATTTTGCAAAAATATTTTTGCAAATGAAACCCAATTACAATGAACTTCCCTCTGAATTTTTTGGTCCTAGGAAATGTCGATTATGTGACCGTAGGGGCGCTAGGCGTGATGTTGAGTTGCCTCACCATGAGCCACCATTGGTTAGTCGACCTTTTCGTGTGAAACTTTGTAGTCAGAGATGGAAGCCACTTCTCAAATTTGTCTAGAAGCAAGGGATGCCATCATCGACAATGTTCACAGTGGATTGGGTGGAGTCGGTGTTTGTCTAAATCGACAAAGAGCGCGTGAGAATGCACAAGCTAATTTTTTGTATTATACAAATAAAGATATTGACAACAAGGGTGTTGAAGATCTCAAAACATATGCAAAGAATTATCGTAACGGTTGGCATGACCTAATCATTCATGAGGAAGAGGGTATGGGAACAGTATGTGTTAATGGTTAGGGTTCAATTATTTTAAAACATGTACAATTTGTAATAATTACATATATACATGTACATTTATTTGTATACATTAATCTAACAAAAATGTATCATTATATGTTAACACCATTTGCAGTTGTCATGCTTGATGAATGAAGAAAATGTTAATATCACGTTCAGAGCCTCTAGTTCAAACCATCAAGATGGTTCTCACCATTAATATATGTTAGCAAATGTTAGTGTTTTTTAAGTGATATTTTTAAAATAAATAATTGTGCACACATTTACATGTACATATATATAATAAAATGTTTTAATAGATTTGGATTTCGTCTGATGTTTTTGGGATGGAAGTACCTTCTTCCTTGGGAGATGTACCTTCTACTTCCTTAGGATATGTGCCATATCCACAACCACAAGTATCGAAAATTTCTCACTTTTAAAATTTATGTTTGTAAGTTATATATTCCACCACAAAAATTTCCATTAAAAAATGAGATATATATTTATCTTGAGTTATTTTAATTTTTTTTAATTTTAGGTTTTTGGAGATTTTCTTTCTGAACCACTCTTAGGAGATGTGTTGAATCTGACATTACAAGTATTCAATTTTTTACTCATATATATATATATATATATATATATATATATATATATATATATGTTTTTAAGTTATAAGTTATAAATTGAAGCTTAAAATTTTTGTTATAAATTGAGATCTAGAGATTTTGAGTTAATTTAAATTTTTTGAATTTTAGGTTTTTGGAGATTTTCTTTTCGAGCCTCTCTTAGGGGATTTGCCAAATCCACCTGCAGAACTATTCAAATTTTCACTTAAATAAATGTTTTTAAGTTATTATTTATAAATTGAAGTTTAAAAGTTTTATTATAAATTGAGATCTTGATCTTGAGTTATTTTATACTTTTAATTTTTTTGAATTTTAGGTTTCTACAGAGGATTTATTTTCTCCACGGAATCTAGCGATGGCGATAGGAACATCCACGCCATTTCAACCATTTGAACAAGTTGTCTAACTTTCTTTTTAATATTATTGAAAATAAGTTTATATATATATGCATTTTCATTTGAATTTTTTTAATATATATATATATATATATATATATATATATATATATATATATATATATATATATATATATATATATATATATAATTGTACATGTATATTGTACAGTTTACTGTTGGAGATGTTGCTGTGGGGGAAGTTGTAGCGGGCGAGCAAAAAAAGGAGAGGGAACCTCATGAGGTATTGCATGATTTTTTTTTATATACTTTTTGTACATTAAGCTCTATATATTCTCACTCAATTTTAAAACATCAAATTTCAATGTTTGTACACATTGTGTACAGGTTCCCCATGCTTCACAGGATAGCTTGCGGATTGAGAATTTGCTGGGAAAGACACTACATCCATCTGTATTTGATGGATGATGCACACGCACTATTTGATGCATGATGCACATGAACACGTGCAACATTGAATTTATTCCATGACTTTTCAAGGAGTCATAAATATTTCTAAAACAATGTTGTAAAAAATATGTATCATGCGTACAATCATCACTAATATAAAAGTGACATTCTTTAATAACATGTTGATTTTCAATAGTGCTTTCTATATGATCGACGTTTTGTTCAACATGTCTATATAGAATATGAACGAGCATGGAGACTTGGTCAGAATGATAGTATTCACTATGAATTTCTTTTTGTGGAACAAATGTGTAGTTTTCTGCAAAATAAATTACTGACAAAATGGTCCCTGGTGGAAAAAATTCATGGGATTTTTTGAATTGCAAGTCTTGTCATCGAGCTATATGGGAATACTGGGTGTATTTATAAATTTTTGCCTCAAACTTTCTCAAAAAATCTATCACACAAATTTCTTCTTCTTGTAATTAAATTCTTTTAGCACTATTTGAACCTTGAATCGATGTATGGATATATTCATATCTCTTCCATTTCACTTTCATGTTGGACAATGATTGATCATTTATATCAATACGATATTTGTTTTGAAATTTAGTCAAATTTCCACAATCATCGAATTTTTTACCACCAACACATTTCTTTTTGTAAAATAGTTCATCGCTTTCTCTTTCACATAGAATTTGAGATATGAATTCACAGATAGTGGAAGGAGGAGGTGAATCCTTCCATAATGTTCTACCGAAATCAAGGAATGTGTCATAATATAACTCAAATTCCACATGATAACGGCAACAACAAGTGTTGCGTACGGTGATAGGTTTTACTTGCGCATCCATCTGACCATATCCAATGTTCATTGAATTTTATTCCACGAATGTTCAAGGAGTCATAAATATTTCCAAATGTTGTTGTAAAAAAATAAAATCATGACTACTCGATATAAGTGCAAGTGAAATTCCTTAATAACATGTCGATTTTCACTAGTGCTTTCTATATGATCGACGTTTTGTTCAACATGTCTATATAGAATATGAACGAGCATGGAGACTTGGTCAGAATGATAATATTCACTCTCAATTTCTTCCTCCGTACAAATGTAGTTTTCTAAATCTATTACTAAAAAATGGTCCTCGGTGGAAAAATTTCATGGATGTTTTGAATTTGAAGTATTTCCACTCAAGCTCTATGGGAATGCTTGGTGTATTTATAAATTTCGCCTCAAACTTTCTCAAAAAATCTATCACAAAAATGTCTTCTTCTTGTAATTCAATTCTTTTAGCACTATTTGAACCTTGAATTGATGTATGGATATATTCACATCTCTTCCATTTCACTTTCATGTTGGAAAATGATTGATCATTTATATCAGAATGATATTTGTTTTCAAATTTAGTCAAATTTCCACAATCATCGCATCTTTTACCACCAACACATTTCTTTTCGTAAAATAATTCTTCACTTTCTCTTCCACATAGAATTTGAGATATGAAATCACGGATAGTGGAAGGAGGAGGTGAATCTTTCCAAAATTTTCTACCAAAATTAAGTAATGTGTCATAATATAACTAAAATTCCACATGATAATGACAACAACAAGTGTTGCATACGGTGATAGGTTTTACATGCCATGGTTTTTGTTGAACAAAAGCATTGATTGAGACATGAATTCCATGATTCTCTTCTTTTAAATTGTTGAACAACTCTATCTGAGTGGTGTCTAGGAAATTTTTTTCATGTTCTTCGTATGGATTTCGTGTTATTCTTCTTCGCATCACATCCCTTTCATTTGGAGAAACACATGAATTTTTCTTCCAATATTTATATATTGTTCTTTTAACATTTTCTCCATGTCTATCTTTGTATGGTTGCCTAAAAATAGCTCTCCAAAAAGTGAGTTCATCATTTACATTTATTTTCAACCAAAATTTCTGATGTTTCTACAAAGTTTTTCGTGAGGTTCCTAATGCTCGTGCCATAGATTTTACCAAGCGATTCTCTTTATTACTTGATGAAACCACTTCCATATGTATTGCTCTATGTACAACTAAATTTTTTTTCTATCTAGATCTTATAATTGAATTTATAGCACTAATTATATTTCGTATCACATTTTCCTTCATTTTTTTTATCTTTTGTTGATTTTTGAATACCCAATAAAGTCGTAGCTTCTTTTAGTTTCCTTAATGATAGGAGACATTTCAACATATGGGCTTGAATTGTCACATTTTCCTTTATGAAGTACGTATCAAAAATGCGTTTAACACGATATTGTATAGCATGGTTAGCTCTTTTATCTCCATATGTTGAGTGTCAAAATTTTCTAACATCTCATCATCAACATTGATTTCATCTGTACGTATCCGAATGAATAGTACATAATAAGTTTACATGTTCAATAAATAACTAAATTAATAAATATGTATAATTTCAATAATACATGCATGTATTCAACATATATATATATATATATATATATATATCTTGTGATTCAATTTCTTCACTTGAATTTCTTTCAACATTTTCACCATCTTCAATCATTGGTTCAATATCTCTTTCACTTTCTCTTTCAAAATTTTGTATCACATCATCAATGTTTTGAGGAATATCTCTCTCTTTTTACATTGAAAAATAGTTTTCAAATTAGTTCATCAAATAAAAATTAAGCTTCACATTTTAAACTAGGAAAATTTTAAATATCAAATTCATAATATTTACTTTTACATACCTGTTTCAACATCTAGTTGAGGTTGATTTTCTCTTTCAATATTTGTGAGTGCTTCTCTCTTTCTTTTGCGATATTCTCTCGTTTCTTCTCTATGTTCCTCAAGGTATCTTTTTCTATCATATTTTCTTGTGCAATTCCTTCGATTTCCCATGATAATAGAGTATGAAGTTTAAAAAATTTCCTTCAAAAATTTAGACAAAAAATCAATTAAAAAAGAAATCACAAAAGATTTAGTTTAAAAAAGGCTCATTTTAAAATGTTTTCAAAAAATATATACTTCAATCGAAAACACTTTAAAAAATCCGAGAAAAAAATGTCTTATAAAAATGAAACAAAGCTCAAAAAATTTCCTTCCAAGTCCTGCAAAAAAATTTCATTTAAAAATTTAGACAAAAACTCATTTTAAAAAATCATTATAAAAGATTTACTTCAACCCAAAACATGTACTCTAAAAAAATGTCACTACAAAAAATACCTCCAAAAAATGTCCATTGAAAATTAATTCCAACTTCTAAAAAAATGCCACCTTAAAAAATAATTTAAAAAAGCCTCTAAAAAAATATCACTTTAAAAAAACCTCCAAAAAATTTCCTTTGAATAGTAAGCCTAAAAAGAGTCCTTTCGAAATTAAGCCTAAAAAGATTCCTTTGAAAATGAAGCCCAAAACCTCTAAAAAAAATGAAAATTGGGCCCAAATCCATACCTTAAAAAACAATGAAGCCCAAAAAACATCCAAAAAATGTATCACATACCTCCAAGAAATGTCCTTTGAATGTACCTCCAAGAAAAATCCTTAAACCCAAAAAAATCATTTTCAAAATGTCCCCTGAATGTACCTCAAGGAAAATTCCTTAAACCCAAAACAATCCTTTGAAAAAATTTCCTTTGAATCTACCTCCAAGAAAAATCCTTAAACCCAAAACAATTATTTGCAAAATCAGACCAAGACCTTTACAAAATCAGACCAAATGTGAAAAAATATGCGAAAATAATGAACTCTTTCACGGAAATTTAGATTGCGGCGAAATGTTTTTTTGGAGGGGCTTCGTGGTATTTTCTGGCCAATGGAAATTCGGGTAAAAGTTTGGCCAAAATTTTATAAGAAAATTGGCTGAAATTTTATAAAAAAATCGGCCGAACTTTTATGTTGTTAGACTTGACGAGTCGTCGACGCAAAAAACAATTCAGCTGAACTTTTTTAAGTTTTCATCCGAACTAACACATGTGCAATTGCGTAGAGCCAAGCTATGAATACATATCTTCAACTTTGGATCGATTAAACTCCATGAAACATTCTGAATTAACTGTCGAAACCAAGACAAGCGTTTTCAAAATTCAATCTACTTTTGGGAAATATAACTTTTGTGGAATTTCATAAATATTTACTAATTTTAATTAATTTTGTAATAAAACAGGTGCAAACAATTTTTTAAGGTCATTATGATTCAGTGAAATCATAATTATGTAATTTCCAAAATACACTGTAAAAAAAATTTGAAAAAAGTATGGTCCATTACATTGGTCAGTCGTCTGTAATGGGTACATTTTAGATTTTTGGTTTATAATTTATATGTTAAGAAATTTCATGTGTCATGAAACATATTCAAAATATGTAGTTTATTCATATAGGACCAGTTCAAAAAATTCCAGTAATTATGATATGCATCATTTGGCTTTCTAAATATAATGAAACCGAAGTAAACTCTGTCTAGATTGTTGTAACACATTTTGTTGCTCAAAAACACAAAGTTTCAAAGAATACAACAGTGCGTATTAACATGACTTCTTATGAATCCTTTGATTGTTAAAAAACACACTCAAAGAAATGCAAAGTTGACATATAAATGTGTATAAAAAAATTCCAAAAAATAATTAATAGAAAGCTAATAAAATTTCTGACAACTTTTATTTTTATCGCAAAATGAAATTCTAAATAGAAATTGTTTTTTGGCTTGCAGAAAGTTGAAGAACAGAAAAAAATGAAATTTTTTTCTCAAAAAGGGGCAATTTTTTTTTATCTTCTATTGCACCATTTTGGCTTGGAAAGAAAAGATGTTTCTACTGTCTTTACACAACTATTTAAAGGATTATTTCTATGAAATTCTTCCCTTTACTAAGTTTGGTGACCGAACCACCAGTTCTTTGTCCGAGTATAGTTATGGTCGGAGTCACGACGTGCCTTAGAACTGGAGGTTCCACCTCCGGACCTAAGGCTAACAGTTTTCTTCCATAATTTTTAAGTTATAGCATGATTGTTTATCTTTTTGAGTTCTAAATGCTAAGAACGGTTTAATATGAACTGGTTCTTTCATATATTTATTACCTTTACTTTTTCGTCTGAATACATTTTCTTTCATGCACAATATTTACTTCTGTAAATGGTCTTCTACTCCTAACAGTAGATTTCCTTCACTGCTCCCACAGTTTCTACAGTATCTACTATATTTTTCCACGGCCATTTTAATAATGCTATTCATAAGATACAATGTCATTAAGAAAATATTAATAGCAACTTGGATTAACAGTCTTTCCCTATTATCTTTACAGTATACCCACTTTGATACATAGTAACAGTCTTTCACAATAATTCACTGAACTTATAAATATCATAACTTAATCATAGGGTATGCAGAATTAATTCCATTCAACAAATACTTCTATAACAAATCATTTAAGGTTCCTTGCTCCTAACTAAGCACATGTCCTGTGGAACCCTATTCCTATTTAAAATTTTTCTCAAAATACTCATAAATGTATCTGAATTCGCAGCTTGCTACTAATGATGTTCCTCCCAACCTTCAAGAGAAGCAATGACGTTGTGCTCTTCCCATGTGCTTCCACTGAAAGGTACATATTAGCAGTATATATCTGTTGTGACTTCAGGACCCCAAGTCTAGTCAGTACTAGAAAATTTCACAACAACTGAGAGATTTTCCACTGGTCTCTACCAGCTCAGGAAAACTTTCCACTCTCTTCCTTATTCTCTCAATAGAACCCCCATTCCTCACTGGGATGAGTCTCTTATCCCTAAAGGATCAGGTGACTGTTCAAACTATCCAACCACCTTTCAGTTCTTGGAAAAAATTTACCATCAGCCTTTTTTACTTTTATGGAATTACTTTCCATAACTAATTTTATTATTCGCAATTAACAATAAAGAAAATAAATTTTCCAGAAAAACATTAATTGTCTCAGTATTTTCCTTAAACAAATAATAAAATTCCATTTAACTAGTTAACAACTAGTAAACATTAAATGCAGCTATCAAAACTTCCCCTCTGGAAGTAACACCGTCCTTGGTGTTTCACTCTAGCTCGGAAAATAGCTCTGGGTAAGTCTCACGCACAAAACCTTCATCCTCCCAAGTAGCCTCATCCGAGCCGAAGTTCTTCCACTGCATTTTAACCTGGGTGATGACTTGCTTCCGGAGCATGATTTCTCTCCGGTCAAGTATGTGTTGCGGCTTGACCAGAAACTTGTCGTCCGGCTCTACCTGCAAATAGAAAATTTTCTTGTCAAATTTTCATAAAGAAATCATCTTTCAGGTTAGGATTTTTGTTAATTCTATCCTACCTATATATTCTGCCAATGAATTACATGCTTCGAATCATGTACATATTGCTTTAACAGGGACACATGAAACACATTGTGTACTCGAATGTGACTGGGTAAATCCAGTCGATAAGCCATAGGTCCTACCCTTTCCAAAATTTGGAAGGGTCCACAGAACCTGGAAGCCAACTTTAAACAAGAGGCCAACTTCAAGGTACTTTTCTTGGGTTTGATCCTCACATGTACATGATCTCCTACTTTGAATTCCCAATAAATCCTCTTCTTATCTGGATAGATCTTTTGCCGATCTTGTGCAACCTTCAAATTTTGTCTTATATTATTTACTTTTGATTCCATTTCAGCTAGCATTTCTAGTCCCAGCATTAGTTTCATTTCGGGGTTGCTCTAATATATGGGTGTGCGACATTTCCTCCCATATAGAGCTTCTAAAGGACTCATCTTAAGAGACTCTTGGTAACCATTGTTGTAAGAAAATTCAACTAGGTGTAAGTAATCTTCCCACTTGGTCGATTATTGCATTATGTACATGCGCAACATGTCTTCCAAAACTTGGTTGACCCACTCAGTTTGGCCATCCATTTGGGGATGATAAGTAGTGCTAAATTTTATTTGGGTCCCTAGATCTGTGAACAAAGTTTTCCAAAATGCTGAGGTAAACTTCACATCCCTGTCTGAGATAACAGTCTTTGGAATGCCATGTAACCTAATTATTTCTTTTATAAACATATCCAATATCTGTACAGTCTTGTAAGTTGAATATGTAGGTATGAAATGTGCAGATTAACTCATTATGTCAATTACCACCATGATGGAGTCAGTGTGCCTCTTTGACCTTGGTAAACCCATAATGAAATCCAGGGATATGACCTCCCACTTCCATTCAGGTACTAGTATGGGCTGCAACAATCCTGTCGGATGTCGGTGCTCCACCTTGACCTGTTGACACTCCAAACATTTATTTAAATATTCAACAATATTTTTACGCATACCAGGGCAGAAATATCAAACCCAAGAAAATTACCTTGAGGTACAAGACATTAATTTAAAATAAATTATAAAACATTTAGTCGTGACATTCAAAACTTAGCATGAATGTGCCAAAGCTGAACTCTACCATGAGTTATAATATTTTGTGTCACTTCTAAAAAGTAGGAAGCATGATGTTGTCCAAAATTTGTAGGCCTTATACTATTAACTACAATATCTCTCTCAAGATATGATTATTTTAAGGTAGTACTAGTGATGTTAAAGCTATGATCCTGCTGAGAAAAGAAGAAATTGTGATCCTAACCTCTTCACAAGGATGCTCCCAGAGTTTAGGTTGTGTTAATGCAAGCATAGATTTCTTGAGAGCCCAACTGAGTTTCTTCCATTTTGGTTGCCCCACCTTGGATAAACACAAGTCTAATTCCTATAGCTTATGAGGGTTTTTGTCTAAATTTGTTTGTTGCAATTCAAATCCAAGTGTGAAGAGCTAAGCCCCTCCTACTTGTCCTTCCTTCACTTCCCATGTATGCTTCATCTAAAAAATGACATGGAATCATTTTTAGAATGGTCTACTAATTTGACCATCATTTTGGTATAAGGAGGTATTGTTGCATAAAGAATAATATATTCTCACCAGTTCATCAATATGTTTCTAGGTGTTTTCCAGGGTATCTTCAAGGCACTCCATCTTCTCTCATGCCAAAGAAAGAAAATATGCAAAAATAAATTATTTTCCATGGAGAGATTATATTAACATTGGATCCGTAAAATTCCTTGGATATTCCACTGGACAGTTCGTAAAAACATATATGATAATAATATATTAAAATACCATATTTTTACACTACTACAGTTTTATTAAAATTCTATATCTATATATTTTATTGTAATTATTGCATACATGTGAATTAAAATTATGTAGAAAAGTAGAGAACAAAAAAATAAGCTCACACATACATAAGACATAATATATTCTCTCTGGGAAACTCTTTCACGAGAAAAACCAATTTTAAGGTGAGGCTTCTTCGCTCTCTTTCTTTGTCTGTAAATATGGTTGTAGGTACAAATATGTAATGGCTATCATCTGTGGGCTACTATAGTGCACAAATCCTCTCTATGTGCTCTACTTCCTATCGCTCATGGTTATATTTTCTCAACTATGGAACACAAATCTCTCGAAAGAATGGAATGACTCTTCCTCCTAGTGGCTCGGTTATAACACAACTTGGTAGCCTACTAGTGGCTAATTTTGTGACTAAATCAACTCTTAACTATAGTTACAATATAGACTCTTCTAAAGTATTTTACATCAAAAACATGTGGCTAACCCATTTTTCCATGAATAATGGGTGCTGCACGACATCCTCCCGAACTATAGGTGTGAAAACAAGAAGGTCAACTTTTGAGTGGCATAAATTTTGCATATGGACTCTGATTGACAAGCTTCTTGTGTCGTTGAATGCCTCAAAATTCTCCTGGAAGGATTCAGACCCTATTTTTCCAAACTAGGTCACACCGGTAAAAATGGTATCATGAGAGGATTCCTCCACTTTTCCCACTCCAAATGCATCAAGATTGATGAAAAAAATATAATGGTCCAATCAAGATAGTACCTCTCCATTTTGGGAGGCTTTTGGTCCCCAAAATCTTTTACTTAATGAGGTGAGGGAATTTTTACTCCACCTTCTCTTTGGTGTACCATTTAGATTTTCCTAGAAATTGTCCCTTCAACCCAATTTAACAAAGGTCGTACTGCCCCTATCTTGTAGTTCCAGACCTCTTCTAAAAAAAAGTATCTTTTATCAACTCTTCCTAAGCGTCTGGTGCCAAATCCTCCACAAATTGTAGGACCTATTCCTCTTCGTGATCGAGTGTGGAAGGATCCTAGAGTTTCAAATTATCTACATTCAAAATTCATTAAATGTTCATATATGGTGGTAAACTGAGTCGATAGGCATTATCACCCACCTTTCTAGTATTTCAAAGTGACCATACCTCAGAGGCTTAATTTTCTTACCAAGCCCCTATAGCCTCTCCTTGTTCAACTATAACCATACTCTGTCTTCCACCTTGAATGACTTATCTATTCTATTTTTATTATTCATGGACTTATACTTCTCCTGAGAATTTTGCAGTATTTCGTATACCTGTATATGGATATCCCTGATCTTCTCTATAATTTTTTCATCCCTCAAATCATCTCCAGTAATATCTTCCCTCACTCCTCCTTGTTTCCCATATGCAATATCCAAAGGTTAAGGTGGAAAGTATCCAAAACAATTCTCAAATGGGGAATTTCCTGTAGAAGTGTGGACTAATATATTATAATAATTTTGTATATATACCAAATTTTCATCCCAAGTCTTCAAATGCCTCAGGTTCTATCCCCTCAAAAGCTACACCAAAGTCCTATTGACTACTTCTGTCTGCCCATTTGTCTATGGATGGAATGTTGTAGATATCTTCAAATTTGTTTCCGTATTCTCTCATAATGTAGTCTAGAATGAACTGGGAAATATTATATCCATGTCTGAATGATGCTCCTTGGTATCCCAAAGTGCACCCAAACCTGTCCAAAGAACAATTTTTTTTCTTCTTTCCCACCGATGGTATTTTTACATGGCATCAAAACACACATCTTGTTGAACCTTTCAACTACCAGGAATAGGTAGTCATGTCCCTTTTTGGTTGTTGGTAAACTACCCACAAATTCCATGGAAATACTTTCCCAAGGAAAATTAGGTATAATTAAGGGATGATATAGACCTCATTTCATGTTGCTAGGCTTTCTACTACAACAAATCATTCATCCTCTTATGAACCTAGCTACCTGCACTTACATCTTGGGTCAATACATATACCTCTGCAAGTTAGCCACAGTCTTCCCTACACCAAAGGGATCTCCAACCTTAGAGGTGTGAGCCTCTCTAATCAGTTGAAATTTCTCACCTTTAGGAACACATAACTTATCCATCATGTTGAGTAACCTATCTTTGAGATGGTATTCAACGGTGTTGTCACCATCGTGCACATGAATTTGACTCTGTAACTGCTGATACACCTCTTTGAAGTCCTCATCCTCTAAATATGCCTCTATGTATACATCATGGGTGAATGGCTCCATGTGCATAAGAATCCCCAAAGTTGTAACTTTTGATGTGGGTGGCCTTGACATCATGTCGACCAACTTGTTTGTTTTTCTCTTCTTATACTTGATTACCAAATGAAATTGTTGTAAAAACCCCAGCCACTTGTAATTCTTGTTCGATTGTAGCTTACTATGGGCTTGCAAGTACTGTAATGCTTGGTGATATGTGTGGATTAATGTCTCCTTTTCCACAAGATAGCGATTTCACTTTTTCACAGCTTGCACCATGGCATAGAGCTCCTTGTCGTAGATAGGGTAGTTAAGAATTTCCCCATGAGATACTTTAGAATTGAAGTGTACAAGCCTTCCTCCCTACATCAAGCCAACTCCCATAGGATACCCACTCCCATATGTTTCCACTTCAAAGGGTTGTTTTAAGTTTTGTAATGCTAGAATTGGTGCTTGACTGATCTTCTTCTTTAGCTCCTCGTAAGCCTTTTGTTGACCTTTTCCCCACTAGAAACTCTTGCCACTTGTTGTTATGGTAGGGAGTGGTGTTGCTACCACTAAAAATGAGGCTATGAATTTCCTTAGGTACCATTTTTCCCCAATGAAACTCCTAACCTCAGAAACATTAGTAGGCATCGAACATTTCATGATGGCCTCCATCTTAGAAAGATATATCTTTAGCTCTCCTCCACCGATCACATACCCCAAATATACCAAATAATTTTGCACAAACTCGCACTTCTTGATATTTACTAGTAGCTGGTGCTTCTTCAATGTTTCAAGCACCTACATCAAATGTAAAATATGCTCCTCTCATGAAACACTATATACCGGTATATCATTCAAATAGAAAATAAAAACTGAATCTATAAAAGAGCGAAGTATATCATTTGTTAATTTCATAAACATAGTTGGTGAATTACATAGGCCAAATGGCATGACTAAACACTCATACAAACATTGCATGGTTTTGAAGGCGGTCTTCTAGGTATCTTATTCTTTGAATCAGACTTGGTGATATCTAGAATTCAAGTCCAGCTTGGTGAAGTATTTTTCTTGTTGTAGTTTATCCAACAAATCATCTATCATGCACAAGGGGTATCTGTTCTTGAGCGTGATTTTGTTCAATGCATTGTAATCTATACACATCCGCCAATTCCCATCCTTCTTCGCCACAATTATGATGCATGAATCACATGGTGATGTACTCGGTCAAATGACACCCTATTCCAGTAGTTGCTGCAATTGTTTCTTCACATCACTTGCTTCTATAATAGACTGCATGTACAACCCAATATTTGGAAACGGGGAGTTTGGAAATAGATGGATCTCATGCTCCACTTCTCTCTTAGATGGTAAGCCTTTAGGCTCTCGTAACACATCCTTTTATGCATGTAACAACTCCTCCAATTTTTGTTTATGTTTCTTAGTACAGCCCTCCAGGGAGGCCTTGCCTCTTATCAACTCTTCTTCAGAATGAATTTCTCTTAAAAACAACAAAAAATATTTCTTGCTGCAACTGATTAATTTCTTGGTTTGGTTGGCGCTTACCAGTGAAAATTTTGACTTGCCTTTGTGCGCGTTGATGATGGAAAATTTTCCATCTCTGATGATTCGTTACTGGTTGGCTCTCCTCATGAATATTTCATCAGGAATATACATGTATTGAATCCCAAAAACGACTCCACACACATAAATGGGAACCACATCTAGATCTCCTTAATCAATAAAATCAACAGTGATAGCAAATCTAATTTTACATTGTTTTGTTACCTTCAACTCAACATCCTTATTTACCATCTAAGTGGATATGGATTTGAATGATCATGAACTTCCAACTCCAACTTATTGACCAACTCTGTTGCAATGAGATCTTCCTACGATTATGATTCAAACAGAGTGTCAATTTTTTTCTTCTTGACTTGTATTTTTATATGGAAGATTTTGGTCATTTGCTCAAATTCACCTCCTTATGTATTGATGTAAAAACTATATTCTCATCCACATCTGAGTTGCTTTCAACTAAGTTACCTAAATGCGTGGCCATGAGATTCTTCTTCTTTTTATCTTTCTTCTTTTTCTTCAGGTTTAGCTTTGGATGCAACTTCCAACCTTGTTTCCTCTGTATGGCCATCGATGTTGCAGTGGTTCCTAGGATATTTTCACTCGTGTTTTGTTTTCATCGTCTCATTATCTTTTCCCCCTTTTTTCTTCTTCTTCCCCTCCTTAGAATCTTATTTTTTCTCCTTCTACTTTGATCCACTTGAATGCGTTATCTTCATGGCTATGTTCTCTAGGTATTGTGCCTATACACAAGCCTCACCCACCGATTTTGGCTTGAACAACATCAATTTCTCACGTATATGGCGGTGCATATCCCCAAAATAATTGAGGATTACACTTGGGTTCTTTGGAGATATATTGAACATTATAGCCATGTTCCTAAATTCATTAGTGTATTCCTGCATGCTTTGGCCCGACTTTTTCCTGAAGTAATGCTGCCGAATCCACTGGTCCTCCACGTAACCAATGGGACAAATTTGTGACTTAATGAGGGCTTTGAAATCTTCACACTTAGTCACTAAAGGTTCTCCCCCCAACCTTAGGGTTTCTGTGTGGCTCTCCGAGCAAGTAAGTGCATGACCCTCTAATTCTAGTCACGCGAATGAGATATTTTTCCCTTCCTTGATCTAATGGACACTAAAATAAACTTCCAATTGATGCAACCAGTGGTTTAGCTTTAGAGTATCGAACTCACCGTGGTACGACTTGATATCAAATTTTTCTTCCATTTTAAACAGGGACTCTAATTGCTTTACAACACTCGAACTCAGTTGATATTTTTTGGGTCCTTTCTTCAACTGATTCTCCGTTTATCCCCGATATTCTGATCCTTGTTCTGATTTTTCCATTACATTCGAACCCTAATCTTCTCCAAATATACCCAACTTGCTATCAGGGACTCCATTAGGAGGCTTACATTGCGGCTGATGTCTGTGACTTTTTGTTCCAACTGCGTAAACCTCACCTTTGCAGGATCACGAGGTTCACTTACAGATTGATTGCCCATGGTTAGAGTTTTATGATTTTCGGCCCTACCAATCTAGATCCATGCAATCTGCACAAAATACCCAAAGAAAGCTGATGTGATACCAAATGATCTATAAGATTTTGTGGATATTCCACTAAACAATTCATCACAACATATCTGATAACAATATATTAAAATAACATATTTTTACACTATTACAGTTTTATTTAAATTCTAGATCTATAGATTTTACTGTAATTTGTGCATGCATGCGAATGGAAATTATGTATAAAAGTAGAGAACAAAAAATTAAGCTCACACACAGATAAGATACAATATATTCTCTCTGGGAAACCCTTTCGGGATAAAACCGAGCTGGAAGGTGAGGTCGCTTCACTCTCTTTCTCTGTTTGGAAATATTGCTACATGTACAAATAAGTAATGCATGTGGCCTATGGGATGCTATAGTTCACAGATCCTCTCTTTGTGCTCTAGCTCCTATCTCTCCTTGCTATCTTTGTAAAACTATGGAACAAAAATCTCTCTAAAGAATGGAATACTTTTTCCTCCTAGTGGCCCAGTTATAACAAAACCCGATAGCCTATTAGTGGTTAATTTTAACTACATCAAATCTTAACTAGAGTTACAATATAGAATATTATAGAGTATTTTACATCACAAACACATGGTTAGCCCATTTTTCCATGAATAATAGGGACTGATGCGGCATCCTATCGAACTATACGTATGAAAACGGGAAGGTCAAATTTTGAGTTACATAAATTTTTCATATGGACTCCGATTGGCATGCTTATTGCATCATTGGAAATATATCTATTTCTAGAATAACATGAAATGGTGAGGTACAAAAGTGGTAATATTTTACCCCAAAAAACATCGTTTAATGCCTATAAACGCTCTCGAAAAGTTTTAGAACCCGTTTTCCCAAACTGGTTCCCGCCGGTAAAAATGGTCTCGTGAGTTGAATCCTCCACTTTTTCGTGTCCAAATGTATTTTCAATATAATAATCGAATAAAGATCAACATTTCAAAATAATTTTCAAGAAATTTAACCCAATAACTCTCTCTTCAACCCCTTTTTCAATTCTTTCTTCTCCTTTCGCATCTAAACCCTGTCCCTATATATATATATATATATATATATATATATATATATATATATACATATATATATATATATATATATATATATATATATATATATATATATATATATATATATATATATATATATATATATATATATATATATATATATATATTAAATCACACGATTAAGAAACCTTATACAAAAATTAAAACTCACCATCTTCCCTTATTGTTTCTCAATCATACATATATATCAAATGTTTGCACCGCTAATTTATTATAATGGTGGAAGGTTGCGTCGTTGTGATAGATTATAATAATGGCTAGTGGTCCTGACCCGTGTCACCCACACTTACCCAACCCTCTACCTTCAAGATCAAATGCGTCCACACTCATCATGACCCTTACGCACCTTGGCTTGGCTCCTGCACCCATGCCACTCTAACTATCGACATGGCCTCAAAACACAGTCGTAAGAACCTCCAATTATGGTTTGACCAACAGAAATATGTGATTCCCTCAGCCCTGGCCCTTCGATTTTCAAACTTTGATTTAATGTTATTGGCTCATCATTCCCACAACGATGAACCTGATTGGACAATGGTTTATCGACATGATAAAAAAATTGATGTTGTCGACGATCCTCCAATCGATAGACAGTTTCCACACCACCGAAATTGATGAAATTCTACCTAGCGTTATTATGGAAGATCACCGAAAAATAGTCTTTCTTGAAACATTGATACTAGTAGGAAAAACTATCTTTCATACTATTGTAAGATCCCAAACATCAAAATTATTAATAGATCTAGCAGATTCGAGTGTTCTTATTAAAATGGTTGCAATAAAAAAAATGAAAACCAAATCTGAAAATGTAGTCTCTTATTTATATTAATAATTGAAAACAATATACATGCTTATACAAGACATACTAAAGCCCCTACCCATAGCATATACAATTGGTCAACAATAACTAATCTAATATACTGAAGCTCACTTGTGAATCCTAAATGGATTCACCACACCATGTCACCACGAGTTTTTCGTCTCGGGATCAAACTGGAATTGGCCACCCCAAGTTCTCAACAAGCACACAATAAGATATACAAACTCAAGATGATCTAAAGGTCTAGCTCCTATCCCATTTTATAAGTTTAATGGACTCTCTAGGAATATTATTTTATTTTTTTCCCAAAAAAAAAAAGGAAAATATCATGGGAAAATACCAGGGGTAAATCCCATCCAATTTGACCATATCACGAAAAAGGAATATTACACTTCATCATACTTGTCATATGTGTTTTGAAGGTGGTGTCGAAGATGACAACTTTGTTGAAATTGCAAAGCTCTCGTTTTGGATTTTTTTCTCCCTTTTCGTGTTCCTTGATTTGTTGTATGGCTTGCTTTGCTGTCATGGATTTACCTTTCTTTCTTATGTTGTGCCTCACAGATGAATAAAAAAAACTAAGCTTTCTACGAGATATATCAAATTTACTGGTGCAATTGTGTATAAGAGTGTTATTTACTAGAAATCAAAAGGGTTGCAGTGAATTTGAACTTGATAATTTTTCATAAGGGATAAGTTTCAGAGAACCACTATAAACAGGGTGCAGAGAAGACAATGAAAAATAGAGACTGCAATGTAGGAAAGTTGCCATATTTTGTTGAAGTCCTTGGGATTTCCAACAATAAATTCAAATTAAATGTGGTAATTATTCATTCAAGTGATGAGACGTTTCCAGCACTTGCGTCTGAAAATAGAGATGAGGTTGCGTGGTGAGTGTTGTAGTGTATTCGATGCATGGGAAGACGAAATACAGTATGCTTAATAGGGAGGCTACTTTCCTACAAGAAATTCATCGGTCAATTGGTTTGTTAGATTATTAGTGGAACAAAATAACATGTAGTAAAATAAGTAAGAAACATAGCATGCTATATCAATGAAGAAAAAAAAAAAAAATCATGTACAATAACAAGCTAAATCGAGTCAAACACACTAATAATTCAAATGGAGAATTCTCTCACTTTATTAGGTGCTGGTGGTATAAGAGAATAGGATGCTAAATCACTTGCAATGAATTTTTAGAGTTATGAATCTCTAATATCCAAGGCAAGGGAGTCTTTTCCCTTAAAGCTTTCTGCAAGCCTCTCTCTCCCCTCGATGGATGGTATAATGACAGACACTTGGAGAGCTTCCTCTCTTGGATTGAGGTGTTGGATGGCCAACAGCTGAATCCTTCCAATTCTTGTTGTTGCTTGGACAACACACGCTGGTTTTTTGTCAAGCAATTTGGCCAGAATAATAATGTGTTCTCATGTTTCTCTTCCTATGGCAGTCTTTTATAGAAACATTTCAAATTTCCCTCCCTCTCTTGGCACAACATGGATGTTGACACAAGATTGGGAGGATGATTCATTTGTGTGTTGCACTAAGGCCTCAAAGTGGCTCCAAGGCGGTTGTACCTGGCTAGCTTGAGTGAGAATATTCTTCTTCAAGTGTGCCAAGTGGTCCCGGATGGTGAATTTTCTCATATTCAAGACTGCGCGACTCTCTGAGGGATAGTCGGGATGATCTGTGTAGTTATTGAAGAAAAATCCACAAAGATCACCTTAGGTCAGTGTTTCCTGTGCGCAGTTTAATAAATTTTCATGCTTGACCTTAGGAAAAGTTAAAATTTTCAGCGCTTGTAAGGTATTCCTTCCATGTAAATCCTTATTTGTACCTTCTGCTTGACATTCTCTAATGTCTTTTGCATGTATGATTTTCCAGTGTTAATAATTCCCCCCTAATGTATGAGGTCTAGGAAGAACTGTATAGCCGAAATACATTATAGTTTATTTTTCTGTTTAATCTATTTGGGGGAGAGAGAGAGTAACTTGCATGAAAACTGAGTTGGGAGACCCCTTTCCGTGAGTGAAAGAGGTACCATGCTCTATTGGAAAGCTACAAGAGATAAAATAAATATAATATTCCTACGAGGCGGGCATGTCCCATGCACATGATGTTTTGACTAGTTAAGCTTATTTGATAGATAAAGGTTCTGTTTGTGTCACTTGTGTGGTAGTGACCTATTTTTGGTTGATGACGACGGTTGTTAATGCCCTCAGGGGAATTTTTCTTTGATAGTAGGTTGAATGTGGTGCTCGTATGCATAATATTGGTATGGAATGTTTAGAAAAAATGGTCATTGTATGCATGGGTATCTGACTAGGGACCATCCTGTATAAGAATTGCTGAAAGAGATGATTATGATGGCACGAGTCTTCGACGAATTCTAACAGAGTGCAACTGTTGGAAGTACGATACCATCTTGACATGAAAGATTATATTGAAGTCGAATTTAAAGAGGATCAATGAAATCAATGGGCAATGATGTCTCCCATAGTGACATCTGAGGATGCCCCTATTGAGGTGAGTATCCATCCAAGGTACTGCCTCCTTCTTGGAAGATAGCTATTGAAGTCGACAAGAAGGAAGCCTCAACCGACCGAGAGGAGTAATGATGCAAGGGACTAGGATCTCTGATGTAGCAGGGTGGGGTGTGATAGGTTGACTTAGGCATGCTGACAAGAAACGACTGTAACTGATGATGGAAGTTTAGTGGCCCAAGGTTGGAGCTTGTAAATGCAAGCGAAAACAGTCATAAAAATTTCTAGTGAGGAAATCCCTTGAGTCGGTAGGACGTCCAGGGTGGGTATGTGGTCAATGTGATGAGTTTCATGGTGGGGTTGGGTAAATAATGCGAATCTCAGACCAAGGGTGATTAAGGACTACTGCTAGGTGAGAAATGTGGATGGATGGGTGGGAGTGATCTTCTTAAAAAATATTTTTACACTTGCCAAAAGAAGTAGAATGGGTTTGGATGTACTTACATGGATACGAGTGCCCAAATAAAAACGAAACTAATCTGTCACTATGGTGTGAGGAGGGTGTTTTTTTGAGGGTGGAGGCCCCATTAGTTTATCTCGGTGCAAGGGTGGTGAAGCGGATGAAAAGTATCACAGATGGGCTATGATGATGGGGTTGTGGTAGGCCAAGTGTGAGACGCGGTGGTGCATATTCGATCTACTTATGAGAATGTTAGTCCGGGAAAGCGGTTTTATTGTGACATGGGTAAAACTTGACTTAATGTATGATGGATGAATGAACACAAATTTTTTCTCGGACTCGGATGCTACAGTCATAGCTCCAGATTTTTTATGTATGGCATATTTGAGTGATGGATGCCATGGCGGGCGAGGCTCTATCGACCTACAAGAATGTTTATCACCTGCGAGGTGAGGTGATGATAAACATGGTCGGGTGAATGGAAACTATGGTTGATTTCTATGGAGAAATAATGTCAATATATGCAAAGATGTCAATATATGAAAAGCTTCTTTGGGAGCTTATCATACTAGGGACAGAATGATACCTCCTCTTGTACCTTCACTCACTAGGGCAACATGTGATTTTTCATGTTTGTAATACCTGCAACCAACACCCCAAGTGAAAGCATATTTTCTATTCAAACATATCGAAAATAACGTTGAATGGAAAGCGATAAGAGAGGGCGTACCTATCGTAACTGAAAAAATAATTTTTCGGAGGCAGGGATGTGTGAAGCCTACTTTGGATGTGATGAGGTGTCGATCACTATGTTTTTTGCGGTTTTGCAACTTGGCTTTATGACCTCCCATTATGGACTATCGAATAATGAGAAAAGGGTGATATATAGGTCAATATGGATCATTTGAGTTCATTTGTGTCATTTGAGAGTTTGAGGTCAGAGTTGAGCCCCTGCTGGCGAGTATTTCTTGTCGTTGTGGTTAGCATGAGTACCCAAGATTCACACCGTCAATGTCAAGTAGGGCCCTGAACGTCATTCTTTTCAATTTTCTCAGTTTTTCCTTTTGGGGGGGGGGGGAGGGGGGGGGTCCGTAAAAATATGATTTGTACGGATTGCCTACCTCATTTTTTCTTTTATCACGCAAGTGATCTAGGCAGAGTTGTAAGAACCTTGCAGAGAAGGGAACTTTCCCACAAGGTTATCGCGCTTGGAAGTTCTTTTGCGTGATGAACCGCACATATTTTCTTGATACAAATTCATAGACATCACACCTGTGTAGAAAACATGCGCGATGATGGGCGAAAAGAAAAAAGTTTTTTATTTTTATTTTTATTTTTGGTCATTTATTTGGTGTTTCCTCTGGTAACACGATGTTGTGGCGCAAGAGGGATTGGCCTGATCTGCACATTGCTATGGCTCAGGCTGCCAATAAGAAGAGGCTCTTGTCATAAGGGGGTTTGTTAAAGTTTCTAGAGAATGACATCTTGAGATCACAGGATAGTCTACTGCATTTCCTAGTCCGCTATAGGAACAGGAGACAGAGAGTGATGGTCTTGTGACATAGAGATGTCGCCATCCTTCCATACATGGATGTGTAATTTGTGACTAGCCTACTACCTCAGGGCGAGGTGCTACCACACCCACTCCCTCCTGGGAGGGTGAGTATCTAACGTTGGGTTGCACAACATTGTGGAGGTGTGCCACTTATCCAGGGGTGCGTCCACATCGAGTCAGTGACTGACCTAGCTGATTGGTGTGCCATGGTGATGATAGTTCACTTGATGGGGTCTTCGTCACCCAATAGGGTGTTAGGACCTCATATTAGTGTCTTGCGTCGGCTTCAGGCCGGTCAGTTTTACGACTGGGCGCAACATGTGTATGATGGTATGGTATCACAGTTACGAAAGGTCCGAGGAGGATCTTCCAAATTTTTTACATATGCGAGCATCCTCCATATCATCATGTTCGAGAGGGTGGTGATGCTACAACCGATTGTGCCTGTGCCCATTGGTCCTCGCAAGGATCCTCGGATGCGACGGTGGGCACCTGTGATACCTCCTAGTGGAGGAGGACAGGTAGGTTGTTATTGAGATGTGACCATGGAGGCGTAGTTCCAAGAGAACCAGTAGATGTTCTTGGATTATCCATACTCAACAATGGATTTCTGGGGGGATCCGGATATGGGTCTTCCCGCCAGTTATGTGTGGAGTCCCATAGGTATGACCTTTGATATTTTTCTGCATTTTTTGAGTATGTTATGATGTGTGTATATATATATATATGTATGTATGTTTTGGTGACATTGACACTATAATAACATGAATTGGTGAGGTATAAAAGTGGTAAATTTTTACCCCCAAAAAACATCGTTTGATGCCTAAAAACGCTCTCGAAAGGTTTCAGACCCTGTTTTGCCAAACTGGTTCCCACCGGTAAAAATAATCTCGTGAGTTGATTCCTCCACTTTTTTGTGTCCAAATGCATTGATATGGATGAAAAAAAATATAATTATTGAATCGAGATCAACATTTTAAATATTTTCAAGAAATTTGACCCAATAATTCTCCCTTCAACCCCTTTTTCCTTGTTTTTTTCTTCTCGCACCAAACTCAACTCTTTTTTTTTTTTTAACATCAAATGCTTAAAAAACCTTATACAAAAATTAAAACTCACCCTCTTCCCTTATTCTTTCTCAATCATACATATATATAAAAGAATATTTGCAACGTTAATTTATTATAACAGTGGAAGGTTGCATCGTTGTGATAGATTATAATAATATCTAGTGGTCCTGACCCATGTCACCCACGCTTACACAACTCTCTACTTCAAGATCTAATGTGTCCACCCTGATCTTGACCCTTATGCCCCTTGGCTTCGCTCCTACACTCATGAACCTCTAAATATCGACATGGCCTCAAAACTCGGTCGTCAGAACCTCCAATTATGGTTTGACCAACAGGAATATATGATTCCTGTTGGATGAACAGTAATTTCAACAAACTCCCACCGACAAAATTAAATGTAGGAGATGTCTTGGAGTTTCTAGAGAGATTGTCTAGCTTGCTGAAGAAGCTATCTCCACCGATAACAAGCCTCGAGAAGCTTCTCAGCTGTGTAAAAATATATCTTTTCTACAATACAGAATTACAAGTTTGTGTGTTTCACTGCTTTCTCTGCTTTGGTATCAGAGCTTGGGTTAAATTCCGAGAGTGTGAGGACTCTTCTACGTGTGTGATTAGTGAGAGAGATCACTAAGTGTGTGTAAACTACGTTCCCTGATTTTTTGAGAGTTGTCTGTAGCATGGAGGGTGTATTGGCCTGAGGTTGAACGTTGAGAGAGTGAGTTATTTCCTGGTGTGGAAAATTTGTTGCAGAAAATTTTGTTTGAGTTCTTTCCTATTTGTTTTGTGTTGTAGAGAAATCTGTTTGCAGCAACTGAAGGCTTTGGTGAAGGGCATGTTGGCCAAACGTAGAAACTGTTGCATATGAAGAGAGACCATTGCTGCATTCTCTGTTGTGTATGAAGAGAGACCGTAGAGTACGATTGAGAGAGCCGCACGAGGAAAGAGATGTTGTATTGACATTGAGATAGAGTTTTTTTTTTACCGGATCAACGCCCACTTCAATCTGGAGCTCAAAGGAGCCTTCGATGGTACATGGTGTTCGTAAGCCTAAAATGCCTCTGAATATTTTTTATTAATCTGCCACACGATATTTAATTCAAATATTATAAAAGTGGGATATTTTGGAAATTTCGGAAGTATCATAGTTTACATATTGGAAGTTATAGGAAGTTTGAGCCAAGTAAAAAATAAAAAGTAGTGCGTTGGTTGTTTGTATTTGGATAAAATGAGTTTGTGACCAATTTTTTTGGATTACTAAGTTCATGGAACTTTCTAACTGAATACAAACATAAATTGGTGGTCTGTTGCTTTGGGTTCTTTAAGAAATTTTCAATTAAGTGAAATGTGTTGATTAATGATTGGTTCTTTCATTTTAGGAAAACTCTTCAAAGATTGATAAGGCACATGTGGAGTGGAGAAAAAAGAGTTTTCTTTTGGTCTGAAAATAAATCAAAAAGGGGAAAGAACCATATTGTCCAAGGACTGTCTTTTGAGTTGTGAAGCTTAATATAAGTTTATGACTTGTGCTTGAGGTGTTATTATTAGCGATTAAGGAGCCAATAAATTTATTGGTATTTAGATTGGTACTTGAATATTCATAAGTTTAATACCATGGAAAATGTATTAGCAGAGTCTTATTTATCTAACTCTGATAAGTTAGATGGTGAAAATTATGAAAATTGGAAGTTTAAGTTGGAGACTATTATGGAAGGCCACAATGTATGGACAATCGTGTCTGGAGATAAAGTGAAGCCAGAACCCCCTCCAGCCACAACTGCTGCAATTCAAGATTGGAAACAATGAGAAAACAAAGCGAAGGTATTGTTGCGGATGTCCGTTAAGGACAATATTATTCCACACATTAGAGAGTGCAAAACATCCAAAGAGATATGGGACACTCTCAAAAAAATTTTTGAGAGGAAGACTAGAAATCAAATATCGTATTTAGAGAGTAAGCTTATTTCAATTAAGATGGAAGAAAATGAAAATATCAGTATTTTTATTTCTAGAATTAAGGACCTAAAAGATAAATTAGGTGACATTGGTGAAAGAATATCTAGTACATAATTGGTTACTATGACATTAAATGGAATGTTGGATGAGTATCAAATGTTTATCACTAGTCTTGCAGCTAGAGAAAAGGCTCCTACATTTGATGAATTTGCAAGTATACTTATGTAGGAAGAAGAGCGAAGAAGAAGCCTTAATCAAAAATCTCCCAATTGAGATTTAGCATTGATGGCTAAAGGGAAGCAAGTCTTCAAAGGAAAATAGTGGGAGAAAAATAAAGGCAAAAGGCCACGAGTAAAATCATTTCAAGGTATGCCTTTACCAAGGTCAAATGTCAAAACAAGTAGAGATGATGTATGTTACTATTGTGGAAAACATGGTAATTTTGCTAAGAAGTGCTTGAAAATAAGATTTAATTTATTTAAACAAAGAAGGCATATAGGAAATTATGTTGATAGAGATGAGGCAATCGGCCATGAATTTAACAATCTTCAATTATTTGTGACCAATGCTGCTTTATCAGCAGAAAATGATGATGATAATGCTTGGTTTATAGATTTAGGTGCATCAATCCACATGTCATGCAAAAAATATTGGTTTGATACTAATCATGAAATTAATAATGGTGCACACATCTATTTAGGAGATAATATATTACATGAAATTAAAGGATATGGTGATATAAGTGTTACTATGCCTAATAGACAAGAAAAAAAAAATCAAAATGTGGTGTATGTTCAAGGATTAAAGAATAACTTAATTTCTGTCTATACTATTATAGATCAACATTTGAAAGTTGAATTTGTGAAATCACATTGTTTGTTAAAGGATATGTAGGAAAACTACAAGGTTGTTGCAAAAGGAATGAGAGTTGGAGGATTATACATGTTGGATGTGACAAATAATAGGCATCAAGCTTTGGCATCAACAAGCATGTCAAACATAGAGCTTTGGCATCAAAGGTATGGGCACTTAAATCATAATGACCTAATGTTACTTCAAAAGAAGATGATGGTAGAAGGAATTCCAAATATTAAGGGCGAACACTTTGAATGTGAAGGTTGTTCACTAGGAAAACAACATAGGGAATAATTTCATGTGCGTGAAAATAGAAGAAAATGTGAAATAATTGAACTACTGCATACTGATGTACGTGGTCCAATGCAAACTAAGTCACTTGGTGGAGCATATTACTTTCCTATATTTATTGATGATAACACTAGATACATCTGGATGTACTTTATAAGAAATAAAAGTGATGTGTTTGAATACTTTAAAGAATTCAATAATATGGTTGAAAACAAATCATAAGAGAGTATAATTCTTTGATCAGATAAAGATGGTGAGTACACTTCAGGAGATTTTATCAAATACTTCAAACAAAATGGAATTTTGCAACAATTTACAGTAGCACATACATCTCAGTAAAATGGTGTAGTTGAAAGAAAGAATAGAACATTAGTTGAATGTGCTCGTAGTATGTTGAAAAGTAAAGGACTTTCTAATATTTTTTGGGTTGAAGCCATTAATACAACTTTATATCTTAAAAATAGAAGTCCTACAAAATATCTTGAGCACAAAACACCATTTGAAGAATTTTATGGTTTTAAACCTAAAGTTAGTCATTTAAGGATATTTGGATGCAAGGCCTTTCTTCTTATTCCTAAGGAGGTTAGGAGAAAATTAGACACCAAAGCTATCAAATACATTTTTATTAGATATTGTACTAATCAAAAGGCATATTAAATGTATGATCCAAATACTTACAAGGTATTTGCAAGAAAAGATGTTATATTTCATGACCATGCAGATAAACAAATGAAAGAGGATGAATATAATGTATTGCATCCTAGTTATAACAACATTAAAGAAGATAAAGTTGTGGAATCATCTCAAGCTCAAGAAAGCATGGACATTTCAGAAGACAATTCAAGAAGCCAAAGCTCATAGAGAAGTGATGAAAGAAATCCACAAAGAAGAAGAAGAGGAGAAGGTACACCACAATGTAATGAACCTCTAAGAAGGTCAACACGGAAAATTTAAACTCCTGTCAAGTATAAATATTATGCTATAATGTCTCAAGTAATGAATGTTTTTTAGCCATATTTAAATTATGAATAAGCCAAAAATCATAAAGAATGGATGGAAGCTATGAAAGAAGAATATGACTCTATAATGAAAAATGAAACTTACAAATTAACATAATTACCTGAAAATAAAGTCCCTATAGGATCAAAATGGTTGTACAAGACAAAGTTTAATGCAGATGGTAGCATAGACATGTATAAGGCAAGATTGGTTGGAAAAGGTTACTCACAAAAGGAAGGTATAGATTATGAGGATACCTTTGCTCCAGTAGCAAAAATGAACACAATATAGTTAATGATAGCATTGGCCACTAAATATGATTGGAATCTATATCAATTAGATATGAAGTCATATTTTTTAAATGGGGACTTAAAAGAGGTGATTTATCTTGTTCAGCCAGAAGGATTTGAAAAGAAGGGACAATAACATATTGTATGCAAATTAAAAAAGGCCTTATATGGAATAAAACAGGCACCCAAATCTTGGTATGAGAAAATAGATAAATTCTTCTTTCAACGAGGATTTAAAAAAAGAAAAAATGATCCTAATTTTTATGTCAAGATAGATATAAATGGAAGCATAACGTTAATCTCTATATATTTTGATGATCTAATAATAACAGGGAGTGGTGATAAAATGATTAATGATATAAAAAGGAAGTTATCATAGGAATTTGAGATGAAGGAGGATCTTGGATAGATGCATTATTATCTAGGTCTTGAAATATGGAGAGATAATGGAAGAACTTTAATCACACAAAGAAAATATACAAATGAGGTACTAAAGAGATTTCATATGAAAGGATGTAAAGCAGTGAGTACTCCATTGGAACAAAATATCAAATTGAGAAATGATGATGGAACAAAGGAGGTGAATGGAACATGATATTGAAAATTAGTGGGAAGCCCGAGTTATCTCACTACCACTAGACCAAACATTTCTTATGCAGTAAACATACTTAGTCAATTCATGGCTAAGCCTCTTGAGAGCCATTGGATAGCTGCAAAAGGGGTCCTTCGATATTTAAAGGGAACTATCAGTTTTGGTATTGAATATACTAATGATTGTAATTTTGAATTGACAAGTCATTCTAATTCCGACTCGGCTGGAAATCCAGATGACAGGAAATCCACCACTGGATACGTGTTCAATATAAGATCAGAAGCGATATCACGGAGCAGTAAGAAACAACCAACATTGTCCTTGTCATCAAATGAAGGATAACATAAAGCATTATCTAGTACCACATGTGAAGCTATATGGCTCAAAACAATACTTGAAGATGTTGGTGAAGCTCAAGAAGAACCTATAGTGATTAGATGTGATAATCAAAGCACCATCAAATTGGAAAACAAACCTGTATGTCATGCAAGGTCAAAGCATATAGACACAATATCGTTTTGTAAGAGAAAAGGTCCAATCAAAGGAAATTGACTTAATATATTGTAATACAAATGAGAATGCAGCTCACATATTCACTAAGCCTCTTGGTAAGGCTAAAATTGAGATTTGTAGAAGTAAGTTATGTGTTGTAGAAAATCCAAATTATGTTGTAAGCCTAGCTTAGACTTAGACCAGTAAGCATGTCAATTAAGAGTATGTTTGTGTCTTATGTATTGTGTTATGGTGTGTTTGTCATATGGTTGAAATTAAGGGGGAGTGTTGAATAAACAGTAATTTCAACCAACCCCACCAACAAAATTAAATCTAGAGAAATCATTTAGCTTGCTGAAGAAGCTATCTCCACCCACAACAAGCCTCCAGAAGAGAAGTCTATAAATATCTCTTTTTTGAAATACAGAATTACAAGTTTGTGTGTTTTGTTGCATTCTCTGATTATTCCCTCAGCCCTGGCCCTTCGATCTTCAAACTTCGATTTAATGTTATTGGCTCAGCATTCCCACGACGATAAACCTGCTCGGACAATGGCTTATCGACATGATAGAAAATTTGATGTTGTCGACGACCCTCGCATCGATAGACAGTTTCCACTCCTCTTTACCTCGATGAAAGTATGGTTATTGGTTCTCTAAGAAACCAATCTGCAAATGTGTTCATCCCCTTAAGCTCCTCATCAAGAATAGGGTCGGTCGGCCCTGCAACTCTGCATATGGTATGACTCCGCAGATAGAGATCAGGTGAATGCGTACAAGATGGTATGACCTATCGACCCTAATATTGGCATATGAGGTGAAAATGTGGATGAAGAATGGCTTGTATGTATCACACACAATGGTATGGCATATTAACCTTATGCTTCTCATGGTGGGTTTTTATGGCCTCTTGGCCTTGCTCCTGCACGATGGATAAATGGGATCTTAATAGACGGTGTGATAACCTTCATAAATTAGAACAATCACCTCATACCCGCAGATAAACTAGTGTCCTCAAACACCACAAATGATTTGGTGTACAAGGATTGCTTCTTCACTGCTATCAGCTGCACTTATCCCTTAATGGCCTGTGACAATTCCTCACTGTAATATAATCAACGGAAATATGTAAGCGATCAACCTGAATTGTGTCAACCCCTGCGCCAATAGAGCGACACGACTAGTGGTAGACTCTCGACGCACCAAACCGTTTGGCATTATTCTTTTGATCCTCCTCCTTCTGCTGCTATTTAATTCTTCAATACCCCCGCATCACAGTAATTCATCCACTTACGCCTGGATCTCATGGTCTTCGACAAGCGATTTCATGGCCTTTAACAGGAGCTAGATCCGTGTCTCACGCTTTGCTGCAATCAATATCATCCCTCCTATGCCATGATCTACTACACACTCCTTAATGTATTCGGCCTTCTGTATATGCAGCAATTTTGGTCTCCATAGTTTGGTCAGCAAACCTATATATCGACTTTATTTAACTTTTCTCGACCCTTCTCTGGTACCCATGGTGCTATCATGACGGCTTTTGGCATGCCGCTTCTTGACTCTTGCAATTTCTCGTGGCAGTGTGTAATCCCACAACTATGGAAATTTCTCACGGTGATTGTGCAGCGTTCGATCTTTTGAGTTATGGTTGTGAAGGGTTATGGCTACCCAACTCTAATAGAATATGGGCTTGAAGCTGCTGATCGCCATTGTAATGACCATATTGGCTCTGGTGTGAATGTATGTTTCCCCTAGTACAATGGCCTGTATACACACATCGTATATACCGCCTTTGGTGTGGTGCCGTTTCCTTACAATATTTTTCCCCTCTCATGGAAGCTTGGGCCTACTCTTATGCACACGATGGCTATGATATTTATGATAGATCATCGTAATATATTCCAGCTTGATAACTAAGGCCGCTCCCTTCAACACAATATATATATATATATCAACAACTTTGGCTATAATAGAAACCATGAAAATGATACTAGGGTTTCAATCTCTTTAAAGTTGGTCTCCATAATAATAAAAATTGACCATAAATAAAATTCAACGATGGATAAGTGATTTCTGAGCAATGGTCAACTAGGGTGGTTATGGTCAACAATCATCTAGGGTGTCAACTAGAATGGTTATGGAGAACCACTGAAATTGACGAGATTTTATCCCGATGATTATGGAAGATCACATAAAAATACTCTCTTGAAACACTTAGGTTGTAGGAAAAACCAGTCAGCTAGGGTGTCAACTAGGATGGTTATGGAGAACCACTGAAATTGACGAGATTTTATCTGGATGATTATGGAAGATCACATAAAATACTCTCTTGAAACACTCAGGTTGGTAGGAAAAACCATTGTAAGATCTCAAACGTCAAAATTATTAACAGATTAGCACAAACATCAAAATTATTAATAGAGCTAGCACACTTGAGTGTTCTCATTAAAATGGTTGCAATAAAAAATAATGAAAACCAAAAGGGCTCTGAAAATATAGCCTCTTATTTATATTAATAACTGAAAACAATATACATGCTCATACAAGACATATTGAAGCCCTTACCGCTACCCATAGCATATACAAATGCTCAACAATAACTAATCTAAGACATTGAATCCCACTTGTGAATCTTGAATGGATCCACCACACGATGTTACTGTGGGGTTTTTGTCCCGGGATCAAACTGGAAATAGCCACGCCAAGTTCTCAACAAGCACACAATAAGATATACAAATTCAAGATGATCTAAGCTCCTATCCCCTTTTATAGGTTTCATGGACTCTCTAGAAGTATTATTTTATTATTTTCTCTAAAAGAACAAAGGAAAATATCATGGGAAAATACCATGGTAAATACCATGTGTAAATCTCGTCCAATTTGACCATATCAAGAAAAAAGAATATTACACTTCATCATACCTGCCATTTGTGTTTTGAAGGTGGTGTCGAAGATTAAAACTTTGTTGACATTGCAAAGCTCTAGTTCAAGAATTTTTACTCGCGATAGGCATTCCTTGATGAGTTGTATGGCCTTCTTTGATGTCGTGGCTTTACCTTTTGTTCCCATGTTATGCCCCGTAGATGAATAAAGAAAAGTGAGCTTTGTATGAGATATATCAAATTTACTAGTGCAATTGTGTATAACAATGTTTATTTACTAGAAATAAGAAGGATTGCAATGAATTTGAACTTGATAGTTTGAAAGGAGGGATAAGTTTTAGAGAACTATTGTAAATAGGGTGTGGAGAAGACAATGAAAATAGAGAGCACAATGCAGGAAAGTTGCTATATTTTGTTGAAGTCCTTGGGATGTCCAACAATAAATTCACATTAAACGTGTTAATTATTCATTCCAGTGATGAGAGGTTTCAAGCAGTTGCGTCTGAAAATTGAGATGAGGTTGCATGGTGGGAGTTGGGGGAATTTTATTTTTTAAAATAATGACTTCTTATTTCTGAGTTTGTTTTCAAAAAAATCTAGAGAAAGGTGAAAGATAATTATCGTTGGCATGAATACCATAATATGAAATGTTTTATTATTACTCAGAGTGCAAGGGAGTCGGGTAAATGAAAGCTGGGATGTTGTTAAATTTCTCTTTGTGTGAACGATGGCCGTGATGCCTACCTTCAACATGGTCAGGATAGGACGGAGTTTAGAATTCAGGAGGTTGGGTGTGGAGAACAATAGGGTTCATATATTTTGGGTATGGTGTCCCATTCTAGTGTAGTTAAAAGTTGGGAAGTGAGGAAGTTGTGAAATGTTTTTTGTGAAATAGAAATTTTCGAGCTCCGACCTCAGAAAAGGGTGGCTAATCGGGTGGTCAGAAGTCATGGTGATCTTCATATAGTGTATATTGTAGCGTAGTTGGGCTAGGAGGGAAGCCAAGAGTCGGGAGGTTGGGATAAGAGGCAAGCTGGGAGTCAGGAGTCGGGCTAAAAAAATTTTCTTTGGTTCTGTTTCAGTGTGTGATGCGACGTCAGTTAGGATGAGAGTCAAACGGTCAAGAATGTCTGTGGTGTTTTACAAAATAAAAAGGATTGACCTCCGACCATGGAAAGAGGTGGCCAGCCAAGTTGTCAAAAGTCGGGATGATGTTAATATAATTTATATTGCAGTGGATAACGCGAGCCCGACGCGCAATGTTGTCAAGCTAAAAAGAAATTTGGGAGTCAAAAGGTTAGGAAAGGAGGGAAGTAGAGAGTGCAGAGGTCAGGTGACAAGATTTTTCTTTCCTTTTGTTGTAGTATGTGGCCTGATCCCAATAAAGATGGGGGTCGGAAGGTCAAGAACTTTTGGTGTGTTTCATGAAATAGAAAGGTTCGACCTTCGACTTCTAACCACTGACCTATGACCTATGAATTACATCTATTTTTTTTAATTCATGTTTTAATTTATTTATAGGATTTTTTATAATAATGATAATAATAATAATTATAATAAATATGTTTATATTAATAATAATAATAAATATATAAATAAGTTGTAAGAAAAATATTTTAAATTATAATAATTAAATTTTTTTAATATGTTAGTCATGATAGAAAGAATTATAATAATAATAATAAAAAAATAGGAATAATTTTGAAGGAATAATAATAATAATAATAATTATTATTATTATTATTTTGAATATATGAGTAATAATAATTTAATTTAATGATTATAGAAAGAATTATAAAAATAAAAACAATAATAATTTTGAATGTCTAGGTAATAATTAAATGATTATTTTGTTAATAAATACTATTTAAAAATGAAATTAGTTAAAAAAAAAAGAAATTAGTAAAAATAAATAAAAAAATAAAATAAAATTAATAATGATAACTATTTAATATTTTAATGATAATAGAAAGAGTTATCATAACAATAAGAATAAACCTGATAAATAAATTTGAATATATCTAATAATAAAAATAATTATTGTATTAATAAATATTATTTAAAAATAAAATTGGTAAGAATTAAAAAAAAAATTGAAAAGTAATATTAATAATAAGCAGATTCAAATAATTAATATATTAGTTAGGTACTATTAATATATGAATAACAATGAATATATTTTTAAATTTCAATTAAATTTCAATTTTTTAATAATAATAATAATAATAATAATATATTTTTAAATTCCTTTCGATTGGGTGACAAATTGATGGTACAATTTCTTGTTGCTTGGGTTTTCGGCCATGCTCCGGCTCCATGCACTTATTTAAGTCCATACCATGCATGATCTAGGTAATTACTATGTGGGCATAAGGGAAGATGCAATCATCTCTGCAGTGAAATTTGCAGACAAGATCAGGAAGAAGTCCATTGTGGAACATCGGGCGATGTATTTCGGTAAGCAAGGTGTGAGGGCCTGCAACCATGGTAGATCCTCGGGGTTTGGACCTTAGTTGAAAAGCATTGTGGAGGTTGAGGTGCTGAGGTGAGGTTGCGAGTAGATCGATTGCTCTGTCCCTGGGACCTGAGCACACGAATAGCCACGACTCTAGATTACCTCAAATTCTTGGTCTGACACTGGATAACGCTCAGTAAAATCCTCTCCCTAGGCCTATCCATCTCTGAGAGGGGTAAGAATTGTAGTTTCTTTAGTTTCGTTGCTTGGTTTCATGACCCAAGTTTTGTCTATTTGGGCTTGGGAAGATGTGAGGGTGCAGGCTCTATGTGGTTTCGCCTAGGTGGCGTTGGATGTGAGGACGACTTCAAGGTGACTGGAGAGAATTATAGGTGTTTCTCCTTGGTGTCTAGTTCTCTTGTGGTTGAGGGAGTTTAGGGAGGTTATTTTGGTGTTTTCTGCTCAACCGTCTAATTTGTTCAGCGAATTATTGTTCTTCCTATGGTAGTCGAGTGGCGTGTGAGTCGGTGTAGTTCCCTCCCTCGAGGTGGTTTAGTATATCTTGCAATTGGGGTGGGTTTTATTGGCATTCTATTTTCGTCCCTTTGAGGGCTAGTCTCGGTTGTTTGGTTGATTCAATTATTGTCCCTTCGGGGGCTTGTCTTTGTTATTTGGTTGATTTGGTTGGTTTGGTGACCTTATCCATGCCCTGTCAGTGGGGCCGTCCTTGCCATGGGGGTGGGAAACAAGTTCAGGGAAGGCATCCCAAGTTGGGCTTTATCGCGTCTTTAGCTAACTCAGGTAGCTGAGAATATAAGGAACCGAGACCCTTTCTCTAGCTTGTTCGCCTAGTCATGTGGTTGTTCTGGTTACCATGGAATCCCTTGCTGAGCCGCTTCACAGTATTCAAATCAATATGGATATCCTCAGGGACCACATGTATGAAGACATAAATGAGATGATGGTTTACTTCAATGACATCCAATATAGCCAGAATGAAATTTTGAAGCAGCTAGACAACCTTCAGCGCCATCATCATCACACGTATGACCACCTTCGTAGCTCGGAGGTGAGAGTGGAGCATATAGACTTGCACATGCATGATCGAATCGGCTTCTTTATTCCTCCTCCTGTACTTCCCCCACATCCCCCCCTCTTGATATGAAACTATTAGATATGGCTTCTTTTTTATTTTTTGGAGCTATTCTAAGGCTAGAAAGCCTTCTGGAAATAATGTATGTAAGTCGTCTTTTTTAGTGGTTTCTAGCCCCTAGCTCAAAAATTCTTGTCAGAATAAGAGACTGAGAGTTATCGAGCTGATTTCTGTAAGTTGTATTTTGTTGAAAACATAATGAAACCATTTTTGAACAAATATATATATATATATATATATATATATATATATATATATATATATATATATATATATATATATAAATATAATTCTAATAATAATAATAATAACAATTAACGATACATATTTCAATTATATTTGTTAATATAGTTGTGGAAGTGACTAATAAAAATACTAGGTATATTAACCACAATTATTAAATAAATATTGTTGTGCTAATTCTAATAATATTTTGTTAAATCTAAATTAAAATGAAAAAATTCTATTTTTCTAACTAAAATATTATTTTAAAATTAAATAAAAATTTATAATTATTAAAGTTATAAAATGTTGTATTTAAATACCAAATTCCTTTTAAAATACGAATTTTTATATAATAGGTATTTTGTATCGTTTTTATTTTCATTTAATTTATTTATTTTTAAATAAATATATTTATTATACCAATATAAATTTTAATTAACTCTAATAAAATCTAAAATTGTTTATTTACAACCAAACAAAAAGCATCATAAAATTCTTAAACTTCTACAAAACCAAAAAACTAATATTTATTACAGATCTCTGAAAATTTAATAAAAAGAAATAGGAAAGTTATAAAAAGGTATTTATAAATATATATTTTTGCTTCTTCTCATATATAAATAAAAATAAAAATAATTTAATTTAAATGTAAAAAAAATACTATAATTTTTAGAATATAAAAAGTGACAAAAAATTAATATTTACATTAATTTTAATTACAAAGATAAAAGTACATTAAATTTTATATAATTATCTAAATTTTTTATAATAAATATAAAATAAAATTAAACATTATAATATAAATAATTAAAAATATTATAATAATTTTTTATGTTTAACTAAATAATATTAATTAATTCTGAGAGTTTACTATTTTAAAATGTAAAATGCAAAAGTGTTTAAATTCAGTTAACTTTTAATATTACAAATAAGAATAATATACTAAATCTTTTTCAAATTAGTATATTTATTTTGGAAAAAGTTAATTTATGATATTCTTAATAATTATTAATATTTTATATTGTTTAATCATAACATATGAAACAATTATAATGGTTTATATAATTTTCAAATAATTATATGAAAAATATATTATCCTAGATTTTAAATATTTTATAATTATTTCTACATTTAATATATTATTACGTATAATAAGTGCATCGAAGTATTTTTAATATATATAAATTATTTTATCTAAAACAAATATTTTTTTTTTTTTTTGGTGAATTGATGTTGGATATTTCTATTAAAATAAAATATTTTACATTGATGTCATGTTGACAAACTTTTTGAAAGATATCGTCATTAATGCCACAAAATCATCTTTAAGCTACAACATAGGGACTAGAGGTTAACTAACATAGGACAAATATGTAAACAAGAACAACAAGAACCAACATAACCAATATCGTAGGCATGTCATTTCAAAAGCCAAATAACAACAATGTAGGCTAGCACCCCATTGATTGTTCTGATGGCAGATGGAAAAATGGTAGCAAGTCATCCAAAACATTATCCTTAACCATTAAGTGCTCCTCAAAATGATGAGAATAACACGAACCCATCCTTACAGGGCAAGGACCAATCAATGACAGTCACACCAAAATCATGGAACTAAGCATGAGACAACCCTTATAGAGTTAGGACTAACCATCAAACCAAACAAAACTTACCAGGAAAACACTATGAGCCAACCCATACTGTATAAGAGTGATACAAAAGGAGCCAACCAACTAAAACATCGACAAATTATGATGCCTAAGGAAAAAAGTATTAATAACTGCCCAAGTTTGTTTCCCAAACCTTCCTTGAGTTTCTTGGCCAAAACATGAAGAAACGTTACTGTAGAAATTCCTGGAAAAGACCAAAAAATTCATGAACATGCATCAGTGTTAATTAGACAAAATAACAATAAAATTGGGAGGAATGTCAATAGAGGGATGCATAGTGTCGTTGGGAGGTTCCATTAAAGGGAGAATAACGCTTCCAGGAGGGTCTAATGAATCTCTTGATGTCGAGTTAGACACCATGAAACCTTCCACCATAACTATATGAGCATCAATATCATCAAGGCAATAACGAATGTTCCTAATAATTCTTTTAATCTCGTCCTAACAAACAAAGAGTTTATAGTTGTCCACTTGTTTATCTCTTAAAACCATGCAAAACAAAGTATCCAATTATTGATGAACTGAAATGGAAGGGAGAAAGTATAATATCCTTTTCCTAAACCTCCCTGAGTCTGGGAGCCATCAAAGGCCCTTATCTCCAACTTTTGAGTCAGAAAAATAAGGGCGCTCTCCAAACTCCCGTGTTTCCATTTGAAGAATTGTCATCCATATTTTTGGAGGCATTAAGTCAAAATATGACACTACAGAGTCCCAAGTGAAAAGTCTCAGGGATTGTGAATGAGCATGGCTAGCCCCCCCCTTTTTGGCTAGCCAACTGTTGACGAGGAGGAATGAGAGAAAAGACTAAACCAGCACCCTGAATAGAAGTTAGAACAACTAAAAATGTTGAAAATGTAGCAAGAAAGTCTCAGTTTTGATCAAACTAGAGAAAATTCAAATTTCCATTTCAGCAGAAATTCTTGGAGGAATTTTATTAAGGTGACATGGCACTTTTCACTCAGTTAACTCTGTTAATTCGATTTGTAGAAGCTTGAGTTCAGTTTTGTATGATTGATTTCTAATTTGTAGCAATATATTTGAGTTAAATTGAGTTAGGGCTAGTTAAACTAGTTCTAAATTTAGAAGAACTAGTGGAAGGTCCAAGTGTGGAAGTGTAACTTCAACTCACTCATTGGTTAGCTATTTAACTAATAAATCACCGCAAAATAACTAATTCATGCAAAGAAATTGATTTACCCAGTTGATATGGATATTCTAAGGCAGTGTACTATCATTTGTAGACTATTCAGTAGTGTATAGGAGGTGCATGTAGTCAGAGGATAAGTCTAGAAGGAATGCAGAATTCCAATTGAGGAAGTTCCTAATTAATAGGGGCCTAATTCCTCAATGAAAAACACAAGTAAATATGAGCTTGGAGGGCTTGAAAATTGGCTAAGTGTTGGCCATAGTCAATCACTCAAGCAGAGGGATAAACTATACAGTTGCAGGTTGTGCTCAGGCTTCAACAAGCATTGTATTTCATATTTATTCTTTGATTAATGCAATATAAATAGGAAGGGGTTTTCATCAGTTTCTTTCCCTTAGATAAAACTTCGTATATGTGTGATAAATATTCTTTAATGTTTATGATTTTTATTCTCGATTGCGAATTGAATTCTGCAAATGAGTAAAGTAGATTTGAGTCTTGTGTTTTAGTAAATTACATGAGTAGTTTTAGATCTACACATTAATTTTCTACATGGTATCAGAACATGATTCACGGTAGAGAAGAGATTTAGAATTTGTTATTATAAGAGGATCAAATTTGCAAGATTAATTCTTTAGAGCAAGAAGGATGGGTTTCTATGGACTAAGACTCGAGTATGCCCTTGAGGGAATCTCAAATTATGTTTCTTGGAAGGACCGCATGGAGGTAGTGCTGGAATATAATGGGTTGAAGGAATTCATTGATAATGATATCTAGAAACCAATAACAACTGATACTCAAAATATAACATAATGGAAGAAGTGTGTAGCCAAGGCGAGGAGGATCATATTGGAGGGATCATGAGACCATATTTTCTATAATATCCACGGGAAAGATAATTTTTATGTAATGTGGCAACCATTGACAGATATGTTCCAAAATAGTAGTGACCACAGGAAGCTAGCAGTTGAGGACAAGCTTCAAAATATCAAGATGCAAAAGAATGACACCATCCCACAGTATCTAATATAGTTCACATAATTTCATGATGAACTTGGTAGTGTTGGGGTTACTATTGTAGAAGATGATCTGGAAAGCCCAACCCTTTTAGGCCTTCCCAAGAGTTGGCACAACTACCAAGATTTGGTGAATAGGAGGGAGAAACTACAAAATTGGGAACATCTATGGTCTGATTCGGTACACGAGGAGATAAGATGGAATAATAGAGACATATATATTCATCCAAGTGTGAGGATGAAGAAAACTGTGCCTTGGATAGAAAGGAAAATAAAAAGAAAGGGAAGAAATCCCAATCCAAAGGAGATTCCAATCAAGGAGAAAGAATAAATACTTGTCCAAAATAAAGTGATTTCATTTTCATGAACTCGAGCACTATGCCCTGAAATTTCCACACAATAATTCATGCAAGAATAATCTGGATTCACAATTCAATTTTGACTTCACCCGCATTACATGCATGGAAAGAATATTGATGGGGAGTGTGTGGTATCTCTATAGTGGCGCCTCATTCCACATGATGGGGAACAAATAATTTTTCAGTGAATTGGAGGAGAAAGATCTCTAGATGCACATTGAGATGGGAGATGATGTAAGGTACAACATGACTGGTATTGGTTCATTCACCTTAATTCATAGGGAGTCAAGTTCCCCTCTCAGGTTAAAGTATTTGATGTTTTTACCTTGTCTAAAGAACAATTGAATTTTAGTCACAGTGTTATAAGAACATGGTTATGATATGATATTCAGTAAAGGAAAATAATTCTTGAGACACACAACCACAGGACAAGTGAAGCAGATTAGGGTTCATGTGAAGAACCTTTACATGCTGGATGTGGAATGTCGTGTTGCATTGAGCACAAAGGTAGAGAAGGTGCAGAGCTGAGATGTCGATGAGCTATGGAATAGAACACTTGGTCATTTTCATCATGGCACTTTGAGGATCATGCAAAATATTACCATAGGCCTCCCTAAAGGAGAACTAGAGGAGTAGGATACAAGCAAAGGGTGTACCTTGGGGAAGTATCCACCTTCAATTATTGGGACAACAAGGTGCATGTAGTCCTTGAAAGGATCCACTCTAATGTATGTGGACCTTTCTTGGCAGTCTCCACTTCCAAGAACAAGTATTATGTTATCTTTGTATATGATTTCTCACAGAATTGTTGGATCTTCTTCAAGTAGAAAAAATATTAGACATTCTCCAATTTCGTTGAATTTAAAGCACTTGTTGAGAAAGAAACTGTTATGCAGCCAACTCACAAATAGAATAAAAGATAGATCAAAAACTTGAAAATTAGCCTCTTCAAGGGAGAAACCTCCTTTACATTACATAAATGAATGATTCTTCGATGATTTAAATGATAAGACCTCCTTGGTATATATAGGAGTCTAATGGGTCATAATATAAACAAAGCCTACATAATCATAATAATATAAGCGCACAAAAATAAAAATAGTGGGCTTCTATGGGGCACAACAATAACAACATGTGGGATAGATGGGCACAAAAATAACAATAGGGGGTTGCACTAACAATAAAATAAGTGGAATACACTAGTATTATAGGGACCTAGCATGCCCCTCTCCTTCGAAAAAGTGTTGTCCTCAACGCTTGAGTAGTTCTAGATGCTTCTATATAAAATTATCATCCTCCCATGTGGAATCTTTAGCGGGTAAGTTCTTCCAATTAATGATTTACTCTGAAATGAATTGATTTTGTAGTTGTCGGGTTCTTATTTTTGTGACTTCTTCAACCTCAAATATGATTTTTCCTTCTTCATTAAGTTCTCATAACACTGTTTGAACTAGGATCTTGTCACCGATAACCTTCATTAAGCATGAAACATGGAAAAATGGGTGTACTCAGGAAGATGTAGTCAAATCCAATTTATATTCCATAGTACCAATATTTTGCAACACCTTGTAGGGATCATAATACTTGGGTGATAATTTATTGTCTTCTTAGCTTGCTTGAGGGACACTTGTTTTTATGGTTGTAGTCGTAAAAATACCCAGTCGTCTATATCGAAACTTATTTCATTGTGATGTTGATATGCCTGATGTTTCATTTGATTCTGCACGAGAGTGAGGTTATCCTTTAAGAGTTGGAGAAATTTTCGTTGATGTTCGATGTGATCTTCCACTGCTTGAACCTTAGAATTTTCTCTTAAAGATGATGTGATGGATGGTGGATGATATGCATAAAGTGCCATAAATGGGGTCATTTTTTCTAAAGTATGGAAGGTAGTGTTATACCACCATTTAGCTAGAGGTAACAAATTGAACCATTATGTTTGTTTATCATATACAAAGAAATAGATATATCCTTCTAAAAATTTGTTCACTATCTCGATTTTCCTGTCAGATTGAGGGTGATAACATGAGCTATGAGCTAATTGAGTACCAAGATAAGAATATAATTCTATCAAAAAATTTCTAGTGAAAATGGGATCTCTTTCACTTACAATAATATTTGGGCTTCCATGTAGCTTTTGCATTGTTTCCGTAAATGTAGTAGCAACTATATTGGGTTTAAAAGGATGAGATAATACACAAAATTATGCATACTTGGTAAGTATATCAAATACCACCATGATGACACTCTTTCCTTATATTTGGGTAAAAATATGATAAAATCCATTGATACGTCCTCCCAACGATGAATTGGAATTTCTAAAGGTTGTAATAGATGGGGGGTATTAATTGTATCAACTTTATTTTGTTGGGAAACGAAACATTCTTCCACAAAATTCTGAATATCATATTTAAAGCCATCCCAAAAAAATTCCTTCTTGACTCCGTGGTAAGTTTTTAAAAATCTAGAGTTCGCTCCTTAGGGGGAGGTGTGCAATTCCAAAAGAATCTTTTGTTTGAGTTGGGAATTGTTACAAATATATAAGCAAACTTTTTACCATAATGAATCATTTTTCCAGCTAAATGTCTCCAACGTACTAGGATCTTGTTGCAAATTTTGAATGCGTGTCCATACCTCATCATCATTCTTCCATTCATACCTTTCTTGGGTTATCCAATAAGGTTGGATAATAGAAATGGCACAAAGAATTGTTTCCACATTCTCATCCTTTCTCAAGAGTGCATCTGCAACAAAATTTTTCTTCCCTTTTTTGTATATGATTTCAAATTCATAACCCAGCGTCTATGTGACACATTTTTTGTTATCTTCTAAAGATAATCTTTGTTCCAGAAATTATTTTAGACTATCATGATCTGTTTTTACCTTGAAGTGTCTTCCCATTAAGTAGGGTCATCATTGCTTTAGTGCATGTAGTATTTCCAATATTTCCTTCTCATAAATGGCTTTGTGTAAATACTTTCCTTTGATTGGACCACTTTCAAAAGAAATGGTTCTTGCTTCTTGCATTAAGACAACATGAATTCCATTTCCTAAGGAATCACATTCCACAATAAAGGTTTTTGTGAAGTCTGGTGTTGCTAAGCTTGGTGCTTGGTGCATTTCCTCTTTAAGATGTTCAAAGGCCTTAGTTTCTTTTGGAGTCCAATAAAATTCATATTTATTTAGTAATTTTGTTAGTGATGCTTCTATTCTCCCATAATTCTTAACAAAATTGTGATAATACCCTTTCAACCCAAGAAATCCTCAAATATGCTTTATGGTTGTGGGGATTTTCCATTCCTTAATGGATTTAATTTTGTTAGGGACTACCTTAACACCCTCATGAGATACAATCTGACCCAAATATTCCACCTCCTGTACTCCAAAGAAACATTTGGACATTTTTTCATATAATTATTTCTCCTCTAATAGTTTGAGCACCCTGTCAAACTGTTGAACATGATCCTTCCAAGACTTGTTGTAGATTAGTATATCATCAAAAAATACAAAAGAAAAATTTCTAAGGGTTTGAAAATGGAATTCATCAAACCTTGAAATGTGGAAGGTGCATTAGTAAGTGCAAAAGGCATGACCAAAAATTCATAGTGACCCTCATGAGTTCTGAATGTTTTTTTCAAAATAACTTCAGTCTTGATTCTAATTTTATGATATCCTGAAAGAAGATCCAAATTGGTGAACTAAATTTCTCTATGTAATTCATCCAATAATTCATCAATGACAGGAATGGGAAATTTATCTTTAATACTGAGCTTGTTGAGATCCCTATAATCTAGACACATACACCATGATCCATCCTTCTTGTGCACCGATACTACTAGAGCAGAGAAATAACTTTGGCTAGGTTGAATTATACCAAATTCTAGAATTTTTGCAACCATACGTTCAATTTCACTCTTTTAGGCATAAGGATATTTTTAAGGTCTGATGTTTGGATGAAAAATTCTTGGAATTAAGTGAATATCGTGATCATGACCACAAATAGGTGGGATGCCTTTTAAAATCTCAAAATAACTTGGAATGATTGCCCAAGACTTTTTCGAGATCTATAGAAAGAGACGATTTCAATGTTTGAACCTATAGTGAGCATAATTTTGAAATTACGCCCTATTTTTCATTCTTTGGAATATTTTTCATGCCATTAGAGTTGATTAAATTTTTTAGTTTCCCTACGATACCCATCAATTCAACTTCCTTTCCTTCCCAAAAAAAAATTCAAGAAAAGTTCTTGGAAATTAAAAGTTATCACCCCAAAGGTTGTAACCATTGGACTCATATTAAAACATCAACAATACCCATTGGGATGGAAAAAATTGGAGTATTAAATACATATTCCGCCATGGTTAGCTTGATATTATGGCACTTTCCAAAGAAATTTATAGTTCCTCCATTTGTAACCATCACTTAACACTATGGTGTTGGATATAGGAAGCAATTGAATTCTTTGAATATCTTATAATGAATAAAATTATGGGTACTACCAAAATAAATCAACAATGTTACCTTATTCTTCTTGATATATCCTTCTATCTTGAGAGTTTTAGGAGTGGCAATTCCTGCCAATGCATTACAAGGTATGGTCAAATTCATTTCTCCTTTCTCTGGGGTTGGTTCCTAGCATATATTGCCCTATTTTGATGTATCTTGTCACTTTTATTCCTCCTATTCACAATATATGTACAATAATTTCTCCTTTCCAACCACACAAGTCATACCAAGATTGGATTCTTCAAGAAAGAGTTATGCCTAACCTCCCACGATGACCAGATTAAAGAATAATTCAATAGAGAGAACTTGTATGGAGTGACATGAATCATTGTTTTTACATTAGGCCCTCAAAATGATACCCAAAAGGCTACAATCCTTCCAATTTCAATCTCTTTTTACGTAATTCAAATTTGATGCTCGAAGAGAAATTTATGACGATTTTCCCTAGGTCACCTGTTCAAGATGGAATTCTGGAGTATGTGAAAACTGTAACTTCCTTGGATCATATCTCCAAAAATATAGTGAACCAAGATCTGAAATTCATACACGAGGTTCGAAAATATTTCGGCTCCACTTGCTTTCAATTTCAAATTTTGAAGATTTGTAGAAAACAAGTTACAGCAAAAATTTCAAGATGACTTGTTTGAAGAAGAGAAACCCTAGAATCCAAATCTCCGATACCAAATTTTATGCAACCGACTCACAAAATATAATAAAATATATATAGATGGCTTAAAAATTAGCCTCTTCAAGGGGGGAAACTCCTTTACATTACATAAATTAACACTTCAATGATTCAAATGATAAGACCTCCTTGGTATATATAGGAGTTTAAGGGGTCATAATATAATCATAGCCTACATAAAAATAATAATGTAAAGGCACAACAATAACAATAGTGGGCTTCTATGAGGCATAATAAGAAAAACATGGGGGGTACATGGGCACAACATTAATAATAGGGAGCTACACTAACAATAAAAATGAGGGGAATACACTAATATTATAGGGACTTAACATAAAACAGAAAGAGGGTGAAGGCTCTTAGGAGTGATAATGGAGGTGAGTATGCATCGAATGTGTTTAATTTTTTTTGTGAAAATAAAGGCATTCACGGGAGTTAAAAACACCCCATAAACAACAAAAGAATGGGGTCGCTGAGAGGAAGAACACAAGTATTTTTTGAGAAACAAGGTTTATGTTGCACGACTAAGGCCTACCACTGCACTTGTTGGATGAAGCATGTAACAAAATGACTTATTCGTAGAATAAGAGTACTCATTGGAGTCATGGCATGAGTTCACTAGAGGAATCTTTTCAAGGAAGAATCCAGATGTGTCACACTTCAGGATAGTTGGAGCCTCAATTTACTTCCATGTCTCCAAGGAATCAAGGAAGAAGTTAGAGCTCATAGAGTTGGGGATATTTTTGGGGAACATAGAAACTACCGATTACTATTGTGTGTATTCGCCATCCCTCAAAATAACTGTTGTGAAAAGATAAGCGAAGTTTGATGAGGAGAAGGCAATGAGATGATCTCTTGGGATGGAGCTTCAACCGCAGCCTGATTAGGAGCTTTTAGATCCAAAGGAATAACATTAGGAAGTTTTGGAGCAACCACAAGTAGAAGAGAAAAGAGTGGAGACAACCAATCAATAAGAGACACACCGAGAAGGAAGGGGAAACAATACATGGAAGCTGAAAAATTATTGCATGACGTTATAAATAATGTGGGAGAATCCACTTCACAACGTAGGGAGAGGATGCCATCAGATCAGTACACTGGCTACATGGATCTAATGAGTGAGCCAGTAGATATTGACCCATTTTATTTCAAGGAAGTAGTGGGGAAACCTGTACGAGTTGATGTTATGGTAGAGGAATATGATTCCATTGTCAGAAACAATGTTTGGGAAGTGGTGCCAAGACTAGAAGATAAATCAGTGGTGGGTTCGAGATGGATCTTCAAGGTGAAACATGTAGAATATGGAAGAATAGATAAATACAGGGTCATATTTGTGGCCAAGGGGTTCTCTCAAGTTGAGGGAATTGACTATGAGGAGACCTTTTCCCTAGTAGAAAGGTACTCATCCATCAGATCAATTCTAGAACTGACTGTGCAGATGAGGTGGAAGATCCACCATATGGATGTGAAGACAACATTCCTCAATGGAGTTATTGAGGAAAAGTTTTAAATCGAGCAACGAAAATGTTTTGAGACCTTTGACAGAGAGTCGCATGTGTGTAGACTCAAGTGAGCGTTCTATGGATTGAAGTAAGAACCCTGTGCTTGGTACACCATGATTGACAACTATCTCAGTGGGTTGGGCTTCACAAAAAGTGAAGCCGATCAAAACCTTTATCATATTGTGATTGAATATTAATTATTGATTATTGTGTTATATGTCGATGATTTAATTATAACCGGTGATGAGAAGTTGATCAAATCTTGCAAGGAGGGCATTGCAAGAGAATTTGAAATGAAGAACATGTGAGGCGATCTGGATAAGAAAGATTCATGTTGGATTATTTGTTCATATGATGGATCCTATTGTGATCTACTGTGGTAATTAGAGTTGTATCAAACTCTTTGAAAATCCTATATTTCATGATCGATCCAACCATATAGATACCCGATATCACCATCTACGGGATCATGTGTAGAGGCAGTTTATGTTGTTGGAATACATTCCTACAGAGGAGCAATATGCAATTATTTTGATAAAGGCTTTGTCAAGAGGGAAATTCAAGTTCCATAGAGGTAGCATTGGGGTATCTGATAATCCCTTTATGTCTAAGAGGTAGTGTTGAAAATGTAGCAATAAAATCTCAATTTGACTTACCTTCATCAAACTAGAGAAAATTCTAATTTCCATTTCAACATAAATTCTTGGAGAAAGTTAACTGAGCTGACATTGCACTTGTCATTTAGGTAACTTAGTTAATTTGAGTTGGGGAAGCTTGAGTTCAGTTCTGTATGATTGACTGCTAATTTGTAGCAATCTATTTCAGTTAAATTGAGTTAGGGTTAGTTAAACAAGTTCTAACTGTTAGAAGAACTAGTGGAAGGTCTAAGTGTGGAAGCGTAACTTCAACTCTCTCAGTGATCAACTAGTTAACTAACCATTCAACCCAAAATAACTAATGCATGCAGAGAATTCGGGTTACCCAGTTGAGATGGTGATTCCAAGGCAGTGAACTATCAATTGTAGACAATTCTGAAGTGTACATGTGGTGCATGCAGTGAGAGGATGAGTCTAGAAGGATTGCATAGTTATAATTGAGGAAGTTCCTAATTAATAGGGGCCTAATTCCTCAAGGAACAATACAAATAAATATGAGGTTGGAGGGATTGAAAACTCGCTAAGTGTTGGCCAGATTTAGTCAGTTAGGTAGAGGGATGGACTATACAGTTGCAAGTTGTGCTCAAGCTTGAGAAAACACTGTGTTTCATCTCTATTTTTTGATTTATGAAATACAAATAGGAAGGGGCTTTGAGAAGTTTCTTTCCCTTAGATAAATATTTGTGTATGTGTGATAAAAATTCTTGCATGTTTATGATTTTTCTTCTCCATTGTGAATTGAATTTTGCAGATGAGTAGAGTAGATTTGAGTCTTTTGTTTTAGTAAATTACATGAGTAGTTTCAGATCTACACATTAAATTTCTACAAAAAAAAATAGGGTTACATAGTAAATTGGAAATGACACAATCGAAGACGACCAATTCATTCCCCCAACACCCCAAACAAAGATTTATACCAAAACTAATATTGAAGAGACCCAAAAATTCAAAGGAAAAAAAAGGCGCAACCCTATTACCCTCGATGATAGCATGTTCCAGAGAAAAAACTTTTGGAATCCCCAAACTCCACCCACCTAGAGAAGAATTCACAGAGAAATGATCCAACAAATGAGTTAACCTTGTGCTGCGATACGAAAACGAGCTAAGAAAAATTTCAATTACATAATCAACTATCCAATTGACTAGAACAAGAAAAGATTTAGGCTTATTGAAACAAACTAAGCTTAAGACCTAGTTTCGATGGAACAGAAGTAGAGAAAACTCTGAAACCCTGATACTAGTACCAAAATGATAAATTGTCGGGGTACCAATACCACATACGAAAACAGGGCAGAGAAATGAGATACTTGATAATTGATTAGTATGAAGGGTTGAGCTAGAGAGAACCACCACGAGTTCAAACACTGACACATGTTCTGAATTGTGAATCAATAGTGAAAATAATATCAACCAAACACCAACATTAACATAACAAAAGCTTCAAAGAAAGTGACCCCTGTCACACTGAAACTAGAGCGATAGTGAGGATTTGCCACTCCCCACCACAGAATGCAACAACCAACAACTGAGCAAAGGCCTGTCACCACCAATCCTTGAAATTCACTGCCACCAACAACTCTGCCACAACATGTAGTATAATCACCACCCTCCACTATAACAACTCTCTCACCTAATCTCACATGACAGAAAACATCAAGATACTAAGGGAAGTAAGGTGAGGAGGGTGGTTGCATGAGGGATTCACTAGGGGAGCAATACCATACCACGTGGGTTCATATTGAGGGATATATATTGAGTAAAAAATGACATAATATATTGAGCATATAATAGGGGTAAAGGGTTTTTATAGTAAGTATAAAAAATGGAGCTCAAATTTAATGAAAAAATATAAAGGGGTATGAAAAATGTTAATGAAAAAATAGATACATACAATATCTAGTCAAAGTAGGAATTTTATTGAGTTCGTATTGGTAGGGGGTTAAATAATGCGATTTTTAGAGATATTTTCCAATATGTAGTCAAATTAAAGATATTATTTAGTATGTCACTAACCCACATCATATGTCAAAAATTTATTGAATGAAACTCCCGTGAGTAAATCACCTTAATTGTGCTTCAGAAATCAAATCCACCATCCTATACTAATGATGCACAATAGCCATGGTGTGCAACACCGCTTTGGGAAACGCACAAGTGGAAGTCGAGAGTTATACACACATCATGGAACAAATGTTTATATTTATTTGTTTTTTTAAATATAATAAATTAATATTATTTTATTCGTAAATACAATTTTTTTATCTTAATCTTTGATACATTATCTAGAACTTTATTTCCATATTTATTAAAAACTTTTCCAAGAAAAACGCGAGAAAAATCCCAAAACACGTAGAAGCAGCTAAACAAGGAAAATCTAAGCCTCCATGGTTAGCTAATTATTATATGTCATTAGCTAATTCGCTGATGGGCGACCCTCCAGCTTGGAATGCATCCATTTCGAGTGCCCCTCCGACGTTTTACCCGTGGATTCATCTACTTCTTGCAGATTCATAGCAATCTGCAGTCAACGGTGAAGGCACTATCAGTAATAGGTGCAAAGCCGTTTTGAGTGGAAGCATCCCAAACATATCAGATAGTTCTACGCTTACAAGATTTTTCTACTGAAACTATATTTTACTAAATAACGTCATTATTGGTAATGGTAATGGAAAGTTACAATTAAATACATTTATTTTTAATTGGATTATAAATTATTTAAATATTTTAGAATGGGTTTAAATAACTGATTTTTAATGTATTAGATTCTTAAATATTTGTAAAAAACTTGGTTTAGCCATGATTTAAGAATTTGAATCTGGTTTTTAATGATAGAAATAGATTCAAGAGCATCAAACATCTTGTTTTTTTATATTATAAGATTTTTTTACTGAAACTAATTTTTACTTTAACGTCAATATTGGTAATGGAATGTTACAATTAAATAAATATATTTTTTTTATTATTATAAATTATTTAAATATTTTAGAATGAGTTTGAATAATTTTTTTTTAATGTGCTAGATTCTTAAATATTTGTAAAAGGTTTTGTTTAAGATGGCCTAAGAGTGTTTGAATTTGGTTTTTTTTATAGCGGAAATAGATTCAAGAGCTCAAACACTTTGTTTTTTATATTACAAGATCTTTTTACTAAAACTAATTTTTACTTTAACTTGTAATGGAACGTGACAATTAAATACATATATTTTTTTTTTATGATAAATTATTTAAATATTTTAGAATGAGTTTAAATAGTTGTTTTTTAATGTGTTAGATTCTTAAATATTTATAAGACGCTTTGTTTAGGGATGGCCATATTACAAGATTTTTCTACGGAAACTAATTTTTACTTTAATGTCATTATTGGTAATGGAAAGTTACAACTAAATAAATTTCTTTTTTTCTAATAAATTTTTAGGGAAATCACATAAGAAAATTTAGAATTGACCCGTCGATTCTAAAATTTCTAATGTGATTTCCACATTTATTATAATATGATATGGATTAGAGAAGTTTAAATTTATCTTTATTTTGATTATAAATTATTTAAATATTTTAGAATGTGTTTAAATAATTGATTTTTATTGTTTTAGATTCTTAAATATTTGTAAAAGGCTTGGTTTAGGAATGACCTAAGAGTGTTTGAATCTAGTTTTTGATGGTGAAAATGGATTCAACAACATCAACAACCTTGTTATTTTATATTACAAGATTTTTCTAGACAAACTAATTTTTACTTTAACTTCATTTATTGGTAATGGAAAGTTACAATTAAATAATTTTATTTTATTTTATTTTATTTTTTTGTAAATTTGGTAATATAAAAATCAGGTCTGTGGCCTCAACCTGCCCGTAGGAAACTACTAGGTCTGTTGGCCATTTTTATTTTGACTATAAATTTTTTTTTTTTTTTTGGTAAGCTTGGTAGTTCTTTTCATTTTTCACTTTTTTCTATTTTTTTTTTTATTCTATTTTCATCAACATGTCCAGATACAACAACCCCGATCTGGGAAGGGAATTGAACCTATGATGAGTGCTATAACAGCCTGCCTCAACACCGTTTAACCAAGACCCCACTTGATTATAAATTATTTAAATATTTTACAATGAGTTTAAATAATTATTTTTTAATGTGTTAGATTCTTAAAATTTTGTAAAAGACTTTGTTTGAGGATAGCCTAAAAGTATTTGAATCTGGTTTTTGTTAGTAGAAATGGATTCAACAATATCAAACACCTTGTTCTTTTATATTACAAGAATTTTTTAATGAAACTAATTTTCACTTTAACGTCATTATTGGTAATGGAACATTACAATTAAATAAATTTATCTTTCTTTATTTTGATTATAAATTATTTAAATATTTTAGAATAAGTTTATATAGTTGATTTTTAATGTATTATATTCTTAAATATTTGCAAAAGACTTTGCTTTAGTGACTCCCAAAAAGTGTTTGAATTTAGTTTTGATAATGGAAATAGATTGAAGAGCATCAAAAATTTAGAGATAGAGAAAATCATGAAACTTAATCACTATAATTCAGATTTCCAAAATTTCTATTATTAACTGAGCTACATTGAAGCCACTTTTAATCTTTTTCCCCAATCTTTTTTAAAATAAAATAAAATAAAATTAATTTACTTTAATAAATCAATTCCTAAATATTTTCAAAAATTAATTTACTTAAATAAGTTAGCTTCACTCATAATGTGGGCAACACCCAGTCAGTAGGCAGCCATGGGTGAGTCCTCCTCTCTGTTTTTAGCAACTTCCGCTGCTGCTAATTCTGCTCCAGATGACACCCTCCAAATATATACTTCTTCCTCGCCCTAACTCCAACTGTACGACATGATCTTCTCTCTGGTGAAGCCCTTGGCGTTGAAGGCCGCTGTTAACCTCAACATTCCCGACATTATCGCCACCCACGGTGGAAGTGAAGGTCGCTCTCTCTCCGTAGAGGAGATCGCTTCCCACATTGCAGCATCCGCGCCTAGCAACACGAATACAAAGGCACCTCACTTGGAATATCTGTTTCGCCTTCTCAGATATTTGGCTTCCTACAATGTCTTCTCTGAGACCTCACACGCTGGGGGAGTTGTAGAGTTTAAGCGATACAGATATGGCCTCACTGCCCTTTCCAAGCTGCTAACAGCGCAGAACGAATATTCGTGCGTGCCTCTAGTGTTCTCAGCCACCAGTAAGGTCCCCTGGGAAGGATTACAGCGTCTGCACGAAACTGTGATGGAAGGCTGCCCCGCATTCAGCAAAGCTTTCGGCATGAACGCATGGGATTATTTCAGGAGCTACCCTCAAGAAAATGAGATTTTTAACAGGGCTCTTGCCAGTGACACTCGTGCGGTTATGGCTTCGGTTGTGAAGGTTTATGCTGATGGGTTTAAGAATATAAATACGCTGGTGGACGTTGCAGGAGGAACGGGATCGGCCATATCCATGATTGTGGAGGAACACCCCCACATTCGTGGCATCAATTTGGATCTCCCACATGTAATAGACACGGCTCCTGCTTTACCTGGTAATCTTGAATCCCAAATTCATGATATTTGAGTAGAGCATGTGTTTCGAACTCAATGTGATCATAATTAGAATTGGGCAATTTGAACTACTGGTGCAGGAGTGGAACACGTGAGCAGAAATATGTTCGACCGTATACCGCCTGCAGATGCTGTGTTTTTGAAGGTAACTCATCCCGCCATCTCTGTTGTGATTGATAGGGTTTATGTATACCATCTCTATTATGATTTGATAAGGTTTATGTATAAATTAATCACAATAGGGTTTATGTATGAATTACGGGTGGATTTTTTTTTGAGATGGTGATTTTTTTTCTATAAATTTAATTATAATTCGGACTTTGAACATTATTGTGGATTTTCAGATTTTCACACTTGTGATTGTGATTATAGATTTAACGAAATAAATGATTGCGCCGAGAGGCGCATCTACAGTCCAGTATGACCTCGATGTCAGGTGGGTCACGTCCTCAATGTCGGCTGAAATTTTAAATTAAAATAAAAATAAAAAATAAGTGTCGGCTTAAGTTTTAAATTTAAAAAAAAATAAAAATAAAAATTGCATTGTGCTAGAACATATATCAATTTCTAATACAATTATGTATTATTTATATAATTTGAATGGACAGTAAATTATATACGTAAATTTGAATGGATCATAAATTTACCTTTAACAAAAAAAATTACCACATTGAATTTCCAAATTAAGTAAAATTTTAAACATCTTTACTCTTTACTAAAGTCAATACTATTTTCTAAATCAAAAGAAAAGAGTTAATTCAACACAAACAATTAAAATCCAAAATCTTTTAATATTTCTTTTAATTAAATATTTGTAAAATGAATTTATACGTACTCCAGAGCTATGGTAAATAAATAAAAAAATATATAAACTAGATGTATGGTAAATAAATAAAAATTATTTTTATATTTATTCCATAAACCTTTTTATATTTAAAAAAAATTAAAAAGAGGTTTTATTTAGATGAAGTCTATGGGATGAATACCATGGGACAAATTAATATTGATACCATGGGCCAAATACCATGGGTAAATAAATAAATATAAAAGATGCATAAAGAGGTAATGTAAATAAATAACAATATATCAAATAGGATTATAAATAAAAATCTAATTATATAACAAGCGTATGGGCCAAATACCATAGTAAAGAAAAAGGGTATGGTAAACAAATAAAAATATAAATAAACTAGGGGTATGGTAAGTAAATAAAACCTCTTTTCATATTTACTCCATAATCTGCTTTATATTTACGAATATTTATGTTCATTAGTTTAAATAACTAAGAAGAAATAGAGAGAGAGAGTGATAAGGGAGAGATGGAGAGAGAGTGTGTATGCTTAGGGGTGAGATAAAGAGACAAAGTAAGATGTATGGAAAGAAGGGGGGAGAGAAGAAGTGAGAAGGAGAGGGGGAGGGATATAGTAATGTAGTTGGAGAGAGAGAGCGGTGGAACTAGAGAGAGAAAGAAAGGGATGGGGGGAGAGAGAGGATTAGAGAGAGAGAGAGATCTAGGAGAAGAGAGAGGATTGGAGGGAAAAGAGAGAGAGAGAGGTGGGAGAGAAAGGGAGAGAGAGGAGGATGAGAGAGAGGAGGAGAGTGATGGGGGAAGAGAGAGTATTGGAGAGAGAGAGAGAGAGAGAGATCAAGGAAGAGAGAGGGATTTAGGGGAGAGAGAGAGAGAGAGGAAGGACAAGAGGGATCGATAAGAGAGATGGAGTTGGAGGGGGAGAGATGTAGGAAATAAGAAATATAAAGAGTGAGAAGTGGAGAGAGAGAAGGAGTGACAAGGGAGAGACAGAGAGAGAGCGTGTATGTTTGGGGCTGAGATAAAGAGACAAATAAGGAGATATGGATATAAGGGGGGAGAAGGAGATATAAGGAGAGAGGGAGGGATATAGTGACATAGTTGGTGGGTGAAGAGAGAGAGAGAGAGGGAGAGAGAGATTGGAGAGAAAGGGAAAGAGAGGAAGGAAGAGAGAGGATGTGAGAGAGTGGAGAGAGGGAGGGAAAGAGAGATGGACTTGGAGGGGGAGGGGGAGAGAGGTAAGAAGAAAGAAATAGAGAGAGAAAGGTGAAGAGAGAGAGAGTGAATGAGTGATAAGGAAGATGGAGAGAGAGGGGGAAGATAGAGATATAGATGGAAGGTGAAGAAAGGGAAGAAGAGAGAGATGGGGAGAGGAGGGGATTGACAAAGAGATTGATATATATGGATTGCGAGAGTGTGTGTGTTTAGGGGGGTGAGATAGAGGGAGATGGAGAGAGAGTGTGTATGTTTAGGGGTGAGATAAAGAGACAAAGTAAGATGTATGGAAAGAAGGGGGGAGAGAAGAAGTGAGAAGGAGAGGGGGGGGGGGATATAGTAATTTAGTTGGAGAGAGAGAGAGAGGAAGGACGATAGAGAGGAATTGAGAGAGAGGAGGAGAGAGGGATCGATAAGAGAGATGGAGTTGGTGGGGGAGAGATGTAGGAAATAAGAAATATAAAGAGTGAGAAGTGGAGAGAGAGAAGGAGTGACAAGGGAGAGACAGAGAGAGAGCGTGTATGTTTGGGGCTGAGATAAAGAGACAAATAAGGAGAGATGGAGATAAGGGGGGAGAAGGAGATATAAGGAGAGAGGGAGGGATATAGTGACATTGTTGGTGGGTGAAGAGAGAGAGAGAGGGAGAGAGAGATGGGAGAGAAAGGGAAAGAGAGGAAGGAAGAGAGAGGATGTGAGAGAGTGGAGAGAGGGAGGGAAAGAGAGATGGACTTGGAGGGGGAGGGGGAGAGAGGTAAGAAGAAAGAAATAGAGAGAGAAAGGTGAAGAGAGAGAGAGTGAGTGGGTGATAAGGAAGATGGAGAGAGAGGGAGAGAGGGGGAAGATAGAGATATAGATGGAAGGTGAAGAAAGGGAAGAAGAGAGAGATGGGGAGAGGAGGGGATTGACAAAGAGATTGATATATATGGATTGCGAGAGTGTGTGTGTTTAGAGGGGTGAGATAGAGAGACAGAAAAGAAGAGATGGAGGGGGATATAGATATGGATGGAGGGTGGAGAGAGGGAAGAATATTTCTCAGACTAGATGGATTGATATAAGTGGAGATGGTGTTTTATAATCCTATTTGATTATTTGCACTATATGCATCGATTTTAGTGTAGAAAATTATTTCTAATGATATTTGATTACTTGCACTAGATGCATTGATTTCAGTGTAGGTGGTGATTTCTAATAAAATTTGATTGCTTGCACTAAATTTGTTGATTTCAATTTAGATGTCAATTTATAATTATATTTGATTACTTGCACTAGATGAATTGGTTTCAATGTAGATGATTTCTAATCCTATTTTATTGTTTGCACTAAATGCATTGATTTCAGTGTAGATGGCGATTTCTAATCCTATTGGATTTATTTGAGTAAATGCATTGATTTCAGTGTAGATGTTGGTTTCTAGAGAGAGAGAGAGAGAGAGAGTGATAAGGAAGATGGAGAGAGAGGGAGAGAGGACAAAAGACGGAAAGAGAGATATTAATGGGGGAGAGGGAGAGAAGGGGAAGATAGAGATATAGATGGAAGGTGAAGAGAGGGAAGAAAAGAGAGATGGGGAGAGGGGGTGATTGAAAAAAAGATTGTGATATATGGAGTACAAGAGCGCGTGTGTTTAGGGGGGTGAGATAGAGACACAACAAAGAATAGATGGAGGGGGATATAGATATGGATGGAGGGTGGAGAGAGGGAGGAATATTTCTCGCACTAGATGGATTGATATAAGTGGAGATGGTGATTTCTAATCCCATTTGATTATTTGCACTAGATGCATCGATTTTAGTGTAGATATTTATTTCTAATGATATTTTATTACTTGCACTAGATTCATTGATTTCAGTGTAGGTGGTGATTTCTAATACAATTTGATTGCTTGCACTGAATGTGTTGATTTCAATTTAGATGTCGATTTATAATTATATTTGATTACTTGCACTAGATGACTTAATTTCAATGTAGATGATTTCTAATCCTACTTGATTGTTTGCACTAAATGCATTGATTTCAGTGTAGATGGTGATTTCTAATCCTATTTGATTTCTTTGAGTAAATGCATTGATTTCAGTGTAGATGTTGGTTCCTAGAGAGAGAGAAAGAGAGAGTGATAAGGAAGATGGAGAGAGAGAGAACAAAAAGGAAGAAGAAGGTCTGCGTGACAGACGAGAGAAGAAGGAAAGAGAGAGAAACGGAGCTCAGGGAGAAGAGAGGAGTGGTAAGCAAAGAAAATGATATGTATGAAAAGGTCACACAAAGGCGTGTTTGGGGGAGTGAGATAAGAGAGACAAAAAAAAGATGGATAGAGATATAGATATGGTTGGAGGGTGGAGAAGAGGAGAAAATATTTTTGCAGATAGATTAGTTGAGTAGAATGGTAGTTATAATCCTATTTAATTATTTACTGAGATGCGTAATTTTAATGTAATATTTTTCGGCAATGTATGATTACTTGCACTAGATGCATTGATTTCAGTGTAGGTGATGATTCCTAATACTATTTGATTGCTTGCACTGGATGTGTTGATTTCAATTTAGACGTCGATTTATAATTATATTTGATTGCTTGCACTAGATGCATTGATTTCAGTGTAGATGTTGGTTTCTAATCTTATTTGATTGATTGTATTAGGTGCATTGATTTCAATGTAGAAGTTATTTTCTAATCTTATTTGATTGCTTGCATTAAACGCATTGATTTCAATGTATATGTTGATTTATGATTTGATGTAATTGGATATATGATGGTACATTAATATTAAAGTGATTGGATTAACAATATGCATTGATTTTAGTGTAAGCACAAAAACTTATTAACAATGTAGATTGATTTTTGTGTTATAGTAATTTAAGCTATTGATATTGGAGAGCAAGAGAGACAAGGTATCATGTTTACTACAATAGATCGAGCTAAAGATTTAAATGGTTTACGATTTAAATTTTCTTTTTCATATAATCAATATGAAAAGATAACAAAACTAACAAGGGAGGAAATAAGAATAGTAGAAGAAAATAGTTTGAGATTAATTGTAACATGAGTACGTTCTTATTATTCACATTTTCTATCTTTCAACACTATTATTGTCACTTTGCATTTAAAAAAAATATTTCATCATTTTTCATCATTATAGTTATTAGCAATAATTATCATCTCAACGAACCGAGGTAACTAAGAAAATTTAAAATTAAAATGACCAAGTCAATCTCAGAAATATTTAGCATATTTAAAATGATTATATTAATATTTGATATATTTACATATTACTGATAAAATTAATCATATCTTTGATATATTTTCCTTGGCAGCACATGACTGAAACCAGCCTAGATCTATCTTACATCTTAAAAATATACAAAATTTTTAATAATCTGAAAAATGTGACGTTGATGCCTCTGACCGGAACCAGCCTAGATCCATCTAACTCTGGATCTATCATGCGCCGAGAGGGATCAAATCTCTCGAGGTGCAAACCTTTCCTCAATTTTTGCACTCAAAAAATAGGTTTGCACCTCCGGATATTTGATCCCTCTCGGCGCATGATAGATCCAGAGTTAGATGGATCTAGGCTGGTTTTAATTGCAGTCAGTTTTGCATGAATGGAATGACAAGCAGTGCGTGGAGATATTGAAGAAATGTGAGGAGGCTACACCGGAAAATGGGAAGGTGATAGTTGTGGATGCGATTATCGAAGAGGAAGTGCGGTGTGTTAAGCAGCAGATGGGATTGAGGTCTGACATTGATATTATGGCTTTCACCGACGGGGGAAAGGAGAGGACGGAGAATGAATTCAAGAAGCTCTTCCATTTAGCGGGTTACCGACGTTACGTCATCACAAAATTGCCTTCTTCCCCTTTTATTATCATAGAGATATTGAAAGCTTGAATGGTCTAACATATCCAAGTTAAACAAAAACCTATATGGTATTCATGCCGCTGATTGTATTTTTACTCTGTATTTTTATTGAATTTATAAATTTTTATTTTTTATTTTTTATTTTTTATTTTTTTTTAAGTTTAGTAGTGTTTTTCTATTTATCAAAAAAATATAAGTAGGATTATATATCAAAGCGCAATAACTTCAACTTGTCTAAAAGAAACTAGGTTTGTTGGCCATTTAAACGAGTTAAAAGCTATGAGTATTGAAATTGTTTTTTCTTCCTATAGTCTATATACTCCATACTAGTATATCTACCAAAGTCTGACAACAACCTGAAAATATAGATGTTATCCGCAAAAAACATGAAGCAACAAAAGAAACATCTAAAGGAGAACCAATTAGTTTATCAATTAGGACTCAACCAGTGCAAGGTCTCTGACACTGGACCCTGGCATGTCCACTTGGTGCATCCAGGGTCTTTGACATTGGACCCTGGCATGTCCACTTGGTGCATCGTTTGGATTTGCCTCTCAATTCTTCCAAGTCTTGCTGTTGCATGACGCTAAGAAACCTGAATGTCTTGCATTTCCTTTTTAATATCCCTGAGAACCGAAATCACTTAGAGACCAAATGTGGATCTCCTCCCATTTCTTGCATACTTGTCTTCATAATTTCTATTTTAAGGATTATAGTTAGTTTTTTGGAAAGTTTACTAATAATTATAGATTTTGGTGTAATGTCAAATTTCTTCCAAGTTCCATTTTCTTGAGTTATTTTTAAATAGAGGTGCTGAAAAAATCACAACACCTATATGAAATCCATAACTTCTACTTAAATTGATCAATTTGGAAAGTTTACTTAGGCTTCAAACCTCTCATCTTAGCCATTTGTAAATTATTTTATGTGTGATGTTTAGTTTCATAATGGGTGATTCTGATTGATCCTGTCACCTATAAAAATTGAACAGTGAAGCTAACAATTAAATTTTACATAATATTTTGTTTATAATTTTTTTTTTTTTTGGTTCAATTTATAATGTTATTTATGAAATTGGGTATATGTTATAATTTTGTTATTTGGATACAAATCTATGACTTCCATGGTTTCACAGGATGCGTGATACTGATTCGGCTTGATATTGTGAACTTCAATTGTTTTACAAAATGAATGATTCTTGTTGAAATCACATGGATTCCAGCTGACTTCATTGCAGACGAAGAGAGCTTGGATTTGTTATGATTTGTTGATAGAATTTGCCCAAATATAAGTAGAGGACAACTGACGATTCCTCATTTGAAGGTGCAAAAATTAATGTAGAGATATTTATATATATATATATTTAATGATCGCATAGAAAATATAGAAAATATTACAAACTAACGGATTATGAATTAGTTATAGAGAGTTAAAAGAGAATCAGTTTGAGTACACAGCCAGCTTTAATGGTAAAGACTATCTTGAATGTTCCTTCATATTGTTTTTAAAATTTTATGTCTCTATTATTAACTATACAGCTTTGATTTATCTTTTATTACCTCTTTATTTAAAAAAAAGAGGTTGCGTTTTTTTCAATTCTATTTAATACATTATATCGCAATTGTAAAATGTTCTATTAATCACACAATAATTTCTTAAAAATAAAATGCTTTTATTTTTAATTTGTTACTTATTAAATTTTTGGACTTCTTTTTGGTATAGTTGTTTTTGGTGATACTTGTTCAAAATAGAATAAGATTTAGTTGGAATTACAAGTTTGTGTTGTAAACTCTTTACAATTTAATTGTCTAAATTTGTGTTGTGAAATTTCTATAATTCAATCGTCTAAAATTTGTTTCAAAGAACTAAATCTATATATGCACTCATACATTTTGTTTAAACAATAAAAAAAAGTAGATTTTATAAAACAAATTATTAAATTCCAAATAAACAAACTTCCAAAGTTCTAATAATTAAACAACTTCATGTAAAAATAGATTAATTTTTTTTATTAGATTGAGATTATATAAATAATGTTTGTCATTTATGATATTGGAATAATATAGAAAAAGTATATTAAATAAATTAAAGTAAATTTTATTAAATAATTTTAAAATGGTTTATGTTAAGTCTTACTAGCACAACCAATTGAGGATGGGCCTCCTGAGCAAGGTGACCGAGGTGACCAAGATCAAACCTCATGGGGGTGGTTGTGCCCTCTGCTAGGGGGAAGAGACATGTTAAAATATCTAGTCAGCTTAGAGATGGTGTGGCGGAGGTCGGTTGCATTCCCAGGGAGACTTTGATAGCTTAGATGCCCTTGGGCCGTGAATCCTCAAGCCACAGGTCATGTCCGAATGATCACAGAAAATTTGAAAAAGAAAAAAAAATTAAATTGGATTATATATTTTAACATAATAAAAAAATGGACTTCTCTAGAAGGCTGAGAGGGCTGGGAGCAGTAGCGAAGGGAGAAATTTCGCTACAAAAATGGTATTCCCAAGGAGTTGTGATATGCATAGGTAGATGTGGTTGTGTATCAATCTAGTCACAATATGGCATCAGTCTTGTAGCTTGAAGCATGAGAGAGAGTGTATATGTAGCTATGGCCCAGTGAGTTTAAAAGGGAAATTGTCGCAAGAAGTTTCAACAATGGTGTTTCATGAAAGGAAGGCTATCATTTTAGGTCTGGTGTTAGATCAACCTCACAAAGGGGATCCACCCTCCTATGGGTCTCCTCTTTATATTTTTATCTCCATATTATAAAAAAGACAGAGAGAGAAAGAAAAATATATGATTTCCCTCAAAAATTTTAATGGGAAGACATCTATCCTAGGAAGACATCTATCCTCTTGATCTAGGGCTTGGATCTACTTAAATACCTGAAGCAAAGCATTCAAAATTACTTGGTAATACCAAAAAATATTCAAGTTTTGGTAAATGAAAGAAAAGTGATCTAACATTCTTTTCGACTGAAATATTATGGTGTGGTAAAGGGTTCCACCATAATATTAAATTTGAGGTTGTGGGGTGGAGCTATAGGTCTCAAAAACCCTAACATAGGTTCTGGAAACCCTAATGGATCAATCTTGTTTAAGGGAGTGGTGAAGGGAAGAATTCCATTACTACACATATGATCCAAAATATTCTAGGACCTTACATAGTCGAACAAGTAGAAAAATCACCAACAATGGACATTAAACCTCTAGAGGTAAAATCAATTTTTATTGATATACAATCTATTCCATTAATATGCATATTTAGTGGCTTCAAAATAACACCTGAATATTACATTTGTGAGTATGTCCTTCTTGTACACCCAATTTTTAACTTTACTTATGATCCAAGGGTTTCTTCATAGTTCAATTTGAAATGTAGAAAGCTAGGGAGCAAGTCCTAAATGACGAACCACAGTTTTGGGGTAGATTTGGGCTCTTTATTACCCAATGGTTCCTTGCATTTGATGCTACAAGCATGATGGCCATTACAATTCCAATGAAGGTCATATTTTCAAATCCCCCTCTCTTCTTTTGGCACCATTAAGTCCCGGAAAATATTGGGAATACTCCTTGAAAATTCAAAAAAATTGAAACTGATATACTAGAAAAAGGTCTCTTTACATTTTCCAGAATGTTTATGGAGATATAACTTAGTAAATGCTACCTGAGCGTATTCATCTAAATCATGAAAAATTTTAGTGGAACTAGGTTATAGATTATGAGAATATCACATTTATGTTAAAGATAGCTAATTACTCCCACATACAGAGTTATCTAAATTTAGAGTGTGAGTTAATTGACTCAAATGTGAGTGAGTTTGAGTTTAGTCTTATTTTTGTTAAAGTCAAATTTATAGTGTGTGTGCATGTTGAAGCTATTTTGAGTGTTTCGTTAGACAAAAAAGTATAAATACCCCTCATCGAGTTCTTTGTAATCATCAAGTTTGTGTGATCAATAGTAGAGCCGCAACTCGTGTTATTGTTTGTGTATGAAATTTTGTGCCTTTCCTCCTTTTCCTTTATAATAAATTGGTATCAAAGCTGAAAAAGGAATACAAGATCTGTGTTGCCTCCAGAGCCAACCGAAAAAGAGCCAAATGAAGAACAATGACGATTTAAAAAGAAAAACCTATTGTAAAAGTGTCACAGTTATAGTGCGACCGTAAAAAGTTGTGAATTGTAAAAGGTGCGATGATTTAGGCAACACTTACTGTGTTCCAAAAAAATTATGATTCATTAGAGCTACCTTCTATCGAAAGGTGTGATGATTTAGGCAATATTTACGATTTTCCAATTATTTTGTGATTCATCAGAGCTACCTTCTATCGAAAGGTGTGATAAGTGAGGCTTATTAAAAAGGTCATGCCATCCATAACATTAAAATATTTGAAAAGTTTATAAATTTAAAGGTCATGTGGGTTAAAAGGTCACGCTAGTTGTTTTGAATTGTATGAAAAAGATTAATAATACGTGACAAAAGTATTTTAAAAGGTATGGAGGTTATTAAAGCCTCCTTTTTTCTTAATATATTAAAGTGTTTTAAAAGGTTTTGTTTTTTGAATTAAGTGTTTTTTTGGGTTATATAAAACAAAACAAAGTTTTTATTAAAACATTAACAGAGCTTCTAAAAGGATTTTATAAAAATAAAAATAATAGTGTTTTTATTATTTGAAGAGGATATATTTTTTAAATATGGTTTCATCTAGTTTCTAGCCACAATTTCCATCATCTAGAAGGAAGAACTATGATGCACATATCATTAATATGGAGACAACGTTAAAGGCTCATAATGTTTAGGATCATGTTAGGTTTAGATTTCCAGAACCTAATGATGAAAATGAAGAACAAGGTCTCACTAATGAAAAGAGGGGGAAATGGAGGAAAGATAAACAAAAGAATGCACAAGCATTGCAACTTATCCAAAAAGGAGTGGATCTAGTAGTGTTCTAGAATATTATGACCACATATTCAACAAATATTACGTCAAAGACTTTGGAGAGGAGTTATATAGGGGTGGCCAAAGTTAGTATTGTTAAGTTGAATAACACTGGAAGAGATTTTGAAAGTCTGGAAATGAAGGAAACAAAAGATATTGATTCATTCACGAATCATGTTCTGACTATTGCAAACCAGTTAAGAATTTATGGTGATGACATATAATATCAAACAATGGTTGAGGAGGTCCTCAGATATTTTTCTACCAAATTTGATGTTGTAGTAGCAACCATAGAAGAAGCCAAGGATTTGAAAATATTGACAATTGATGAATTGATGGGATCAATTCTATCCCACAAGGTGGGGATAGATAGAAATAAGGATTAAACCTTACAAACCACTTTAAAATGTGAGGTTTATATTTCAAGAGACAAAGGTTGAGGAAAAGGATGAGGCAAAAAATCATGTGGTCAAAGAGATGGCAGAGAAGAGAAGGAGTAAGAAAATCAAAGAAACCATAGAACCTTCAACAACAATAAAAGAGTCAAAAAATCAAAGGTGAGATGTTATTATTTCAATAAATTTGGTAACTATGCTCGTGACCATAGGGAGAGGAAAATTGATCAAGGAAAGTAGGGAGCTAATGTAACTACAAAGAATACTAAATACATGTTCCTAGCTTCCATACCATACATGAACATTCTAATAATGTGTAGTTATTAGATAGTGGTTGTAGTAATGAGATGACTAGCAACAAGAATATTGTTACAAATCTAGATCAATCCGTGAAGGCATAGGTAAAGTGGGGCATTGATAAGACTGCGGATGTAGATGGAAAAGGAGTGGCCAACATTCTGAACATTAAGGGGGAGGCAAAGATAATTTTAGAGGTATATTGTGTCCTTGTTCTCAAACATAATATGATAATTTTTGGTTAGTTAATGAAGAAAGGATACACAATTATTTTTCAGGGAGAAGAGTGTGTTATATATGACATGCCTCAAAGAAAGAAGTTGATATCTAAGGTCCATATGACAAGGAAATTTTTTTTCCTATAATCATGAATTATAGTGATTAAGTTAGTTCTTTTACAATTACATGTTATAATGATTACTGGTTATGGCACTTATGGTTTGGACATTTCCATTTCTCTAGTTTAAGATTGTTGTAACAAAAAATAGATGGTTACATGATTAGCTCCCATCAAGAAACTTCTAGTACTTGTGATTATTTCATCTTGGGAAAGAAACATTGTGAAAATTTTCCAAAATGGTTGCATACAGAGCAAAGAAACCACTAGAATTGATTCATACAGAAATGTGTGGACCTATGAGGACATAGTCGATTGGTGGAAGTTGTTACTTCCTCAATTTCATTGATGATTTTAGCCAAAAGACATGGGTTTATTTGTTGAAGAAAAATTATGAAAATTTTCAAAGTTAAAATAATTCAAAGTCTTAGAAGAGAACTAGAGTGATCATCGAATCAAGGTGTTGAGATAAGTTCATGATGGAGAATATTGTTCAAAGGCATTCCATTATTACTACAAATAACATGGAATCTGAAGGCAATCTACAACTAGATACACACCGCAATAGATTGGTGTAGCAAAGAGAAACAAAATAACCATTATGAACATGCCAAGGAGCGTGCTCAAAGGAAGAAACTTATCTAATGAGTATTGGGAAAAAACAGTTGCATGCATCCTTTATGTGATAAATAGATATCCTACAAAGGGTGTGATGAATAGAGTGCCAAAAGAAGCATGGCCAGATATGTTTTGCAATGTATCTCATATTAGAGTCTTTGGATGTGTGGCATATGCATATGTATCTAAAGAGATAAGAAGCAACACTACAAGGAAAATACCCTCTAGCAGATGTTTTTCAGGAACCCCTTATAAAAATTCCCCAGACATCTATTTGTAGCGGAGGTTACTAGAGGAGGTTGGTAGGTGGAGTTTTTTGCAGATGTTTTTCTTCCAGTGCATTTATCATCCTAAACTGCACCAGTGCGTTAAACTAGAGAAAGAACAAGTGCGAAAAAAACATTGCCACATCAAGACACCATGTGCTCCGTAAAAACCCACCCGATGCGTCTTATTACTGTAGCACATTGATGCTTTACAAAGATTCTGCACTGGTGTGTCCTAAAACCCTGTGCCAAAACTAAAAATAAAATATGCATTTTTCATTTTTTAGTGTTCCAGAGATCTCAAGCACTGGTGAAACTTTACCTTATGTGAGGCGCCCTGCCTTCAGTGCTCCCATTGCACATAATGTTGTTGTCTATTTCCCACCATCTCCATTTTGAATTTTTCAAAGCGATGGGAAAAATTAGTTTTTCAAATTCTACAGCTAATATTCCTCCTCGACGGCCAAATTTACAGGTATTTCCCTTGTTTCCATAATTAAACCTTTTAATGGGTTAGTTTTGTAAAATAGCTTAAAATTCACCTTATTTAAAAAAAAAAAAATCATGGGCAGTGCGCTGCAGCCGTTTGGCTCACATCGGTTCGCAGTGTTGCCTGTAAATTTAGAGCTCGCATTGTGGCCAATGCTAACGGTATCCGCATCGGTTCTAGGGCGGTACCGAAACGACGCATCGTGATTTTTTAAAATTAGAAAAAAGTACGGTGTAGTCGATTACCTAGTCGCACCATTGACCATGTAGAATTACGGGAATGCAGTGCATTGATGGAAATATCTGCCTTGGGGTGGGTAGTTTTGTTAGCGCACCACATTCTGAAACTTTGATATGGTCAACAGTGTGTCTGGGTAAAGAACCAAACAGTCGGCTATGTAGTGATGTTAGGAGGGCAGTGCGCTTCCTCAACTATACGCCCCGGGGCATATAGTTTGGTCAGCGCACCACCCTCCTGACATTGGTCCATAGTCAACGGTGCGGTCTATTATACCATTGCACTATTGAATTTGTAACAGTGCGAGGAAGGCGGTGCACTGAATATTTGCAGGTACACCACCTCTGGTGTGCTGAAAATTTTCTAGTGCATTGCCTCTGGTGCACAATAAAAAAGAGACGCACAATTACTGGTGCAGGCCTATTTTTTGTGGTGCACCGACAGTTTTTTTTTCAAAAAAAATTATATATGTATATTCCTAAATACATGTCTCATTAAAAAAAAAAATGTATTTAATATGTCAATCATTCAGCGACGTGAAAGCATAGAAGAGAGGGAGAAACAACAACAACAGGCAGACCAGTATAACATAGTTTTCCTGTGGGAGGCACGAGAGAGGGAGAGAGATGTGTACCCTTGCCCTATTACAACAACTACCCAGGGGCTCCTAAGGCAGGTAGGCCTCCTCAATTTCTTTGAGGATGCTACATCCCTAAAGGGCCATGGTATGTTTTTGTGACATATTTTTCACAGGTGGAATACCCACCTACAGGCTTTCCCGGTTGGTCCTAACCAGTGGTACGCACCCACTGAGGAGGACATCTATTTTGATTACAGGCCTATTAAGGAGAGGGGCGGATTTTTCCTTGTTCCCAGAGGTCCCAGTTGGCTATGAAGCATGGAGTCAGTTGGTGTACTCCCAGAGATACATTAGCGCGAATATACTGTCTCCTTCAAATTTTCAGGTATCTGGAGGTCAGTTACGTATTGCTTCATTTGGTAGAGAGGAGGTGAGGTGCCTCTCACTACTCATTTCGACCATTTCACACAACACCAACAATGGGAAATGAATTATTTGTCTATTTATATTTTATGTTGATTATTTAGTACAGGAGCCATGACTTGTGAGGTGGTTTTCCATTTTTTTGTGGCAGTTCTGTACAAATTTAAATAGATGTCGTGCTCGTGCACAAGGGAGGGTGAACTTCCCTTTTTCTTTAGAGCTATTTTTTTTAAATTTTTTGAGAGGTTTCTAGAGACGAGGCCTACTTTTGTTCGACAGCCTCATAGGACGATGCTACATGCACAGATGCAGATGTGGGGACAGATGATGCCCAAGAGGGGTCAGTATGAGTTTTCCGTGAGGATATCGCATGATGCATTGGAGTTGCTAGCCATTGTTGATGCACATACCTTCGTTATGGTCCCTTGTCCATATGCTAGTTTGGATTCACGAGGGTGTGCTAACATCCTCTTCACAGATGATGAGCCACCATATGATAGAGGTAATATTACTGTTTTATTTAAATTTATTCTAACATGTTCTTTAACTTGTTTTTATTAAATTGTTTATTGAAATTGTCTAATTATTGTTGTGTACATATATATATTTTGCAAACATTGGATCATTTGATGGTGATGAGATGCCAGTGCCACCAAATGATCCAGGTGTGGATCCTAATGATGATCAAGATATGGCAGATGCTGAGGATCAGGCCGATGCAGATAGAACTGGTCCTCATGGTGCGTTAGTACCGCCTTTTGTTGGGCGTAGGATTGACAGTAGATTGAAGATGGAGTTGGGCGACCAACTCTGTGCATTTTTTGTGGAGGTGGGAGTCAGGCCTGCCACTATGAGAGATATACAGGCCGATGCTAGGCTGGTACAGATGTGGAGAGGCATGCTGCATGACATTTTCACCCTTATGCAACATGTTGTAGGAGCTACGAGCTTATTTACACAGTTGAGGAGGGCCCTTCGACATAGGTGTGGTCAAGACTCAATACGTTGACAGTCCGCGAGCAACGATGCATCATCTAATGATCACGATCAGGGTAGTGATCATCGTTCACCTCATGCCACAAATCATCAAGTTGCACCATCGACCAACAGTCATGATGGAGAGAAAGCTGGACCATCGACCACATCGAGTCAGCAACCTGCAGCATCCAGCAATACTCATGATCATGAGCAGGTTGGACCATTGACCATGTTGAGTCGTCACGATGAGAAGTCGATAGTTGATCCTGATCAGCATGAGGCACTAATACCAAGTTAGCATGTGCGTGATGATCGACATGTATCTGAGCTTGTCAAGGTTGCACCATTGACTGAGTAGGCCTCGACTAGTACTAATACTGATGATGTACCACCAGCTTATATTTGACATTTATATTACAGTTGTATATTTTGACATTATATATATATATATATATATATAGTTCATGTATTTTATGTTCATGTTGCAATTGTACTTAATTTACATGTTGGTGATCATCATGATGTGTATATTGTTAGGTCATGTTAGATATGTTCATTTAATGTGCAGCTTGTAGATAGACATGTGTATGTGATAGCAATTATTTGACATGAGATGTATATTTGATGTTTGTGTTATGATGATGTTATACAATGCTAATTGTGTTTTGTTAGATGATCATGATCACGATGATTAGATGATGTTAGCGAATTTGAATGTGTTTTTTAGTCGAATATGATGTTTGTACGATGGTCATCATGATCGTGATGTTTATTTAATTTAATATTAAATGATCATGATATTTATTAAATATTGTGTCGTGATTGTAATTGAAATTTTAATTTTAATTGTATGTAAAATTGTAATGTAAAATTGTAAAATTTTATTGTAATTTTAATTTACTGTCAAATGATTGTAATTGTATATATGTAAAATTGTAAAACTGTAATTGTAATTCTAATTGTATGTAAAATTCTAAATTTGTAATTGTATTTGTAATTGTAATTGTATGTAAAATATTTGTAAGATTTTAATTGTAATTAAAATATTTAATTTATCGTGAAATGATTGCAATTATAATTTTAAGTGTAATAGTATATATGACAAATTGTAAAATTGTAATTGTAATTGTAATTGTAATTGTAATTGTGTATATGTAAAATTGTAAAATTGTAATTGTAATTGTATGTAAAATTGTGAAATTGTAATTGCAATGGTATATATGTAAAATTGTAAAATTGTAATTGTAATTCCAATTCTAATTCTAATTGTATGTAAATATTTGTAAAATTTTAAATGTATTAATGTGAAATGATTGTAATTGTAATTGTAATTGTATGTAAAATTCTAAAATTGTAATTATATGTGAAATTGTAAAATTGTAATTGTAATTGTAATTGTATGTAAAATATTTGTAAAATTTTAATTGTATTAATGTGAAATGATTTATTAAAAATTTTAAATTTGTAAATTGGAAAATTTTAAATAATTGTAAAATAATAAATCTAGAATAATATGAATTTTTGTAACATAATAAAGTCTAGAAAATAATGCAAATAAATTCATGTACTTTATAATTATCATTATTTTATTATGATCTTACATACCAAAAAAAAAGAACTTTATAAAGTACGCCATTGTTTTTAAGATCAACATAATTGCAAATTATCAAGTGAAATATTGATTTTAACATTAACACAATGCAAATTACCAATTAATTCAAAATACATATTATAATGTTTCGAGAAAAGAGTCTTATAAGTTATAAGGTAGTTAATTCCTCTTATTTATAAAAAGTCATTTTAAAAAGTATAAATATTGATGAAATAACACATGTACCATATCACTCTTGGTTCTCATGATCACCCTCATTATCTTCTAGTGCCTCGCATGGCATGATAACGCTATTGTTCTCAAAAATATGTTTTGATCTAGGGTCATGTCTCAATACGAACCACGAATCCCTATCTAAAACGTCTCGGTAAAAAAACACGTGGTTGCAGTGTTTGGGGAAAACATAAGGCTTCGTAGCTTCATCCCACATCTTTCTAGAGTTGATACATATCAACTTACTATTGCGATCTTCCTTTACATTATTCTGATAAAAGGTGTCCCACGACTTGAACATAAAAATAACACATAGGAAAGAAGAGAAATCCACTTCAATGATCTTTTGTATATTTCCGACGTAACCTAATGTCCCTCGTACTAGGTTTTGATCACGGTGGCTAGATCGACTAGATTGATTAAACTCGACTTCCACTGCACATTCTTGTGTTATGTGTCCATCATCGGCATTTTCGGTGTGAAAATGGTGTCCATATTCCCACGTAGATGGGAAAAAATGCACCTATAAAAAGGTTTAAAAATTATAGTGTCATGTGTCTTATAATAACCCAAAAATTAAAAATATGAAATAAAGATGTAATTACATTTGAAAGGAAGTTTCAAATGTACATATAAATTAAATAGATTGTTACCGAATTTCTGCACCCAATCCCTACATTTAGCGCATCGTCTTCAGCATGCAGGTAATGACCGATTGCACTATATTTCTCTCTGACTTGGTTAGTAACCCAACAGTTGGGGAATATTTTTGACATATTTTCTTTTAAATGATTGGTATAAGGCACACTTATACCATTCAACCATCTGAATTATTTCATGTCACTATTCCATTTCATCCTCTTTTGTTCGTATAATGTAACCCATGGTTGTGTCGCTTCGGAATTGTAAAGAAAAAAATTATTTATTGCTTAAATTTTTGCATTCATTGGTGAAATCAAACCGACATTATATAGTACATAGATATCAAAATATACATTATATCGAAGTTCAACATGAATATTTACTTTGTGTAAATTTGAAAAATTATAAGTCGCTTACTCTTTATCAAGCACTTTTTTCCATTCGTTTGTAGGAACTCCCCTTTTGTTTTGTCTTTATCCCTTTCATCGTCCCAAATCACCGCACTTGGTCTATTGTCGATCTGCTTGATGTACTCACTGGCATAATAGAAAGATTCATACGATATGTACCCCTTTTCCATAGACCCCTATGGTTTTTCCCTTTGTCGAACAAAATGTTTCAATTTATCCATGTACCTCTCTACGAAGAATATCCAATGACAAGAAACCACCCCAACTAATTCAGCCTCATCTACTAGGTGGATTAGAAGATGAACCTGTAAGTCCATGAAACTCATCGACAGTTCCTTTTCAAACAAAAAAAAATCTCAACTATTTCTTGACGCCACTGTGGAATGCTAGCCACATGAATCTCCTTTGGCGTGATCCAATGTACAAACTCAAATAATTTAGATATGGCGCATCATAGGTCTTGAGAGAATTCATGTTTCACACACCCACACACGAACAAAGGATAATGACACTGAAAAGTTATAAACACGTGCAATAATATACAAAATTAGTTATGTTTTATGATCCCTCCTTGGATCAAATTTATTAATATAAAAAATAATAAAAGCATGCTTTTGACATTATACGTACTCTTAGAAGATTCAAATGGTCATGCGACTTCAACCCCGACAAATGGTCATCCATGGTGAAGTAGCACCATAGTGAAGACCCGTATGAAGATGGCACCCTCACAGCCATTATAACTTCCTTTAGCAAATAAATATATATATTTTGGAAAATCCATGGGACATCACCTTGTTTGAAATACCATGAATTAGAGGGACCAACGCCTACCTCTGATCCTATAATTTCTAATCATCTTCGCTAATGTTTCTTTTTAGTTTTTGAAATAATAAGATCTTTCCTAACAGCCAATGTGTCACTTTGTTTCGATGATACGTGCCTCCATAAAGAATATGATTTTTTTTTTAAATATATGCATGGGATCTAATAAGAGGGTAATCCTAAGATGCTGCCAATATGGGAGGTTATAAAAGATAGATTTCCTTTTCATCCCAATGGGAAATTTCTCAACTTAGGTGCCGAAGAATTTTGGATCATCCAACATAGGCTCCCCATTTGAATCGAAAATTTCTATGAACTCCTTCTCCTTCTCTCTCATATTCTCTAAGTCATTCAGCTAGTGTTGTTATTGGAGGCCTTTGGTTTCTCTCCTGTTTACAATTGAAAGAAGATGCTGCTCTTCTGTAAGGGTGTTCTTCTGGGAGGAATACCCTGGAGCAATCATACACTGGCTTCAGTAGGTCCTTGGACCATCTAGATTTCAGAAAAGGTCCACAACATTTACATCCAAAATACCCTTTTGTTATAATACTTGCAAGATTATTGTATACAATTTATATGCATGTCACGTTAAATAATATCATGAAGATCTGAACGATTACAACGAATTAAATAACTAATATGCGAAAGAATATTGTTACATATATAAACAAATCAATAAACATGTAATTTACTAGAGAAAACTCCTAAGCGTGGATAATCATGTGTCATGTAAGCACATATGCCATACAATGTAAAACTCCTCTCTGCTATGATGGGTCTTGATACATCATATACATTTATCCCATCCCATAATTCCTTCAATTCATCTACCAATGGTTTTAAGTAGACATCCATATTCTTCACTTGTCTTCTACGAGGGACTATGAGAGCCAACATAAGATGTTCATTCTTCAAAATAGACATAAATGTATATTTACATATAGTTTATTTATGTACAAATTTGTTTTAACATAAAAATATATATAAATTACATAATTTACTAGAATGAGGATCATGATGATTCTATTGAAATTCACGACCACCTGAAGATGGTTGAGCACCATAAAACCCAAGTACATGAGTTGATTTCTCTTGCTGACCACAGGGAGAATGTTGAACACCCTTCTATGATGACCTAGTGAGAGATGATTCTAAAAAAAATAGAAATTATAAATTAATTAAGTTAAATTTACAAAAAATATATTCAATATGTATGTACATATGATTTAACCTATTTATCATTTAATTAAACAAACTCACATACACACACATATATATATATTAATAAATCTAAATTGACAAAAAAAAAAATCAATATGCATGTACATATAAATCTAGGGATATTATTTAAGTTTGCATAAAACCATCTATATACCAAGATGATGATGTGAAAAATGATGACCCTCCCCTGATTCATCTGATACTCTCCTTCATCCATGACCAATATCATCAGCATGGATATAAATTCACCCTCTAGTCGAAGCTTGAGACTTAGTTGATGCTTTATCTTGCTCACGCACTCATATGGTGACTTATCATGTGACATATATATGATATTTAGAAAAACCCGAGTTACCTCATGCATTTAAAAATATTTAAAATTACTATTTAAAAATATCAAGAATTCAAAAAATTAATAAGACAAGTAAATGTAACTATCAAAGGTTTTATTCAAAACTATTTGGTGTAAATTATTCATTTCAAATATAATCAAGACTAAAAACATAAATTCTAATGTGAAGATCTTGAGAATTATATATATATATATATAATGATGATGTGAACAATGGTCATCCATTGATTTATTTATTTGATATTCTCATTGACCTAGTGAGAGATTCTCCTAAAAAATATGGGAAAATGATTATAAATTAATAAATTTAAATTGAAAAAAATCAATTCAATATGCATGTATATATCATTCTACAAATACCATTTAAGTTTTCACATAAACATATATATATATATATATATATATATATATATATATATATATATATATATATATATATATATATATATATATATATATATATATACCACGATGATGATGTGACAAACGATGGCCCTCTGCTGGTTCATATGATATTCTCCTTGATCCATGACCAATATCATCAGCATGCATATAAATTTTGCCTCTAGTCGATGGTAAAGATGCAGTCGAGGCTCTATCCCATTCATGGCTTGAACACTCATATGGTGACTGCCCATGTGACGATCGAGACCCTCAATCCACACACACACACACACACACACACACACACACACGCGCATATATATATGTGTGTGTGTGTGTGTGTGTGTGTGTGTGTTTGTGATCTTTAAAAAGTCCCAAGTCACCTCATTCATTTAAAAATATTTAAAAATACTATTTAAAAAAATCAGAATTCAAGAAATTAATAGGCAAATATATGTAACTATCTAAGGGTTCATTCAAACCTATTTGGTGCAAATTATTGATTTGAAATATACTCAAGACTGAAAACATAAATGCTAAAGTGCACATCTTGACAGTTAAATACAAGTTTTTTTGAAATAACTCAGGTCCTTATAATTCAGCTAATAATTCACCAAGTTGTGATTACACAGTGAAGGCACACTTAGTATAATGTTGAAAAAACACATGGTCATTGAAGACACCACATTTATTGCTAGAAAACACACACGTATCATATATATGTTAAAATTTCCATTAATAAATTTTGATGGAGTGCTTCTTGACAAAAATTCATCTTTCACACACAAATATTGAATTTGAATAGCCCAATACAATAGATCACTAGACATCTTATTAAAATCTACACAATGAATTAAGCTAAACGATTGAAATTGGCTAGAAATATTTTTTTCTTTTCCATGAAGTTTTTTTAACTTCTCCTTTATGACTTGATACATTCCTTTCATGTAGTTCCACACAAGTTCATATTTGGTGAAGGCTACAATTCCATTGGATCCATACACCCTCACTTTTCCTAAGCCTTCTATTATTGTAATATAATATGCTTCATTGTTTATTGTCCTTCCAGGTACACATGTTTTCCTTTCAAGGACTATGTTCGTTGAAATATTGTATAGCACATAAGTAATCATTGCTTTTCCTATATTGGGATAACAGGAAACTTCAATGAATAATGCCCATTTTTCTACCATGTTTAATGGGTTTTCTGATCCGTGTAAAAAAAAAATTCAATAAAATGAATAATATATTTATTTTTTATACATTCCTTAGATTATGGGAGAATGACGAGAAATAAATATATGTTGTGATGGAATTATGTAATATTACAAGATCTATTTGATGAAATAACCAAATGGAATAGTCATGGAAGTTTACAAATCAACAAACTTGGTAAAATGTCTTAACAATTGGTCTCATGTTGAAATTCTTAGGAATATAATCCAAAATAATTAATTAGGTTGGTTAATTTCATCAAGAATAAATATCAACCTCTAATAGTTCACAAATTCCATGGATTAGATCATCAACCAAGATTTCTACATATCAGATGTCATTCATGGATAGGATAACAAAATAAGGCAAGAGTGTGAATGAGAGAGTTATTATGGCTCATCACTTAAATATCCAATTATTTCAATTCATGTTAGTGATCCTACCACCTTCTATATATACTCTTATATAGTACTACAATGAAGCCCCCATCACCTTCTAGTACCCTACATTAAGTGCTACATGGGATAACTATCACTTATGTCTGGTTGAAAACACAACTACAAGATTCATTCTTAAAAACAATTCAAGGTCCCATTTTTTAATTTTATTTATTCTTAAAGGCCACAAGGTCCCATTTTTTATTTCATGTAATCTTCACAAATATCTTCAAAAAAACCCAAAAATATTCGTTGTGTGGTAGTTGTCCTATGGCCAATGCTTTAACATTGCAAACCTTGAAGCCTATGTTAAACAAGAATTCTTACCATTAATTTCAATTCTATAATTGACATATATGAGAAATTAGGTTTCAGTACCATCCTGTCAAGGGTGTAATAAAGAAAATATAATATATTTTGGAGAATGTGGAAGAAAAATAAGGCACAAAAAGATAGAACAAAATTACATTATTTAGTTTTTATATTATCTTTATATATATTTCATCATATCTACTTTTTATTTTTATATTCTCTCTAATTATGTATAAAATTATAATATGTTTACTATATATTTAAACCATTAGTTAATAAGTCACTAACATCATGGCAATACATAGGAAACAATGTACAACTAATATGTAACTCTTTGTGTTAAACTTACTTTTAACATGTTAGTATTTCAAAATTAGTAGAACAAATTTAAGAGTATTTGAAATCCTAAGATTGGGTGTAATGGTTAGTTATAATTTATAGTATTATTATAAGATGATTATAAACAAGGCTACAAGGTAGCTACTACCTGCCGCTTAGTTTAAATGTAGTAATGTTGCAATGTGATCTTGATGCATATAAACTTCATGAATTTGTTAAAAAGAAACGAGATTTGTATAAGCCAACAATTTTATCAAATTCGAATGGTATTGCCCATTCAAGGGAGAGATTTCCCAAATCAGGAGTCCATGGGTTTCATGATTAATATTTCATCAGTTATGATTTAAAAACGGAGTGTATCATCGAAGAGAATTGGACTTTGTATTTGCACTATATAGTTTAAAACTTTAAACAATGAAGCATTTAAACTATATGCGATGTTGAAGTTCATTGTGCATTGCTTATGTCTATTTTGAAGATATAAATTCATATTTAATACTTGATTGAGCTTGTCTATGCTGCAGAATATAATTTTGATAGATTTGTCCTGAAATGAGAAATCCTATAATTTTTCCTGTGAATTTTTGGATATATTATGTGGAAATCCAAGTTTTGTTGACTCACTGAGTTGACTTTTTGTGGTGGTTTCGCTAAGTTGTTGACAAGGCCAAGTGCTGTGAAATACTCCACCTCTTCGATAACTACATTGTTGTGTTTTAAAACTTCATACTGTTGTGCAATAATAAAAACAAAACATTTCCTTCGGACCTTTTTTAGTTTATATATGCCGTAACATATAAAACCTAACAAAACTTTTAAAATAAAAATAAACTATATAAAACTAAAACTTAAACTCTGTTGCACAATGTAAAACAATAAAACAATAAAACAAACTTTAAAACATTTATAACGTAAAAAAATTACAAACACAGCTTATTGGAGCTCGGACTTCAAAAGGAAATTAACCAAAATGCATTCAACCATTTCACATTACAAAAATGGAGTCCTGACATCATCAAATGTGCACGCGATGATTTATCAAATTGCATGGATAAAATGGCATCACGTTTGGATTTGGGTTTCGGGTACGGGTCCATTTGAATGGGCGATAAACAATCAAATTCACCTTATAAAAGAGGCGGGTCTGGAACTTAACAATAGAATCGGGCCATAATAATATAACTTGCGATTTAATACACTGCTGCTACGTGGTCTGTGGGACCATTGCTCCCGTGGACCTTGGCTGGAGCGGAGGGCGATTAAAATATTTGCGATTACGATTGCGTGATCGTGCTAATCGCATCGCAAAATTTCAACGGTGGCATACTTTGCGATTGCAATTCAAAATACTTGAGAGGAGATCATAAAATCTAAAGAGAAGAAATAAAAATGACAGTGAATCAAGCAAAATAACAACTGCAAAGTAGAAACTCAGACAAGTTCCATAATTGCAGAGATTTTGTAAAATAAATAAACCTTGCAAGATGTGAATTTAAACAAAAAAATCAATAAGTAATGTCCTTATTACAGACTTGCTTGAACAAGACGCCATACACATAATTAAATGTTAATAATGGAAATATAAACATTATTAATGTTGTAAAATTTTCTGAAGTGAAAACAACATATGCATGCCTAATTCGACAATGAATTTCAAGTGTGTTGAATAGATAATGTTAAAAAAATCAATAAATAAATAATTGTAAAATAACATTACAGCCAAGGCAAGTTAGATCTAATTCGACAACAGTTAAATCAATTCCTATAGAAGAAAATCGTTGCTATTGGCATTATAAATACATTCAGGAGATCTTTAAATAGATTTATAATATTTATATATATAATATCAAATTATAAAGACAACTTCTATTCATTAAACATATATGTATAAAGTATGAAAATATTTATAAAGGTCTAATGGAAAATCTATATTCCTTAAATATACATATATTAAGTCTGAAAGTATCTGCAAATAGCTAGAAGAAAGGCTATAAATATAACTAGTGATTTTTGTTCCTAATTGCTCAGTGAAAACTTTTCTGTCATATGTGCATTTGTATACTTTCTTGTTCTAGAAAAATGTTGCAGAGATGCTGCACCTTGAGAGAGGAGGATCTAAGTAGTAAAATCTGGTACAAAAATTGAGAAGAGCTCTGAATTGATTTCTGGATTACTATGTGTTCTTGTTGTAGCCAATGTTTGTAGAAGTGTTGGGGCTGCAAAGAAGAGGGAAAAATTAGTACAAATCTTGCTATTTTGGATAGCATAATTTAAAGTGCATATATCTGATTTTTATTTGAAAGATGAAGAATAATTACAAGAATACCTAGCTTTGGTAGGGCTTCCATTGCTGTCAACAGATTGGATCTCGTTGTCTTCATTGATTGTAAATGTACCATTTATTTTAAAATCACGTAGCATATACATGGTTGCTCGTTTCTTTTGAACATAGTCTTGAAAAGACATTTGTGCTAGGTTGGGAAGTAACTTTTTCAAGAGCAATTTGTTTCTGATGCAACATTGCAAGTTGGTGTTGTTAGACTTGGTTATGCAATTAAGACACTATGAATAGGAAAAGGACGAATTTTTATTGCACTTAAGGAAATTAACTGTTGTCTCTTCTATCATTGTAGAGGTTGGTATTGGTGAATTGCATGCAAGACAAACTGGTACAAATGGTGTAGAATAAATGCTTGCAGTTGTCAATTTTCCTTTTATATGTTCATAGAGGAGGACAAGTAGTATATGTCAAAATGGAAAGAGATGAAGAAACAATTTCATATTGAGAAGTAGAGGTGTTGTTTCGTTTGTACTTACAGAGAATGTTGGAGGGTTCAATTTTCTAAGTTCTTCTATTGCTTCTGCATTAAATTTTTTAACGAATGTAGCTTGCGTTGTTCGAAGTGTTCTCTCCCTGAGCTCTTTCCTGTTTGTTATGTTTTTGAATAACATAATTGGAAAATGTCCTTTTTGCAATTCTTGTTCAATTTCACTGTATAGTGGTGCAAATGTTTCAAATAACTGCAACTGCAATAGAAGAAAAAATGTTTTTTTTTTTTCAAAGGGAATTGAAATGTAGGATGGAACTAGAAATATAAAAACAATGCAAAGTAATTTATGTTACCGTTGCTTTATTGTCATCGAAATTTCCATTTTTAATTTGCAATGTATATTGAAAACCAATTTTCTGTGTAGCTGTCACAACTGTAGCAATTGTTCCAATTGGATATGTTTCTGAATTTGTTGTAAGGTGTTTTACTGTTGTATCTGGGATGAATTTGTAATCTTTGCAAATCAGTGGTATGTTCTATACGGTGCTTAGTTCAGTTAGCAGCAAAATCCAATCACAATCACCGCGGTCATAATTTGTTTTAGGAAGAACTTTAAAATTTGTAATAGATATTGATTTTCTTGGTGATATTTTTTGTTCATGTTCTTCAATGAGCTCAGTTGGTATGGACAATGTGATTTTCATGATTCCTTCAGCATCTGTCAAATCTGCACGTAGTATTTGTCGTTCTTTGTAGACTTTATCAAGGTCTGTGCTATAAATGACCATAACATCTCCATTGAACATTTTTCCATTTTTGCGAATGTTTAGTTCTTCAATTGTAACTGGGACTAAATATGGTGCTTTCGATCTGTGTATTGATTATGTTGATGTGGCAAAAGAGACAGTTAGAAGTAAAATACATTGTTGATAAATATAAATGCTATGTTAATGGCACCTATAAAAATTTGTTTCAAAATTACTTACTTCTTTGATTCAGTTGCAGCCGATGTTTTTTGTTGTTTGTCTATTGTAGCTTGTTCTCCAGAGCTACGAGATGAAAAATATGCAACATCATTGAATAGCGTGCTTGACCGCGACGACGAAGTGTCTGCTAAATTTTAAGAACTAAAAATAAAAATAAAAATATAATCTTATTCTATATCGTAGTGGAAACCGAGTATTAGTTACTCAAAGAAAGATTAATTGCATTTAAAAACTTTGATAATGGAAAACTTATAAATTATACAATATTAAACTCAGAAAAATCTATTACTGCAACAGAGATATATACTGATCTGAGTTGCAAATATTAAAATTTTTGTGCCTGAGAGAGAAAATGATTCAAGTCTCGTACTATAGAAACATGTAAATGCATGTGATACAGATGCATGAAAGTTCAGGTACTACTGATTGGCATCAAAACATTGATAAACATTCACTTAGTAATACTAATCAGGAATTCAATTCAACAAGCAATCAGGAATTCAATCAGTAATTAGTAATATACACATGAATTCAATTACAAATCAAAATAAGAGGAATTCAATCCGGGCAATTAGGAGCTTAATTGAGGTATACGTTAATTGTGGTATAGATGAATGGATCTAGTTTGATCAAGAATTCCTACCAACCACGTGTTAATTTACATTGTTATTATACTACAGTGTTGGATTTTTTTTCTAGTTTAAGTAGGAGCTCATTCGATCATTGTTAGTCAAATATTTCCAGAAAATAAGTGTTCAATGATGTTGTTTGCGTAACACCATAACAAAAAAGAAACCAAAAAAAAAATCATATAGATAAAATTACAGAGAAAACAAGGAATATTAAGGGAAATAACAATAAGATTGGAAACATTCTCTTCAAATTGTACAATGTGAATTAAAATGCATATGGACTATAAAATAATTGAGTTTGATGTAACTGAAATAGAGTTATAATTTTGGAAGGAATTTAATTTCTATTTGATATTATCTCTATTACAATTTAGAGATTGACAACAAGCAACATGGGAAATTGGAGGATATGTCAGTGAAAGAGGGCTCAAATGTCAAATGAAGAGGAAGCTCAAGAAGTTTCAAGAGAAAGGATGATGAAAAGGAAATAAAATTTGAGAGAAAAAGAAGAAGAAGAAGGCTGGGGTTGATATAACTATGCATGTAACAATTCTCATGCAAATAAGCAGTTGATGATGATTGTGAACTTTAAGCATGGAACATTATTGAGATGATGAAAAGGGAAACAAATTATATGGTAGTCCTAAAATATTGTAGAGAATAAGGTTCAGCACTCTGTAGTGTCTATTGTTAGATAACTCCAAAATGGTTATATATAGTCTGCAATTTGTGATGGAGGGTGTGTCATGTGTACATGAAAATATTCCAATGGATTGAAAGACAAATTCAAGGATTAAGATGAATTTTGTGATGCTTGAGAGTTAAATCACGGATGCATAATATAATTCTATATGTACAACAATCCTATGGAAGTCAGTGCTAGAAATATAAGAATAGGTCTCACAATAGTTTCATAGAAAGAAATAAAAAATTAAACATAGAGATATGTCTATACATATGCATCGAAGAGTAAGTAAGTTGGGCATAATAAGAAACCCTGGATGTGTTTGTTTGTTGTTGTGAATTGTCTTTGCATGTTTGACTCATTGTGTAAAGCAATAGAAATCTGAAAGACATACAATTAGAAGTCAAAGTGATAGTAGTGTTATGTAAAAATAAGCAATTCCGTGTGTTAGAATAAGTAAATGTTTTTTAGTAATATTTATTGAACTGTGTTGGAAGAAGTAAATGTTTTTTTTTTTGTTGAAGCTTATTTGTTATTTGTGACGTTGTTAAAAAGCTATAATGCAACTTTCAAAAACTTATTCAGAAACAAATTAAAATTATCATTGGTAATAATACTCACTATTGATTTCATTTGTATAATAAGGACATGAGTAGGCAAGTGTGACAATATTGACTAGAAAAGGCAGTAGACTAGTTTCATCTGTACTATGTTTCTGTTGCATTTCTGTCTTCGATGATGGGACAAATAGTATCATGGTCGGTCCAATATGCATCTAACCTGAAAGTATTATAGCTATAAGTTATGTTTGACCATATGTGATCAATGATTGATATTTGTTGATTGTTATTTGTCTCTAAAAGAAAATGAAGGCCGTAATTGTACATATACGATCTTAGTTTGTTTGTTTTGTTGTTGCTTCCAAGCATATTGATGTTGAAATCACTGACAATTGATATTGTTTGATTTGAATGTATGTTACATAAGGATTTTGAAAGAAGGTGCAATATATCGTTCAATGCTGCATATGGTGCAACATAGACATTGAGAACTATAATATCCATGTCATGAAGAAGTATATTTTCTAGTGTAGCTTCAACGTTTTTTTCGTCAAAGTGAATATGTTTCAAAATCTTTATATGTTTTTTCATACAAATTAGCAAACCATGTTTACTATAATTTGATATGAAATTGAATGTTTCAAGTCTTTTTAGTAGCATTAGATCTTTCAAATGTGTTTCTTGTAAACATAGGATGTCAGATTGCATTAGATCATAGTCATTTAACAAATCATCAATATGTATTTGTAAACTGCGAGTGTTTAGAGAAAGAACTGAAATGTATGATTTTGTTTCTAATAACGAATAATTGTAGTCTAGTTGCCACTTTGTGTTTCTTTGTAAACGTTCAATTTCAAGAGAAATTTTGTGTTGAATTCGGAAGTTTTGTTTCTTAAGTGGACTAAGCAAATACACTGATTCTATGTTTCTCACACAAGAGAGAGCTGTATATACTAATCCATGGCGTCGTATTCCTAAAGGATCAAATGCAATATTGTCTAGTGTTAATCCTTGTGATCTTTGTATTGTACATGCACATGCTAGTTGGACTGGAAATTGTTTTCTGATTTTCAAGTTTCCTGTTTTTTCTAATACAGAAACTGGCTTTGTTGTGCGCAATATGGGAGTCCAATCGCTACAAATTTGTTGGCTATATAGAGAAGAAAATTTATGTTCTTGTCGATGGCCAACATGTTCATCATAGAATTTGATCCATATTACATCAAAGTTGTCTAATTTTACATATGCTTTGATGATACCATCTGTACCATTGACTAGATCGTCTTGTAAGTCATAGTTTCCTGCATATATTTCAACTAGCATGTTAAGTTTTAGGACAATTTGTGAAGGAAATTTTGCTATGTGTGCATGAGATGGTATGTTTCCATGGTTTTCTTCTTCATAATCCATTGCATCAATTAAAATTTCATCACTAGGAACAACAGACAAAATTGTCTTGTTATGTAATGTTACATCTCTATTCCTAAAAAATAGATAAGCGAAAGTAGGATCATTAGGAGCATTTCGAATACAATTTCTATTCAGGTAATTCAAATCATCTTCTATTTGATTATTTATGCTCATCCTATTCAATATGGCAATGAATATTTCATTTTTTTGACGCATTGCAATGTGCAATTCATAGTACTTTACATGTTCTTGCCAAAATTCATATGTTATTGGTTGCCTTCTTATTGTAGGTTGTTCAAATATTAGTGAATCTTGTATAGGTTGTTCTTGGTATAGGTCGCCACAATATATGATATCAATGTTTCCCAAGTATTTTGTTTGATTATGCTTAATGTTTCTTAGTCGATCATCAATTTTATATAGAAAACAACTTCCAATCAAAGATACTTCATCAATCAAAACGACCCTTAATTCTTTGTACAATTGTGTTAAGTTGTCTAATACATCATCGCTAAGTGGAATAAAACTAGATTTGTTGAAAGGCATTAGTAATGAAGAATGAATTGTCACTCGACCTGCATTATATGCAGCCTTACCTGTATATGCTAATATCAAACCCTTTGGTTTCAAAGGGTCTGTGTTGTAATGTTCATTGTAAATTCACATGAGCATTTGAAATATTGCTTTTGCTGTGAATGTTTTTCCAGTGCCAACTCCTCCAGTCAAAATTAAGTAGAGTGGTTTGTCTATGTTCTTTTTTTTTTTCATTGCAATGTATTTGAGAATTGCTTGTTGTTCTCTATTAAGCATTCTCCTAATCTTGTAGTATTCTTCGTTGCTAAGAACAAATGGATGTTCTTTTATTGTCATGGCATTGGATAAATTGCAAATATTTAGCCAATTCGTACTTCTCAATAACATCATTGGATATTTGAGGTTTTTTTATCGTGTGATTAGAAGTTGCAGTGTTGTTATCAATTTCTTGAATTGCTTCTTCCAAATCACCCCATTTCTTATTCAGGTTGTATGTGAACTTAGTTTCATTGCTCTTTATTGTGTTCTTATGCAACATGTATACACTCTTCCATGTTGGAAAGTCTTGCTTTAGCGCATCTTCATTGTTTTCGAATGGAACATATAGCAAAAGTTTTTCTCTGTAATATTTTTCATAGTCAATGTGTTTTTTGTATTTGATGAATCGAATTACTTTTTCTTTTTTCCTTTTTGATATTGGTGTCCCATCTTTCCTATACTTTGATACAAATTCACTAAGCATACATGCTTAATAGCATTAGGCCTATTGATATAGTAATCAATTATAGAACTGCACATAACATCTTCGGAGTTGTTAGGAATTTGTTTCAGAATAATGGTTGGTTTAACTATAAATATGTGTTCATCTATTGGTGCTATGTTTATAAAGTTGCATTCTCTTGAACTATGATTCAATGGTAGGGAGAGAGCTATGTGAACTGCTTGTTGAGCTGAAATTTGTTGAAGGTTAAGCAAGGCATTCCCTAGAGATTGTATCATTTGAATAGCATCAATTTTGCTCTTTTCATGTTCCTGTCGTATCCTTTTGAATGCATTTGTCATAGATCTGTCAACTTTGGTCATATATGAACTGCAATATGAAGCTGCAGCATATGCATTTAGAACATATTGAGCATCTATATTTGCATTCCATAGGTGTGTCTTATTGAATGAAAAGATATTATTCCACATTTCTGATGGTTTTCTTTGCAAGAAAACCATTGGTTGTGTTAATGTACTTTGTATTAATTCGATGTAATCAGTTTCTGTTAAGTGCAATTCATCTAAGAAATTTTCGTGACTAGTTGATTTGTCATAGTGTTTTTGTTCTAAGGTGCTTTTCAAGGACAAAAATTCTTCATTTATTGAGTCATCTAGCGAACTAATTGGTTCAAGAATTCTTGTTCTTATAATTGGTGGCATTGGAAATTTGTATCTACAATGCGATGCTTTTATTTTTTTACAACTTTTGGTGTGATGATTTTCATGTATCTTTGCGAGTTCTGGATCAAGGTAATCTATACTACAAGTTATATAGTTGTCCAAGAAGTTTTCAATTTCTAAGTTACTATTAATTCCATATACTGGAGCATTTTCTATCCATATTAGAGCATGTTCATGTCCACTACCTCTATTTTGGAACTCAGTTACAAAGTAGTAATCTAATATTTTTCCAAAAAATGTATTATCTTGACAAATCAATTGTTTCAGTGCATCTGTCTTATGTCTATAGTAACGTGTACATGTTACTGGGTCCTTTCTGACAAGATAATCAATGTTGTATTCCTCAATTGTTTCAATGTGTTTCTTTTTATTTCTATTTCTATGCAATTTAGTAAGAGTTTCTACTAGTGGACTCCAATGATGCTCTGCACTTGTAAATGTAACAAAGAAAGTTGGAGGACCTAATTGTCGTATCATTGCAAATATATGTTTTTGCATTTGTTGATGGTAATCAGGAGAAATTATTATGTGTTTGAAATCTATGTATCCAATGTGACTTTTTAGTAACTTTTCTAAGTTGGGCTTGTCCTTAACATCTTTTTCTAAAAAATTTCTTCCTTGTAGTTTTCCTTTCCTTATTCGTCCTGAAATGCATGACATGACCTTTTCAATGATTATTCGCATTGTCTTGAAGAACAAATTTGTGATGTGATAGGAAAAGTGACTACTGGAATGCATTAGTTCCCACTTTACTATTTCTTGGTAATGAAATCTTTGTACTATATCATTGTGACGTGGATCTCCAAAGAATAGTGTTGGGAAACTCATTTCTTCTGCATGTTTGTCTTTGAATATCCCAAGTGGTTGTTGTCCCTCAGCTGGTGCTATTTCAATGATCTTGTCTTGTAAATCATGAATTCGTTTTGAAGCTGTCAATCCATGCACTAAGGTTTCAGTTGGTCTTTCACTGTTCGAAATGCTATCCATTTCAATTTTGCTATCAATGTTGTCATCGTCGGATGTATTATCTTTATTGTTCAATTCAAGGATATGATTCCAATTGCTATTAATGGAAATGTATTCAGTTTTATATAGATTTCGAGACCATAGTTCTTTAAGTGCTCTCATGAAAGTATGCACACACACTTTTCCTGTTTGATATGCATTCTTGTATTCTAGTCGTCGTTTTAATGCAATAGCAATTGTCATTGTATTGTTTATGAATTGTGGAAATGCTCTTTGGACAATGTCCATCTGAACAAGTACATTTATTATTGAACTAGTTAAGCCCATTTGTGATCGCTTGTTGCCACATTGTCTTATTTGTGCAAAAGGAATTCTTAATGCAACAAGTCTTTCCTCAAGCTCTAAAAGTGTTGTTACAGTTCGCAATGAATTATTACATCTTATTTGTTCAGGTGTTGCAAAGCGAGGCAAATTTGCATTGGCAAGTGTTGCTTTGCAAGATATATAGATTATATTTGAATGCAATGTCTTCTGTTTTCCAGATATGTGTATGTACATTTTTTCTAATTCAAGTCCAATGTTTGAGATGTTCTTTCAAAATTGCAACCTCTTACATATTGGAAATTTGGTTTTTGGTATGTCTTCAATTTGTTGTTTGTAAATTTCTATGGGAGTACTCTTTCGTGACAAACAATTTTTATTCGTTATTTTATTTCTATTTTCTCCAATTTTATTTGGGTTATTTGTACATATCATTTTTTTCAATTTGCGCAAGTTTATTCTATTCTTGGTGTTTTCATGCATTTGTACAATTCTATGTCGTAGAGTACACTGATTTGTATTTTTCTTTGATAGTAGTGGTTCATAATGAATGTGTGATGTACTTGTTATGAATGATAATATGTTGTACGTTGGATTGAAATTTGTTTTTGATGGGTAGTAATTGACAATGGTTTTACTGGTAAATGATCATATTTGTATGTTTACATTCAACATGATCGATTTCCATTGGAAGAAAAATGATGTTCCCTCAAATCTTCCTTTTTCATATGGCATTTCCATATTAATTAGGTAGTGTTGCTAGCCTGCAACCATTTTTTGACTTTGTATAGTTTCATTTGTTAAGTGTTTTTCTATACAATTTAATGTGTCTTCATTCTTACCCATCAATGCATTGCACAAATATTGGACAATGTGAAGTATGAAAGACTTTTCATCAAATTTAGGTGTTATTAAATGAAAAATTGCACTAAACATGCTATTGGCACATTTCAACATCGCTGTTTTTGCTATGTAAAATCCATGAATTTGCATTTCATGAAAAATGGATTCATAATTCTTTTCAAGATAGTTGCAAAGAGGTGACAAGGAATAATTTGGGACAAAATTGCATCTAGGTAATCTTTTGTGTAATAGAGGTTCAAAATGTCCACTAATAGGATCCGTATCATGAAACAAAATTTTTAGTGGAATTGTATCTAGATCAGGGTTGAAGAAAAAATACCTTGTTTTCATTGTTAGTGACCAGACTCCAATTGGTATGTTCAACCACTTTGATATCCATCGTATGAAAAATGTGTCTCCCCATAGGCCTCTTTCAGATTGGAAGTCACTATTAGATGTAGGAAAATGCATTTTATGAAGGTATGTGTCAACATCATGAATTCCATGAAGTTTATATAACATGACAGGATCTAGTTCATATTGGTATGATTCTTTTGCCTCTGTGTCATTTCGCTGTAGACAATTGAGAAAATGGTCTATTATTCCATTGCACAGTTCAATGGACGAGTAACGAAAGTGTAGAAGCACTTCAAATGCATTAAACAAACAATCTCCAGTAGTATATGCAAATCGCTATACTCTGAAGAGACAATGCTTCATCAAAACGATATCAATATTAGCATCTATGCGATGTTTTTTTGTTGAATGGTATTTTTCTATGTCTATGATTTCAACCATTTTTTGTATGTATTTATTCTTCAGATTTGTATGCTGATTTGTTTACTAACTACTATGTATGTTAGTTTTTTTTTTCTTCAAAGATGAGAGAAGGTTCTACAATATTTTTTTCTTTATTGAATATATTTCTATGATAATTTTTACTAGCAGAAAACACTAATTTTACTTTTATATTGTATGTTTGATTTCAAACAGTAAAATAAGGGAAGCAAAGTTGCAAGTAACTAGCTCCTATTTTGGACCTCTCTGTATTTTAAAAGTATCACTGCAAAACAAACAACATGCAACATTGATTATTGTCTCTGAAGACATGAATCTCACATACAAGCTATGTATTCTAGAAATGATTGATTTTTGTATACAATAGAAAGCATGAAATACAGATTCTATGTGTCTTGATTAGTAAGATTAATCTTGTTAGTTCTGTAAAACATACTTGTAATTACGAATATGTATGTACAGTCACATATGGACTATAGAATAATAGCATCTGCAAGGTAACAACATGCTTCACACAAAAAGCTTCGATTTAGGGAATTGTTTTGTTTTTAATAACCTGAAATATCCTTTTTTTTCTGATATAAGATGACAATAACTTTAACTGACTGATCGAATGTAGTACTCAACATAAATGTAAGAATTGACTTAATTATAACAAAACATTCATCCCTTATGCAAGCCCCAACTTTACTGCACCAAAGCATGGACTGGAAAGTCAATGTGGCAAGCATTAGGCAAGATAGATCAACATAATATGTATTAATTTTCGCAGTATATTTTGAAAATTTTCTAGTTACACCACCTTTCGTGATAAGACAAAATGTTCATTTGAATGACGAATAAATGTCTTGTATGATGATTGCTAACAACTATTCATTGTTCTATGTACATTAACAAAGATGGTGTATACAACAACAACATTTGGACCATCTGAAGTCATATCTATATGACCTGGTACGACGTCTACATTTATAGTATTCAACGTTTGTTTTCTTCTTTGCTTTCCTGCATGTTGGTCTTTGACAACCACTTATTATTTTCTGCATATTAACAAATGTGCTACATACAACAACAACATTTGCACCATTTGAAGCTATAGCTAAACCACTTCTTACAAGGTCTACATGTGAAGTATCCACCACTTGTTTTCTCCATTGCTTTGTTTCTACTATCTACTTTGGTATTAGCGGCCTCTTCTTCTTCTATTAGTTGTTGTAGCGTCTTTGAAAGTTGCATGGCACTACATTCCATTTTTCCAAATTGATAGATTCCACTCAATACAGCAAGTGACGCCTAACTTTGTTAAAACATCAAGAAAAAACAAAGAATTAACTATCCAAAGAAATCAACTGGTTGAAGAATAAGAGCAATACCAGAAGTTGAGATATATTCATGTACCTATATTCAATTTTCCGAATATTGAACTCATGGGTAAAATAGGAAGTATCAGAGTGAATGGTATTTCAATTCACCAAATCCTATTCTTATTATGACTACATTTTTACTCACAAAACATTTCAAACAAACAACTTTCTCACCATTAAGTATCTTAACGAAATAATTATTACCATCTATTTTACTCTATAGTAATGAGTATTTAGATAACCATTTTAATTAATTAAATGTTTTGTTTAATATCTCAATTCTATATTATATCACCCTATAATTATTCTCAAAAAGATTAATCTACTATCAATTATTTTTTTATAAAAGACAAAAACTAAACAACAAGTCTAATTTATTATTTTTTTTTCTCAATCACAATCAAAATATATAGGTAAACTATAGCAAATGCCACATTTTCCATTTTAAGATCCTATAATAATAACTTAGGACATGGGAATAAGACTACCACCACCATAGCTCCATAGCAATAAGACTAAGGTGACTATTTGGGTAGCTGCTCTAATATGCTATAAATCTCTAGGCTATAGTGTAAGAACTGCTATTTTTAGTAGGTCATAACTACATAAGCTATAAACTACCCTTGCCTTTGCATTTTTTCTGTTAGCTACTTCTGTTTTGACTGCTCCTAGTGCTGCTTTTACTCAATCAATTAAACCCATGACTTTTATTGGGTGCCTTGTCTTCTGGAAGCAATTCTTTAAAGATTAATTCTAACTAACTTTCAACTGAGATGCTTGCATTTTCTTGCCTTCATAATATGCACACGACCCAATAATTTTTTGGAGGATACCGATAACTACAAAATAGCCTGAAATTTAATTTATTTCATAGAGTTTTGTTTTTGGCCCTATCTTGTGAGCAGCTACCGTAATTAACTTAGTCACAAATGAGTTCACCTCATGTACTCTAATAGTCCAGTCAGTAGGAAATGTTGTTCTGCTACTTGGCGGGTCCCGTTTCCTTTCTCTCTCCTGTTGTCATCACATTTAACATTTGTTTCGATTCTGCACACCTTTGCATGTTATTTAACATCTAGCAACTCTACCATTGCCCATGGAATGAAAAAACCACGCAACCATGCAATAAAGGCCTTCGAAATTTGCACCATAAAGCGAAGGTTGAAGGGTTTTCAGATAGAAATGATAATAATGGTGTTAATATGTTGTTTTATGAGCAAGGGCATAGCTTTTTATCTTGTAACGCTGAAACTATAAATGAAGTGGGATTTGATTCAGAAAATGATGATGATAATGATCTACATTTTTGAATGAACGGGGGCTTTAGTAAAGAGATTCGTCCTAAGGAAAATGAATTTGAATCCTCCGAGCCTGATACAAATGGTATTATCATGCTAGGGGCCCAAAAAAATTTGCTTTCTATGTTTTCTTTGAAGCATATATTCTTCAGAAGTACTTTTAGAAACTTCATGAATTTGTTAAAAAGAAACGAGATTTGTAGAACGCAACAACTTTATCAAATTCGGATGGAATTACGTATTCAAGGGTGAGATTGCCCAAATTAGGAGCCCATGAGTTCCATGATTAATATTTAATCAGTTATCATTTAAAAATAGAGTCCATAATATGTAAATTGCAAGTAGAATGTCATCCATTTTGCACTCAGACTCAAAGCACGAAAGGGAATTTAATATGTGAAACTACCTGAAAGACTAAGAGAAATTATCCTTGTGAGACCTTCCAACCAGAGGCGCACAGTTCCAGCTTGAATTTCAAAAGCTCGCTTGTAGAGTGTCGAGTCCGACGGTAAATCCACTTGCAGATGTATTGAGCAGAAATCAACAATTTCGACGGTCAACAACAAAAAATCTAAAGAGCAGAAATAAACTTCACAGAGGTTCAAGAAAAATAACAACTGCAAAGTAGAAACTCGCACAAGTCCCATAATTTTATGGCATTTAAAATTGAATTAATGGTTTTTAATACCAAGATATCTACATAGGGTGTCTTTCACATCGACTAGATCCTCCAACTCAGTTCTGTACTTGCATAATTAATATCATAAATTCCATATTTGATGCTGAAAACCGTATTGTTGATAATGATTCTATGTACAATCAAACAATAACATTAAAATATAAATTAATTTATTTGTCCAAATAGACAGAGACGATGATACAAGTAATAAAATGTTCATGCATCACAGTTTTATTTATGACGTTCTTATTAGCATGTGGCTGATGTGTACTTGCTAATGTTATATATCAATGCGGGTCAGTCTAGAGAAGTTCACCACTGATGTCAAGTTCCTTGGGAGTTAGGTTCCTTCATGACTGTACAATATATGGTACAAAAATAACTTAATTTATTCGTCTCGACTTATGATAAAAGTCTTTATATAATGACCCATGGCCTTATAACCTTACCTTTATTCCCTATGGTCTCAACCATATTACAAGTCCGCATATCAAATGCTTTCACATTAATACTCCAACTAAACCCTATTTTTAATTCAATATCCGTCAGGCCCCACACGTGGCTTCACATTCATTTATGCGAAATCCTAACCAATATCACATTGAACCCGAATGAATAAATAATTCTTTTATTTTCTTGGTTAATATTTCATCAATCAAACATACCTTTGGGTTGATTCGATGTCAAGCATTAATTAAATAAATCTTCGACCCTTTGGTTTAAAACCCAACACCGAACCGTAACTCAAATATTCTTCCGTGTGGTTCTATGGAACGTTGTTCCTTCTTCAATTCATCAAGCTAGTTATCACACAAGTTCAACACTGTGAATCGAAAATCGATTCCAATTTGATGCGATAGTTACCAAGAATCGAGCTTAATTCTCATCGATCTCCTCTCAAGTCTTTTGAATCGCAATTGAAAAGTCTTTTTTGTTGTTTCGATTAAGTGTCGTGTTGATATGTCAAGTCGCATATGCTACCACCGCTTTTTGTTATGCCACCATTGAAATGTTGCGATGCGATTAGCGCGATTGCGTAATTGCAATCGCAAATATTTTAATTGCCCTCCGCTCAAACCAAAGTCCATGGTAGCAGTGGTCCCATAGACCTTGTGGCAGCAATGTATTAAATCACAAGTTTTATTATTATGGCCCGATTGTATTGTTAAGTTCCGCACGCGACCTCTTTTATAAGGCGATTTTGACTGTTTATCACGCGTTCAAATGGACCCGTACTCGAAACCCAAATTCAGACGCGACGTCATTTTATCCATGCCATTTGATAAATCATCGCATGCACATTTAATGACGTGAGGACTCCATTTTTGTAACCCGAAATGGTTGAATGCATTTTGGTTAATTTCCTTTTGAAGTCCGGGCTCCAAGACGAAAGGTTTGATAAGTTGTGTTTGTAATGTTTTTACGTTATAAACGTTTTAAAGTTTGTTTTAATGTTTTATTGTTTTACATTGCGCGACGAAGTATTGTTACAACATATATATGTTTTAACACACACACACACACACACACACACATACACACACACAGATATATATATATATATATATATATATATATATATATATATATATATATATATATATGCACTTTGTAATAGGGCCCCACAGACTTTAGTTTAAGTTTTAGTTTTATATAGTTCTATTTTTATTTTAAAAATTTTGTTATGTTTTATATGTTACGGCATATATAAACCAAAAAGGCTCGAATGCAATGTTTTGTTTTTATTATTGCATAGCAGTGTGAAGTTTTAAAACACAACAGTTTAGTTTTTGAAGAGGCAGAGTATTTTTTGTGTTTTAAACATAGAACAGAGAGTGTTTGTTTTCTGGCACTGTGTCTTGTAACAATATTGCATTTTTTAATCCCTCTTAGAGGAAGAATTTTTATTGTAATAGATTTTTTTAGTGAATGGAATAGAAGTTTTAAAGTGTTGAATCTCTGTCTCCTGAAGCAAAATTTCTAAATTTCTCTGTGTTAAGAAGGAGAGTATTATTCTCTCTAAAATTTGTTCTGGAATTCTCAGAAATTCCAACAGGTTCAACGCTGTGAATTGAAAATCGATTCCAATTTTATGCGCCTATCCGTTTTATTTTATTTTAAAATCAGAGCCTTTGTACATTCAAAAGAGAGCTTTCATTTTTAAAAGAAAAATAGAGCATTTTGATTGTTGAACACGATGGTTTGTTTTATGTGAAGACCTGTGGTCCCCACTAGTCTTTTGAATCGTAATCGCAAAGTATTTTTTGTTGTTGCGATTAAGTGTCTTGTTGATATGGGAGATTGCGATGCGATCGCAATCCCAAGTCGCATATGTTGCCACCGCTTTTTCTTATGCCATGATTGAAATGTTGCGATGCGATTGGCGCGATCGCGCAACTGCAATCGCAAATATTTTAGTCGCCGTACGCTCAAGCCAAGGTCCACGGGAGCAGTGGTCCCACAGACCATGCGGAAACAATGTATTAAATCGCAAGTTTTATTATTATGGCCAAAGGTTTGATAAGTTGTGTTTGTAATTTTTTTACGATATAAACGTTTTAAAGTTTGTTTTAATGTTTTATTGTTTTACATTGCGTGACGGAGTATTATAATAACATATATATGTTTTAACATATATATATGCACTTTGTAATAGGGCCCCACTTCGTCATCCAATTGTACAAGCATTCAATTGTACAACCGCCTCGTACAACCGTCGGCAGATTTTAAACCTTGCTCCATATCGAACAATAGCTGCCTATTCAATAAATGAAAGGGCGTGAAATGAAATGCATTTTTCAATAACAAGTTGAAAATATCAACCAATGAAAAGTTAGAAAAAAAAATTAAAATAAATAAAATAAATAAACAATAATAAATCTTATAGTTGAACCATGGCAATTTTTTGTTTTTTTTGAAAACATATGTCTGATGAAGGTGAATGAATGTCACAATTAGGAAGAAACTGATGCGTAGTTATTTCGATTGTTGAACGCAACAGTTTGTTTTATGTGAAGACCTATGGTCCCCACTAGTCTTTTGAATCGCAATCGCAAAGTCTTTTTTGTTCTTACGATTAAGTGTCTTGTTGATATGGGAGTTTGTGATGCGATCGCAATCACGAGTCACATATGTTGCCACTTCTTTTTGTTATGCCACCATTGAAATGTTGCGATGCGATTGGCGCGATCACACAACTGCAATCACAAATATTTTAGTTGCCCTCCGCTCAAGCAAAGGTCCACGGGAGCAGTGGTCCCACAGACCATGCGGCATCAATGTATTAAATCGCAAGTTTTATTATTATGGCCCGATTGTATTGTTAAGTTTTGGACCCGAACTCTTTTATAAGGTGGATTTGATTGTTTATCGCGCGTTAAAATGGACCCGTACCCGAAACCCAAATCTGGACACGATGTCATTTTATCCACGCGATTTGATAAATCATCGCGCGCACATTTGATGATGTCAGGACTCCATTTTTGTAATGTGAAATGGTTGAATGCATTTTGGTTAATTTCTTTTTCAAGTCCGGGCTCCATGGCGAAAGGTTTGATAAGTTGTGTTTGTAATGTTTTTACGTTATAAACGTTTTAAAGTTTGTTTTAATGTTTTATTGTTTTACATTGCGCGACAGAGTATTGTAATAACATATATATATATGCGCTTTGTAATAGGGCCCAACTTCGTCATCCAATTGTACAACCATTCAATTGTAAAACCGCCTCGTACAACCGTCGACAGATTTTAAACCTTGCTCCATATCCAACAGCTCCATATCGAACAACAACCGCCAATTCAATAAATGAAAGGGCGTGAATTGCAATGGATTTTGCAATAACAAGTTGAAAATATTAACCAATGAAAAGATAGAAAAACAAATTAAAATAATTAAAATAAATAAACAATAATAAATCTTATAGTTGAACGATGACAAAAATAAGAAAATTTTGAAAACATATGTCTAATCAAGGTGAATTAATGTCACAATCAGGAAAAACGCGATACGTAGTGACCTGTCAGCAAGTACAATAACGTATCATGTAACTTAAATGTAAAATGGTGATAAAACTAGTTCTTATACATTAGTAGGAATTAAGTTGGAATTTTAACTTGCCGATTTCAAGATTTTAGATTAACCGGTGGTTCTGTCAATATGACCTGTGGTGGCAGCTTTCCTCAAGGAAAGTGCTTCTGACTAGTCATTCAATATTCAAGGTTGAAATCTCATTTGTAGTCGGTCTGGCTAATCGTAATACTAGCGAATTTAAAAGGAAAAAATGAAATAGTGATTACTTGACTGTGGGTATTACTCTCACGAACCACGACCACAATTCTATACATTTTATATTATTAACATAGATTCTAAATGAAAAATGTTGCATTTATGTATTATTTAATTTTCTTCCCATTTAAATGATGTAAGGTTGAAAATTTATAATCCTAAAACAAGAGTTAGTTGTAGACAATTTTTAATTTCATGACAAGCACTCAACACTGTAATCTTGTTGGTTTACGGGGTAATTTTTAATTGATAATAATGCAAATAGGAGACCCCACTTCTGTGATCAATTGAGGAAGTCACACAACACCTAGGTCATCAATGGAAAATCAGATGATCGTAAACCAATTGTAATAAACCAAGCCTTGAGAAAACATTGAAAGCCCGAGAATTATAAACCAAGCTAATAAGAAAACATTGAAAGAAAGAGTCATCAATGGAAAATCATAGGATTGAAAAACACATAAACCAATATATAAGAAAATATTGGAAGAAAGAGTCATTAATGGCAATCGGAGGATTCTAAATCACTAGAATTATAAACCAAGCTATAGCAATTCCACGTCAAGCACAGAACACTGTAATCTTGTTGATTTACGTGGTAATTTTTAATTCAAAATAAATGTAAATAGGAGAGCCCAATTCTATGATCAACTAGGAAAGACACACATTACCTAGGTCATTGATGGAAAATCAAATGATCGTAAACCTCTTGTAGTAAACCAAGCCATCAGAAAATATTGGAAGCCTGAGAATTATAAACCAAGGTAATAAGAAAAGATTGGAAGGAAGAGTCATGAATGGAAAATCAGAGGATTTCATGCCACCATAATTATAAACCATTCTATAAGAAAATATTGGAAGAAAGAGTCATTAATGGCAATCTGTGGATTATAACTCACTAGAATTATAAACCAAGCTATCAGAAAGTATTAGAAAAAAGAGTCATTAATGGAAATCGGAGGATAGTAAACCACCCACCTACAAATTGGTAGGTGTTGGTAGTCATTAATGGAAAATAAAAGGATTATAAACGAATCCATAAGAGAAGATTGGCAAAGATAGAGGATTTTAAACAAAAACCATTACAAAGAGTCCAACATAAGGTTAAACGTCTCAATGGGAAAAAAATATTACAATATATGAATAGAAATTTTTTTGAGACAATAAATATTACATATCTCTATTTTAAAGCTATTCTATGATGTTTTTCCAATTTGTATTGGAGATGCAAGATAATAATGCGTATTAATTTGTACAAATCTTGTATTGCAGGTATGCAATACTAAACTACATTTGGCATGATTGCAGATTTTTTTTTTTTTTTTTTTGGTTATATTATATTTAAACAGTATTTTTTTACATATTTCACTGTGGTATTCTCTTAAAACAATGTTTAATTTTATTTTCAATATCAGAAGAAAAGGGTGGAAAACCTAGAATTACAATTTAAGCCAGTATAAATTCCTCGTGCACTGATTTGTGTGTAATGGTGTGTTGTATAGTTTTATATTGAAAACATTGCTAATATTTCTTTTTGAGTATAATCAAATATGGAATGGTTTTTTTTCACTCACCGCCTTTGAATTGGGATCAAATATGGAATGGTTGATTTTTGATGGATATAGTGTTTGAGCGGAGGTTTTTTTCGATGTCGGAAAACAACGGAGACCTCGAAAGATAAGATTGACGAAGCAGCTAGATGACCAAAACAAACATATTTATAGTAAAATGGGTATTTATTCTTTTGATATCCATGCATGTAAGAAACATCCTCTCTCTAGAATATATCCAGAACATGCAGGTGAAGATATTGTCATTTACTCTCAACTTAAATTTTAATTTATTTAAGTGATTATTCTTATATTCGTTTATCATTAATAATTAATACAATGTGTTACATTGAAACTTTGGGAACGGAGGAAATATTCAAGGAAGTTAAAAATATTTCGACCGAGAAACTGAAGAAAATTCTATAGCAATTATGTTGCATGGCTTTGGAGGGATGGAAAATACAACTCTTGCGGATGGGGTCTTTTCAATAGTCAATGTGGAAGGATGTAAATATTCCAAGATTCAATTGATTAAGTCCATAGGATCAAGTCGATATATAGCAGACTTTCAGAAACATGTACTAGAAGATTTGATGGAACCTCAAGTGTCTATATCAAATATTAGAACTCCTAAAGATGGACTAGGAGAACTGGGTAAAGAATTAGATAAAGAGACAAATTTCATTTATATTGATATCAGATTCCGTGAAAATTAGCATCGAATTGGATGTCAATATCATTGTATCAATGCATATAGCATAAAAAAAGGCTATCATATATTTATGTGCATAAGTGTTTGCATGCGCATAAATGACAACGAAAACATATATATAACACTGAATGTTATTGCATTGGGTAAAAATAAATATAGCAATACCAAAACAGGAATATAACTTGGTTTTTTTGATGTTGTGCGTTAATATTGACAAGAGCACAAGGAGCCCGACAAAATTATTCCAGTGCTGACAAGGTGCAAGAAATACTCTAGCACCCAACAATCCTGAAAAAAACAAAAAAAAATAACATTTGCAAGAAAACAACCCCAAAACAATAATAAAAAAAATATAAAATAATCTGAACCTTCAAAAACTCCTCCTGTGCAACAACAGACCTACCAACACAAACAATGCAATGAAAACACTAATGTGTGAAAACTCTGAAATAGGTTCACGTCACACATATATATAAAATATTTTTCGGCCAATTTTTTTTTTCAGCCGTAAAACCTAGTCGACATATTTCCCCATTGACCAAAAATACGTTTCGTAGTTGTAGTTAATTTAAACAACCAAATTTTCATCTGAATGTTAAATTTAACTGTTCTTGCCAGCAAAAAACTAGTTCCACCAAAAAATATTATATATTTCGGTCAAAAAAATGTTTAGTTCAATGGAGAAAGTAAAATTATGATTTTGTGAGAAAAGTAAAATTATGATTTTTTCTCACAAAAATGTAATCTAATTTCATATTTTCATTTATTAATTTTTTTATGTTCATATTTATGATAATTTAAGCATTTAATGACATATTTGAATTTATTATAGTTCCTTCTCTTGTATGAAATAATAAAACAATAGATGAGTAAATGAAGGAATTTTTTTAGGGTATCCAACTAAAAGAAATGAGTATACATACTAGAATTAAAAGTTGCATAGAATAGTTTATTGTATTAATGTTAAAGTTCATGAGGAACTACCTTTCAAGAGAAAACAGACAAGTTTTATTAATCTATCTAATTAGAGAACCATTGACTAAGTGGAAGAAATACTTCAAAAATCAGTAAATGCATAATATTTGGAGATAGAAAACACTCATATGAAGCCACATTAAAGTTATGTTCAAAGCAATCATACTGATATTCAAATTATTGGAGGAAGGATGTAGGGGTTCAAACAAGAAAAAAACTAGTTAACACTTCAAATCAAGCACATATTGGTATGTTGTCCATAGATAAATCCAAAAAAATTCTGAAGTGAGTAAAGATGAACATTGGATAGATGTTATGAATGAGGAATTGGACCAAATAGAAAATATTTAGGCCTAGTCATTGAGTCAAAGACCATGAAACAAAAATATCATATGTACAAAATGGGTTTTCAAAAGAAAATTAAATGAATATGGACATATTATCATAAATAAAGAATCATTAGTATACAAAGGTTATGCATAGGTAGAGGGATTAGAATTTGAATAAATTTTTTCTCTAGTGACAAGACTAGAAGTAATTAGGATGTTTCTTGAATTTTCCTGTCATAAATACTTCAAATTATATCAGATGGATGTAAAATACACATTCCTTAATAGAAAACTTGAATAAGAGGTATATATAGAACAACCTGAAGGCTTTCAACTATCAAAAAATATTGACGGTATATCCATATTGAAAAATGAAGTATATGGACTCAAGCAAGCTCCAAGGGCATGACATTCCAAAATAAACAAGTCTTTGAAACAACATGGCTTCAAGAGAGGAACAACTGATATATATATATATATATATATATATATATATATATATATATATTCTAATGAGAATATTTTGGTTGTTGTTGTTTATATTGATGATTGCAGAATCTGGATTATCCATAGTATCATAAAACAATGGCAGACATTTGGAATCCCAGCGAGGATCCATCTTTAGGACAAGAAGTGAATGAAGAATGACAATGGTGGACTTTTGTAATCCCAAGGGGGATCCATCTTCAGGACAAGAAGTGAATGAAAAATGAAAGAAGTTCGCACAAATCAAGGCTTAAATAGTGAAAGATGATAAAAAGAGCCAACAAGAAAATTTTTTATTAATTTATTTAATATAATAAATTAAAAAAATAATAATAAATTAATTTTAATTTTAATGATTTATAATAATTATAATAGTATATAATATCCCCTATTATTAATATTAATATTTAAAAAATATATATTATTAATATAATATGACTTTTTAATCTCACAATTTATTAATTCATTTTAAAAAAAATTACTTTTATAAATAAACGTGCTACTAAATTTAAAAAAAAAAAGATTTAATAAATTAATTTACGGTAGTATTGAAGATTCACTAAGCCAAGGGTTTGCACATGAAATGAAATCTGAATTTGAAATGTTTATGAATGGATAACTTTCATTCTTTCTTAGTTTACAAATTACAGAAACTCCAAAATGCATGTTCATCTCCTAGGGAAGGTATATAAAAGAAATGTGGCAGAAATTTGGAATGGAAGAATGCTCACTTTTCCAAAAAATCCTATGGTCATTGGATGTAAATTAAGTAAATATTATGAATCACATAATTTTGATAAAAATTGTACCAATCAATGATTGGGGGTTTGGTATATCTACAAAAATCACAAACAAACATAATGATAGTTGGTTTGGTAGTAAGGTATCATTCAACACTAGAGAAAAGCCACCTATTAATAGAAAAAATAATTTTAATATTAAAAAATAAAGATAATGGACTATGGTATCCATAGGAAACCAACTTATTAATAACAAAATACAAATATTCAGATTCATACCGAGTTAGTTGTATAGATGATAAAAGAGCACAAACAATGACGCCTTCTTTTTAGGATACACATTGGTTGTATGGCTGAGAAAAAAAAACATTGGCTCACTTTCTACTATTTAAGTTGAATAAATTATCATTAGAGTGTGTTTAACTCAAGTATTATTGATAAATAAAACACTTCAAGACATGAAGGTAACATATTATGAGCCCATTCCCATTGAATGTGATAATACCATTTCCATAAGTATATCAAAGAATCGTTCTTCATTCAAAAACAAAACATATGCCCATCAAGTATAACTTTTGCTAAGAACAGGCAGCTAATCAAATTGTAATGTTGTAGTGCATATCAACTAAGTAACAAATCAATGATATTTTCACGAAACCACTTGCAAGAGAACCCTTTGAGCATTTAAGACAAAAGTTGGGAGTGGTGTCTTTCTCATCCTTTCGCTAATTTATTTTTAAAAAGAGTGGAAATCTTAGATTATCCATGATTTCAAGACCAAAAAACACAATACAAGAGTAATGAGAACCATAAATGGTTATGTTGAGGGGAGAGTGATTAGCTTGCAATTTCCTAAAATAAAAATAGAAGAATGAGAAAAAAAACAGTAGAAAATTATAGTTGCAACATAATTGGAAACATTCATCAGGGGGAGGGGAGTATGCAAAGTCACATGAGAAACAATAGCGATGCTTGTATCTTAGATATAATTACAAAAAAATATTGACAAATATAGAATGATTAGCCACTGAGTGTATGTTGAGGGGAAGAATGGATAAATAGTAAAGAGAGGCAGTGTTTGTTCAAGGGGGGCACTTACTTATAATAAAAATCATCAACAACCTATTATATTTTGTGAGGAATAAAATGGTTAGACTAGACCCTTTTCCATTGATAATAAAGGGGGAGAGAATTAGCAAACATTTAAGGAGAGGCATTGCAAAGGGGGAGACACATTAATGACATACATTGTTTAATGTTTCCATATATTTTCCCAAGGGGGATATTGTTGGGAAAAATGTTGTCAATGATGTCAAAATAGGAGTCATTTATGTATAGAAGAATCAGACTCATGGGGAGCCACAGATGGAGTCATAGATAAATTTATAATTAAGAAGTTGTAGCTAGAAGTGGTAGATATTTGAAGGAATTTTGACAATAGTGGACTAGTTTAGAAGCTTTTAGAAAGTGCTCAAATAGATAAGGTTTATAAAGACATTTCCAATGATATATGGAACTCAAAAAAACTCTAAATGGATAATCAATTTCCATGCAGTTCAATATTAACAGAGTTTAAATTTCATATAAAAAGTTAACATTGAATGAAGGATGAAGGGTGTGAACCTCTTGTTCTAAAAGCCAACATGAAAGAAAAACTGTCTAGTTTAAAACTCACACAAAATCAAATTTTGTTTGGGTTCAGTCATTGTTCACGAGCTTTTCCTTTATTAACTTTATTAATTGAAATACGTCCCAAACTGTTGACTCGCTAAGTTATTAATGCCCTTAAGGTTTATTCATGACGTTAAGTTTTGTTTGGGCATTTTTCTGTGTTCGGGCTCTGAGTAAATAAATACCCCCAAACTCCTTTATGGACCCCACTCTTATTGAGGACTCAATTCTTGTTTGAGGCTTTGGGCCGTGAAGCTCCCAAATGCCATGAAATCTTGTACAAACACAACAACTTTTAATTTTTTTTATAATAGGAAAAAATATAAGAATTTTTTGAGGAAAACCAAGTTATTAGACATTTTGGCATTTAAAAATTTTGGCATTTAAGCTTATATTTGAAACTTTGCTCCAAATATTTAATAATAAAAAAAAATTGACAATGATTGGAATTTCGATTATGAGAAAATCTGAAATGAGTGGACCACATGAAACATGAAATACTAAAACCAAATCACTTTAATACCCATTGCTTGAGAATACAAAAAAAAAAAAATTATTAGTTGAGTGAAATTTAATATAAATTGAAATTTCAAAGTTATAATAGTTTTTTAAGACTTGGTCAGTATTTTTGATCTAGTTAGTGACAAAGAGATACAAAGAAAGAGAAAGAGCTATTGATCTAATTTATTAATGTTGAAGGCCTGAATCAATTTGTTTAAGAAAACGAGGTTAAGTATATGAAGATGAAAGAGGAACAATGAGAAAAGAGCAAGGATAATGATAGTAAATGTATAATAGAGAAGACTGGTTAAGCTAGTAAACATATATTTTTTACTCAATTTATAAGGGAAATTGTGTCTTGTGTAGGTAGTGGCATGAAAAATAACAACATGCTGGATCCTATGAATAAAATGAGTTCGTGCTTCTAGCAAGTTGTAGGTTGTAAAAGAAAAGAGAGATTGGAGCTTCCTATAGGTTGTTGCTTACAAAAATTGATGTAAAAAGAAGTTGGTTCTTGGTGAGTTACATCATGATGGGGCCCAGCCCTTAACCCAAAATCTGCATTCAAAACTATTGAATAAAACTTTAATACAGGTCAGAATTAATGTTGTATGTCTGACTATATCATATGACACATTAAAAATTGGATAAGTATGAATTTATTATTTTGATGTTGGTGATATCGTATGATACGGTTGCTGATTTGTTTTTACTTCACAATCACTTGTCAGTTTATTTCTATTCATCTTTGTGGCTGACTTGTGATGGACACCTGTCCTGCTCCTCATTTTGTGTTCTCCCATGCTATCAAACCCTAACACTATCAGTCGATAATCATTTTAATTTGTTCGACGTTCTATGAGGGTTTTTCTCTGTGACTGTTCCGCCAATAAGGTGGCTTTGTTTGGCTCTTTCACATTATTTTATGAGGCAAGGATTTGCCAAATCCTATGGTGGTGTTCAACAACGCTTAGGAAATGTGGTGATTTCTAGTTTTTATTTCTTACTTCCTCCCTTTATATACATTTCAGACCGGTATTTGTTTAGAATTCCGCCTTCAGTTACTGGAAGTTTTAACTGGTTTCTCTTACACCTACAAGTTGAGGTCGCCAAGGGTTTCGGCGTCCGCTTCAGCTCAACAACTCTTCAAAGGTAAGCTATCCATCCTTGTTTCAAATTCCTCTGCGTTTTTATGAATTTTCTAACAGTCTTTGCTCCTTGTGAGAAGACCCTTGTCGATTTCAACCGAAACTTATCCTTTGTTCGGTGTTTTCTTCCTTCTGGTAAGTCACTCAAATAACCCTATCCTCTTCTTTCATTCAGTTTTCATTGTTCGGTTTAAAAACCAATTCGGGTTTTAATCTCTGGAAATTCCTTTCCTCTTCGCAGGTATTTGTGATCCTTCAGTTCGTGATTCTCATCGTTACGACTATCGAAACCCAAATGGGTAGGGTCATCACCTTTATGAAGCCTCTGGTAGTTTGTAACTTATTTGATTATGAATCTGGGCTCCGTGCCTTGCTTCTGACTGTGTATTCCACCGTTGTTCAGTTTGCGTATGAAACTCTTTTCTGGGTAGATAGAATAATGTCTATAATTGATTATGTGGTCGTTTCTTAGTTTTGTTCTATTGTTTCTCTGTTAGTTTCCTTTGAATGTGAGAGCTGTTTGTATGGGGTTTCGAACCCGAACCGCAAACTAAATATTTAATATATATTTCTTTATAATCTTTCTAAACTCATCAAAAGAAATTTAATTTACTTGTAAACAGTGGAGCTAAACTTTCTGTGATTATGTAGGATGAATGCCTGAGCAATGTTTTGTACGCTTGCTTGTTCGTGAAATGTCTTCGAAGTTCTCTTGTAAATATATATGCTTCAATTTGTCAAAAAAAAATTTGTAGTCACTCCAGTGCCTGTGTATAATTTTTTTCTTCTATTCGCCTTGGTTACAATTACACATTAATTCAATTTTTTTTACCATATACAGTGATATAAACAATATACAGGAAAATATAATAGAATTTACTGTAAAAAATAATTCACAGATGGATTCTGTTTTAAGGTCTCTTGATTAATCAACCTTTAAAGAATATATTTTTCGTTCTTTTGTACTACTGTGTGAAACAATTTTCATTTTGAAACTACCAACACTTACATTGTTGATTTTTTTTCTTTTAATCTAGGAATGCATTTTAAAAATAAACTAAAAGAAACTGTTAAGTGAAACTACAGAACTTAAATGACTATTAGGCCCTAATGATGGAATTTCTAAAATAAAACAAAACAAAACCCAGGTGCAATGACCTGTCAACTTAATCAACTGTAACCTGTAAGACAAACACCTGTCTTTCTGTTTACCCTGTGCTGGATGCTCCTGCATCAGGCTCCTGGGGTAACAAAAATTCATGGTTTCGTTCCATGAGTTCCTCAACAGAATAGCCTGCTTGTTGTATTTGTGTTGTGTCAAGCCATGAACTATCCTCAATGGGACGGTTCTTCCACTTGACAAGGTACTGTAAGTACTCTTTCTTGCGAGTGCGCTTGGCTACATGGGTGTCGAGAATACTCTCGATCTCAAGGGGTTGACCTGTAGGCATTTTCCTCATCCAAGAACCACTTTCAAACTAGGTGTCTCGTTCTGTCCATGTTGCTCTGTCGTCTTCAACGCTGGTAGTATATGGAAAAATATCTTCCACATTGAAGATGGGCGAGATGCCTATCCCTGGTGGCAGTAATTCATAGGCATTGGCAGAAAATTTACGAGAATTTTATAGGGGCCAATCTTCTTAAACTTCAGCTTGTTATATTCGGCCTTAGGAATATGTTCTTTTCGTAAATGTGCAATAACTTCGTCCCCTACATTAAACTGAACTTCCCGCCTCTTTAAATCTGCTTGTTGCTTGTATTTTTTACTGTTGTCCTGTAATTTCAGCTTCACCTACTCATGTAATTCGCTCATTTCCTGGGAAAAATATTCCTCGTCAGCACTCCTTCTTTCCAGCTTTCCCAAATCCCATAGTTCATGCACTACGTGAGGATGCATGCCATACAGAACCTGAAAAGCACTGTATCCCCTGCTACGATTTGGTGAATCATTATAAGAAAATTCCGCTTGAGCAAGTACATGATCCCACATTCCTGAATTTTCACCAATCAAACTCCGTAACAAGCTTCCCAGGCTCCTGTTCACCACCTCTGTTTTCCTATCAGCCTGTGGGTGATATGTGGAGCTGAAATTCAACTGAGTGTCCAACTTCTTCCACAGGGTATGCCAAAAATGTCTTGTGAATTTCACATCCCTGTCAGAAATAATGGACCTCGGTAGGCCATGCAATCTGATGATCTCCATGAAAAACAAGTGTGCTACGTGAGTGGCATCACTGGTTTTCCGACAAGGAATGAAATGTGCCATTTTAGAAAACCTGTCTACTACCACGATCACTGAGTTGAAATCTTGCTAGGTCCTTGGCAGACCCAAGACAAATTCCAAGTTGACTCAGTCCCATGGTCTACTTGGAATAGGCAGTGGCGTATAAAGTCTTGTATTTTGCCTCTGTCCCTTCGCCAATTGGCACACTTTACATCTAGTCACATATCGTTGCACGTCCCATCGCATCTTTGGCTAGTAATAAAAATTTCCAAGGTAAACCAAAGTCTTTTCTATGCCAAAATGTCCGGCTAGACCTCCACTGTGCTTCTCCCGAATAATGTTCTCTCTCATCGAACATTCGGGAATGCATAATTGTCCCCCTATGAATAAAAACCCTTCCTGCAAATTATAGTCCAGTCATGGACTATTGTTCGTTAGCAAAGGATTTTGACAGGCTTCATAAGCCTCTTTAAAATCTGCATCTATCTAATACAAGTCTTTCAAATGCTCAAAACCCAACACTTGTATCGTACTCTCCTGTAAGAGAAAAGCTCTTCTGCTCAACGCATCTACCACCTTGTTGGCCTGTCCACTAATGTGTTTCAACAAAAATGTGAAACTCTGCAAATACTCAACCCATTCTGCATGCTTATGGTTTATTTTGTGTTTCTGCATAATATACTGTAATTCAGAATTATCAGAAAATAAAACAAATTCATTACCTAATAAATAGTGTCTCTAATGCTTCAATGCTTGGACGAAAACATAAAATTCTTTATAATAGGATGAGTACTTTTGCCTGCTTTCATTCAACTTTTCACTTAAATAAGTGACCGGCTTGTCTTTCTGGCTAGGTACTGCCCCAATGGATGTACCACTAGCATCACAACGAACTTGGAATAGTTTGTTAAAATCAGGCAACCTCAAAATCGGTCTTTCAATGATCTTCTTTTTCAAAATCTGAAAACTTCTCTCTGTTGCTTCAGTCCAACAGAAAGGATGATTTTCCTTTTTGATGGTGTCCAACATAGGTGCACAAATTCCACAAAAATCTCTGATAAATTTTTGATAAAAGCTTGCCAACCCATGAAAACTTCGAACCTCAAATAGATTCTTTGGGGATGGCCAGCTATCAATAGCTACAACGTTTTCTTGGTCCATCTTCAGTTCATTCTTTGCAGTCAAAAAACCCAAATAAACCAATTCATTTTTAAAAAAATTATATTTTTTCAGATTTATCAGTAGCTTGTTCTGCTGCAATTTCTCCAACACACTTCGAACATGTCGAAAGTGTTCTTCCTTAGTCTTGCTGAAAATCAATATATCGTCAAGATAGACAATCACAAACTTGCCAATGAAATCTTTCAGCACTTCATTCATCAGGCACATAAAATTACTAGGGGTATTACTCAAACCGAATGGCATTACCAGCCACTCATACAGTCCTTCATTTATCTTGAAAGTCATTTTCCATTCGCCCCCTTCTCAATTTCAAATCCGGTGGTAACCACTCTTTAGATCGATCTTTGAGAAGTATGCTGCTCCACTTAAGCAGTCCATCATGTCATCCATTCGTGGCAATGGGAATCTATATCTAATAGTGATTTTATTAATAGATATTGAATCTGTACACATCTTCCACTCTCCACCTTTCTTAGGAGTTAAAATAGTTGGAACTGCACAGGGGCTCAAACTTTCCCTTATCAACCCTTTATCTAACAGTTCTTGTACCTGCTTCTTGATTTCTTCATTGTCCTTAGGACTCATTCGGTATGATGCCTTGTTTGGTAGACTAGCTCCTGGTATAAAATCTATATGATGACTGATACTTCTCTTAGGAGGAAACTCATCTGGTAAATCATCCACTATAATGTCACTGAAATCTTGCAACATGTCTTGGATTTCCTCAGGTAGATCTGTAATTTTAATATGCAATATCACTGTTTTTGGCCTCCTTACAACAACATATTTGATTTCATTGTCCTCGATATCCTTTAAAAATTCCTTTCCTTCCACCAACAATGCTTTGACTCCACTGGTTTCTTCCATCTTTTCTTCCTTGATGGGTACAAGCGTATGCTTAATCCCATCCTTAACAAACTTGTAACAGTTTGTCTTGCCATCGTGCACCACTTTTCGGTCATACTACCATGGTCTCTCTAATAGTATATGACACACGTCCATAGGCATAATATCCCAAATAAATTTATCCTTATATCTGTCAATATGGAACTCAACTTCACATTGCTTATCAACTAGCAGTTGATGTCCTTTCTATAACCATGACACCTTGTAAGGAGTGGGGTGTTTTAGCCTCTTCAACCCCCATTTCTCCACCATTTCTGTGGCTACTAAATTATCTGTACTTCCACTGTCAATTATCAGTTTGTAGCATTTACCATGTGATTTGCAAACTGTCCAGAATAATGATTTTCTCTGAGTCGGTTCAGCTTCCTCTTTTGCTGTTTTCAGCAAGACTTTATTCAGCACTAAGGCCTCCCCTATTTCTGGTACATTCTCTACCTCTTGGGGTGGTGCCTCTGCTTCCTCCATCTGGGCAGCATATGTTCCTCTTCCTCCTGCTTGTTCTCCCTCAGGACATTCAAAATACTTGTGCCCCCACTTATGGCACCTATAACACTGGATAGCAGCTCCTTTGCCTCTGCCATTACCTCTTCCACACTGGTATGGCCTTCCCCCTCTAGCGTTATTGTATTTTTATACTGTTACTGGAGTCTTTGAACTACTGCCTTCATCACTAGGATTGGCAGCTCTACCTCTACCATAGGCCCGTCCTTTCCCTTTGCCAGATCCTCCTCCTCATCTTCTGGCATTTTGCTTCCTATTTATTTTCTCCTCTTCTTTTAAGGCACTATGATATGCCTCATCTATGGTTTTAGGTGAAATAATACTTATTTCATCTAGCATTTCCCACCTTAATCCATTCACAAACCTTGCTATCTTTTCAGGGGCGTCTTCTATATAACGAGCTCTCAGATTTACTCTATAAAATCCTTCAGTATATTCTTTTACAGTCAACCCCTTTTGTTTCAAATTTTGTACCTTCATGTACATAGCAATCTAGTAATATTTGGGTAAGAATTTACCCTTCAATTTATCCTCCATCCTGGCCCATTTTTTAAAGGTTGATTGTTCAACCTTTTCCTCTCTGCCTAGACAATATCCTAGCATAAGGATGCATGTCCTTTCAACTTGGTGGCAGCGAACTTAAATTTTTTATCTTCATTGATCTCCTAATAGTCAAAATATTTATTCATCTCATTGAGCCATTCCAGCAGCACCTCTGCTAATAAATTTCCATCATAAGTCGAAAGCTCATGCTTTAGCTTACTAATTGATAACAAAACTAGCCTCAAAATTATGAGTTCAGTTCCTTCTCCATCTGATCCATCTGTTGTCTCTGCAGCTTCTTCATCACTGTCATCTCCTCCCTCGGGATCTCTTCTTCTTCTTGCCTCTACTGCTTCCAAACGGGCATTCAATATTCGGATCTCTTCCCACAATCCTTCATCTTCTACTCTTCGAATATCTCTTCCTTGACCTCGTCGACCAACTTCCATTTCTTCTCACACACAGCCTGGCTCTGATACCAACATTTATTTGGCCTAGCACTTAACACAAAATCTGCATTCAAAACTATTGAATAAAACTTTAATACAGGTAAAAAATTAATGTTGTATGTCTGAATATATCATATGACACATTATAGATTGGATAAGTATGAATTTATTGTTTTGATGTTGGTGATATCATATGATACGATTGCTAATTTTTTTTTAATTCACAATCACTTGTCGATTTATTTCTATTCGTCTTTGTGGCTGAATTGTGATGGACACCTGTCCTGCTCCTCGTTTTCTTTTCTCCCACGCTATCAAACTCTAACACTATTAGTCGACAGTAATTCTCATTTGTTCAATGTTCTATGAGGGTTTTTCTCTGTGACTGTTCTGCCAATAAGGTGGCTTTGTTTGGCTCTTACACACTATTTTATGTGGCAAGGAATTTCCAGATCCTACGGTGGCATTTAAAAACTCTTAGGAAATGTGGTGATTTCTGGTTTTTATTTCTTACTTGCTCCCTTCATATACATTTCGGTCCAGTATTTGTTTAGAATTCTGTCTTCAGTTACTGGAAGTTTTAACTAGTTTCTCTTACAACTACAAGTTGACGTCGCCAAGGGCTTCGACGTCCACTTCAGCTCAACAACTCTTCAAAGGTAAGCTATCCATCCTTGTTTCAAATTCCTCTGTGTTTTTATAAATTTTCTAATGGTCATTTCTCCTTGTGAGCAGACCCTTGTCAATTTCGACCGAAGCTTCTCCTTTTCTCGGTGTTTTCTTCCTTCTAGAAAGTCACTCAAATAACCCTCTCCTCTTCTTTCATTCAGTTTTCATTGTTCGGCTTAAAAACCAATTCGGGTTTTAATTTCTGGAAATGCCTTTCCTCTTCACAGGTATTTGTGATCCTTCAGTTCGTGATTCTCATCGTTACGGCTATCGAAACCCAAATGGATAGGGTCTTCTCCTTTATGAAGCCTCTGGTAGTTTGTAACTTACTTGCTTATGAATCTGGGCTCCGTGCCTTGCTTCTAACTGTGTATTCCACCGTTGTTCAATCTGCGTACGAAACTCTTTTCTCGGTAGATAGAATAATGTCTATAATTGATTATATGGTCACTTCTTAGTTCTGTTTTATCGTTTCTTTGTTAGTTGCCTTTGAATGTGAGAGTTGTTTGTATGGGGTTTCGAACCCGAACCACAAACTAAATATGTAATATGTATTTCTTTATAATCTTTCTAAACTCATCAAAAGAAATTTAATTTACTTGTAAATAGTGGAACTGAACTTTCTGTGAGTATGTAGGATGAATACCTGAGCAATGTTTTGTACGCTTGCTTGTTCGTGAAATGTCTGCGAAGTTCTATAGTAAATATATATGCCTCAGTTTGTTTAAAAAAATGTCGTAGTCACTCCAGTGCCTGTGTATAATTTTTTTCTTCTATTCGCCTTGGTTACAGTTACGCATTAATTCAATTTTTTTACCATATACAGTGATATAAAAAATAGATAGGAAAATCTAACAGAATTGACTGTAGAAAATAATTCACAGATGGATTCTTTTTTAAGGTCTCTTGATTCGATTTATTGTCTTCTCTCTTTCTTGATATGATGGAAATCAACCTTTAGAGAATGTATTTTTCTTTCTTTTGTACTATTGTGTGAAACAATTTTCCTTTTGAAACTGCCAACACTTACATTCTTGATTTTTGTTCTTTTAATCTAGGAATGCATTTTAAAAATAAACTAAAAGAAACTGTTAAGTGAAACTACGAAACGTAAATGACTATTACACCCTAATGACGGAATTTCTAATATAAAACAAAATAAAACCCAGGTGCAATGACCTGTCAACTTAATCAACTCAAACCTGTAAGACAAACACCTGTCTTTCTGTTTACCCTGAGCTGGATTATCCTGCATCACATCAAAATAAAAAAATGGTGATTTTATGGCCTTATGAGTTTCCATTTAAAGACACAACTTAAATTTAATTGTTATTTATGCGTGTGATTTTCATTATAGCCATGCATTGATTTCATATTTTGAAATATTTCCTACTAAATTCTTAATAATACAATACTTATTATACATAAGAAAGGTTGAACACAAGAATTTCACAAGTGAAGTTAAATGTAATTGTTATTTATGTATGTGATTTTCATTGTAGTCGTGCATTGATTTCATACTTTGAAATATTTCCTATCAAATTCTTTGTAACATAATACATATTATACATAAGGAAGGTACAACACAAGACTTTCACATATAAAGTGAAATGTAATTGTTTTTTATATATGTGATTTTCATTATAGTCGTGCATTGATTTCACAATTTGAAATATTTCCTACCAAATCCTTTATAATACAATACATATTATACATAAGGAAAGTACAACATAAGACTTTCACACATGAAGTTAAATGTAATTGATATCTATGTATGTGATTTTCATTATAGTCGTGCATTGATTTCATACTTTGAATTATTTCCTACCAAATTATTTATAATACAATAAATATTATTTATACAAGAAATAAAAGTAGAAGACTCTTTGTACACTTTTGCCCAAAATACATTATTTTTGTGATTTTCATTAAGCTATACATTGATTTTAATTCTTTGAAATATTTTACCAAATTATTTTATAATAAATATATATTACATATGTAGAAAATAAAAGAAACATGGAAGACTTTCTGTAAGAAGCAATTTTAAATGAACACATTCATAGGCAGCCATTGTAGTTCTACATTGATGTCATATCCTAAATATTTCCACCAAATTTTACAATATAATACACATTATAATTTTCATAAAGGTACAACAAGACTTTCATGGTTAACAAATGTTATTTGTGTATGTGATTTTCATTATAACCATGCATTTGTTTCATACTTTAAAGTATTTCCTACCAAATTCTTTATAATACAATACATATTATATATAACAAAGGTACAACACAAGACTTTCGCACATGAAGTTAAATGTAATTGTTATTTTTGTATGTCATTTTCATTGATTTCATGCTTTGAAATATTTCCTACCAAATTCTTTATAATACAATACATATTATACATAAGAAAGGTACAACACAAGACTTTTTCAGATGAAGTTAAGTGTAATTGTTATTTATGTATGTGACTTTCATTATAGCCGTGCATTGATTTCATGGTTTGAAATATTTCCTACCAAATTCTTTATAATACGATAAATATTACACATAAGAAAGGTACAACACACGACTTTCGCACATGAAATTAAATGTAATTGTTATTTATGTATGTGATTTTCATTATAGCCGTACATTGATTTCATCCTTTGAAATATTTCCTACCAAATTCTTTATAATACAATACATATTATATATAAGAAAAGTACAACACAAGACTTTCACACATGAAGTTAAATGTAGTTGTTATTCATATATGTGATTTTCATTATAGCCCTGCATTGATTTCATTATTTGAAATATTTCATACCAAATTCTTTATAATATAATACACATTATACATTACAAAGATACAACACAAGACTTTCATACATGAAGTTGAATATAATTATTATTTATGAAGTGAAATATAATTATTATTTATATATGTGATTTTCATTATAACAGGACACTAATTTGACACTTCGAAATATTTTTTATCAAATTCTTTATAATATAATACAAATTTTATATAATAATAATAATAATAAAGAATACAACCTAACATTTTCATATATAAAATTAAATATGGTTGTTATTTATATATGTGATTTTTGTTATAGTGATGCATTAATTTCATACTTTAAAATATTTCATGCCAAATTCTTTATAATACAATACATATTATAAGAATAAGAATAAGAATAAGAAAAATAAAAATAAAAATAAAAATAAAAATACAACACAAGACTCTTGCACACAAAGTTAAGAAAGATGTATTGTACATAAGAAGGGTACAACACAACACCCTAGCACATAAAGTTAACACCCCTAGCACACAAAGTTAAGGAGGATGCAATATAAGGTGCATTAGCCCAAGACTCTAGCACATAAAGTTGAGGAGGATGTATTATACATAAAAAAAGGTACAACACAAGACGGACAACTCGGCATGTGTGCCCGATACTTCCTCTTGATAGTGTCACTTACCTACTTCTACCTCGCGTAATGTGTGCTCGATAGCGTTACTTACCGACTTGTCCCCCCTTTAATGTATGCTTTGTGAAATTCTGCGGACATGATTGAATAGATTGCCCACCGGATAGCCATCCATCCGCTAACCTCAGTGAACGTCAACGTACGCCAAATCGTCGTGAATGGATTAGTGTTGCCATTAGTGTGAATAATTTCTTTGAATAGCTCTTTTGAATAATGTATATTTCCAATCATCTTATATTTCCAATCTTGGAGTATCGAAAACATCGTAGTCTAACTAGCCAGAGGAATCGCCCTGAAAATTATGAAAATTCCGATAAGATTTTCAGAAAATCCGGCAGGAATTTTTCTAAATCCATGTCATAACTATCAAAGTTTAATATTTTGGGTGTCCTACAGGTTTTTGATGGTGCTGAATCCATTTCCAATGTCAAAATCAGGATTCAAACACTGTTTCTGCAAGATATTTTAATTTTTTTGGCCCGGATTCCAGCCAATTTTGACCGTCCGGGCAATTCCTCTGGCTCGTTAGACGATTCCATCGAAAACTGATAACTAACTTAATATATATTTTTAATTTTAAATAAATATTAGTGTTGTTATGGTTGGTAGATCTAAATAGATACTAATGGATAAACACCAAAATATTTATTTCATGACTTTTTGTATGGTTAAAATTAGAAAAATCATAAAAATTTACTAAATTATAATTTAATTTTATATTATTAATAATAATTAAAAATTAATATATAAATTACATATAAGAATTTTAATTAGGAATATTTATCTCTACTTTATCATGGATATTTTTAATCTTTAAATAAACTTTGTTACAATATTATGGGTCAATATCATGACTTATCAATATCACATTTATAAAAAACTATACTTCATTTCATGTTGCACTTGTGTATATAATATTTTTTTTGTTAATCAATTTAATTAAAAGGGAAAAAACAGATAACTATTTTCAAGATAAATATCAACCCTTGATTTGTGAATAATATTAAGAATATTTTAGAATATCCCATGGAAGTTAAATCCCTACAATTATGAAAGCCTTATTACAAAATAATAATAATCAATAATTATTAAGTAGATAGTAGGGATTTAATCTCCATGGAATATTCTAGAAAACACATAGTAGCATACATAAATCAATGGCTAAGGTTTATCTCTAAAGTAGTTATGTCATGTTTATCCTTTTAATTAAATTGTTTAAATAAAAGAAAATTCTTATAATTTTGTGTCATGAAATAAGCTATGTCTTTTGAGCATGTGGTATTAGTAAGTCGTTGCGTCAGGCCATGATATTATAACAAAACCTATTTACAAATTAAGAATCTCAATGGTAAAGTGAGACTAAATCTCCGTGGTTCAGAATCTTGTTGCATTTGTATTTAAATGTATATATTTTATGATTTTTTTTAATTTTAGAAATATGAAACGTATCATGAAGTAAGAATTGTGATGTTTATTATGGATTGATGCTTATCTGTATTTACCAAATATTTAATTTATATGGTTATGCTAGTTAATAATTAAATTAAATTTATGAAAGCTCTATTCCAAAATACACATACCTATTACCATGATTATTTTTAATAATATTAAATAGATGTAAAAGTGTATTTTTTTAATAAAATTGAGATAATAAGTGGATATTGGTATTTGGAATAAAAACTACAATTATCTTAATGTATTTACTCTATGTAGGTGAAAGAAAACCATCCATCATATATTTTTCTAAATCATATTTCGCTACTATTCTTGAATATAAAATTGAAATTGAAATTAAATACCTTAAAAATGAATTATTTTAAATTCAAATATTTCACTAAATATTATAAAAGTATTATAATGTGATATTGTGTACTTTATTAATTGTAAAAATTTATAATGGGTCATCTCTTTGTACAGGAAGCCAGAACTCTCAGATCCCTTCTCGACTGCTTCTCTGAAGCCTCTGGAACCACCATTAACTTTGAAATATCCCAAATATTCTTCTTCAATAATCCCTCCATATCTCTACACAACATTGCCAAGATTATGGGTTTCACCATTGCCTCCCGTCCTTCCAAATATTTGGGTGCTCCTCTCACAGACTCTTCCATCAAGCACACCTCCTACAAGGAGCTATTTGAAAATCTTGAAGCAAGAATTACCTCGTGGACCTATCATTCTATCAATATTGACGGTCGCCTTGTTATTACAAAATCAATTCTATAGTATTTTCCTCTTTATCTATTCTCTGTAATCGCTACCCCCAAATGGGTTCTCAAGTCTATCAACAATATCCAACGAACCTTTCTTTAGGGAGGCCATAAGGACAAGTGAAAATGGGAGCCTATAAACTGGAAGGAAGTCTCCACTCCAAAAATTCAGTCGGTCTAGGGCTAAGAGGAACTCATCAATATCACTATGGGAGCTCAAATTTAGTGGAATAGGATCTCCAACACCCATACGCCTTGGGCTCAACTATGGGCAACCAAGTATGCCGAAAACTGGCCCCTAAAAGATTTGATTTGATTCAACTAGGAGCCTGGCGACTCTCTAATTTGGAAAGCATCCAGTCAGCAAAATCATCTCATTCAAACCCACAATTTTTTTGAAATATGGTCAGGATCGCAAGATATATTTTGGGAGGTCTCATGGTAGCAGATGCCAAGCCTCTCCACCCTCTTCCATCAGCCTATTTGGAGCACTACACTCCAAGAGCGAAAGAAAAACAAGGTCTGGGACTTCTGGGCTCAAGGCATCACTCTGGGATTTCACAACCAGCTTTCGATGAATCTTTGGCAGGAAAAATGACATAATGAACAATACTGAGATATCTAGTATGAATTGAGAAAAAGGAGAATCAAGACTCAAGAGTGACCAGAAATTTTGAGGTGGGGCCATACACTGCGTGGAACCTTCACCGCCAAAGGAATACCATCTGCTTCAACCTCTTGCTCTAGTCCAACCAAGCAAAGCATGGATGAAAATCAGGCACCCCAACCTTTGACCCAAATTAGCCACCCTCTTATGGTTGCTCAACAAAATACGCATATTAAATTGGGACAATATTTTTAAATGAGGATTTTTGGGCCCCTCCTGATGCACTCGATGTCAGAATGAATCCCAATCAGTTGACCATCTCCTGAATCTATGTCCCTAGTACAACATCCTCTGGGACTGGATTGTCACTTTATGCAGAAGAACCAATAGAGTATGAGGCAACATCACACTAACTCTCATCTAGTGGCAGGCTTATCCTTTCATAAGTGATCTTCTCAATCACCTTTGGATGCTAATTCCAGGCCTTCTGACCTGGCCTATCTAGAAGGAAAGGAACAACATGATCTTCAAGAACACTTAGGCAACACTGGAGATGATCTAGATCAAATTCTACAGCTATTTGAAAGAAACTCTAGCTCTTTCTCAATGGGAAAATTACGATCTAATGATCTCCATAGCGAAGCACCACATCTGGAATAACTGGAGCCTAGGTTTTTCCCAATCTAAAGAAATATCCTCCCATTCTGAAGCTCCCTCCATCTCCGTGGACTCCTAGATGCCTCCCCTGACTGGATTCTTAAAACTCAATTTTGATTGAGCATCCAAAGGAAACCGAGGGGAAGCAAAATTTGGAGGAATATTTAGAGACTCAAACGGATACCAAATTAAAATATGATTCGCATCCATCGACTGGGGCACCAAAAACTCTGCGAAACTGGAAGGTCTCCTTCAAGATATCAACATAGCCATAAATCTCAGATTATTTACCCTTGAAGCGGAAGGATATTATTAATTAATTATTCAAGTGGTCACTCGCATTATCCTCGAAACACCCTCTTCAAAAGTTACCAACAGTTGGCACTTGTCTACGAGTTTCAAGAAACTGGAAGAAAGGCTGAAAAAAATCAAGGATATCACCTTACATCATGTCCGAAGAAAAGATAAGACAATGGTTGACATCCTAGCCAATAAAGGAGTTGATTTCCACTTTCTGATCTTCTCTGCCAACTTCCATTCTATAGAGGATGACTCTCTTTATACATGTTGTAGCAACCTGATGCACAAGGACATGGAATCCCCAGATGCGGGTTATAATAGATGTGCCCCTGACAAAGGACCCTCACATGAAATGATAGTTGGTGATGAAAATGAAGGGATTCCATCACTGAATCATCACCTTAATGGCATGAAGACTGATGGCGAAGGCCATTAAACAACGCAAGTCTAGCCATCTGGGGAAGCCAAATCCCCTCCGCTGTCATTTGAGGCCATTACTTTGATATTTAATGAATACTCTGTCCGCCCGAGATCATTACCGGCTGATGGAATTGCTTGAATCCATTTGCACTTGGTCACCTCTTATTGCCTAGTGTTTCCACACAACCGACATTTCTATCGTCGCATTCTCTCAATGCCACCTTTTTCTCCTAAGAACTCTCAATATACCTCCTGAAATTCTTCTGGCCTACTCTGCGATGTCTCCTCGCCAGCGTACACAACCCATACGAGGCAGAGGTAGAGGAACCCTTCCAGGCCACACCCACAATGACTCGCTTTGTACTCACTTTGTGGATAGAAAAATGGAGGCCTCCGACATCTCTATACCCTCTGCTCCAGCTCCCCATAATAGTACCCAAGCTTTGGAGTCTGAAGTGGACCCTCACTCAGACACAAGTCCTCCTCGAAGACTCATGGTGAAGGCCATTAAATGACGCAAGTCCAGCTGCCTGGGGAAGTCAAATCCCCTCCGCTATCATTTGAGGCCATTACTTTGATATTTAATGAATACTTTGTCCGCATGAGATCATTACCAGCTCATGGAATCACTTGAATCCATTTGCATTTGTTCACCTCTTCTTGCCCAGTTTTTCCACACAACCGACATTTCTATTGTTGTGTTCTCTCGATGCCACCCTGTTCTCCTAACAAATCTCAATCTACCTCATGAAATTCTTATGGCCTTCTTTGCGATGTCTCCTCACCAGCGTATGTGACCCATACGAGGCAGAGGTAGAGGAACCCTTCCAGGCCGCACCCACAATGACTCCCTTTGCACTAACTCTGTGGATAGAAAAATGGAGGCCCCCGACAGCTCCAGACTCTCTACTCCAGCTCCCCATGATAGTACCCCAACTTTGGAGTCTAAAGCGGACCCTCACTCAGACACAATTCCTCCTGGCTCTCATCGCAACCATCAGACGAGTAGGAAGCTGAGGCAAAAATCAACCATTCCAGTTTCTATGCCTCCCCCGTCGTGGAAATTGATTAGTCTACTTGTAAATTTCCCTTCAGAAGAGGATATTCGGGTCTGTAATCTCTCTCTGGATGGCACCAGGCACAGAGATGACGCAGAGATTGCCCCAGTCGAGGTAGTAGCTCAATCAAACTCTACGCCTCTCCTAACTATGGAATATGAAGCCATCATTCGAGAGTATGGCTACCTAGTGCTGGAATAAAATCCTACAGTTGAAGATGAAGGAAAAGGAACTCGTTAGCTCCTTGGTTAGGTTCTAGTTTCTAGTTTATTTATGCATGTTTGTTATAGATTTTTCGCCTAATTTAGCATTCTAGATTTAAAAACAAGCCAATGATATACTCATAACCTATAAAATATAGTTTCTCCTATAGAGGTAGCTCCTATTTTTGTATTTTTTAAACCAAACTAAAATATAGTAAGCTAATTAACACTAAATATCCCCAATCCACAACTTCTTTATACATTGTTTTATATTATCAATAAAATCTAACCTAAATTACATTTTTTTTATTTATAAAAATTTATATAATTATTAAAAAATATTATAATTCCACATTACCTTTGTCAAATGTCAAATTAAAACATAAATTTCCATGAGCATTGAAATATGACATAATACAACCTTTCAATATAATACAACATATAATATTCATTCAAGAATATTACAAATGAATGTTATATATTTATAAATGAACATTGAAATATAACATTTAATACAACCTTTCAATATAATACAACATAAAATATTCATTCAAGAATGTTACATATTCATAAATCAAATCTATAACGGATAAAATCTATACCATTATATTGTTTGTATCATTCAAGAATGTTACATATTCATAAATCAAATCTATAACGGATAAAATCTATACCATTATATTGTTTGTATAAAACATTTTGTCTGTAATCATTTTTAAAGACCATTGCTATTTTGTTTTTAAATAGAAAATTACGAATCGGGATTGAATTTATAATAATTGTGTGTTAAGAGAACAACCTAATTTATAATATTTTAATTAATTTGTTTTTTATATAATATTTTTAAATAATGTATACTAATTATAGGTTAAACTTGAAAATTTAAAATAAAATTATAATTTTGATATTTAAAATTCAATATTTTGAAATCATAGAGTCAAATTATGAAATCAAAATGTATTGAAATTTTTTAGCACATCCTTATATTATGTGAGTATAAACTAATTACCTCCCAAAATCTTTCATTTGTGGATGGATGGTCATGGGAAGTGAATTTCTAAATGGTTGATAGAATTTGTTGATGACTATGTGCAATAAATTTCTAAATGGTGGTAGAACGGATTACAATGATTTATTAATAATTTATTTATTTATTAATAAGCTCATGGCTAAAAAAAATATCACTTACATTAAATGATATATTATTTCATTATTAAATGTACGTAAAAAGAAATATTGATGTTGGAATTTTTTGGTTAACTCTTGCCTATTTTTCACTTTGTGTTAATTTTTTTTGTTTTAACCTAGTTGTGCCTTAGGGTATCTCTTGAATCTTTGCTATCATCTCATATTTGTGAAAAAAAATTCCAAATTTTTAATGAATTTGTAGAAATCTATAGTTTAAGTTCTCTAAAGAATCTCTAGCCTTAATTTATTTTTTATTCATTAGTTTTGATATAGTATATGTTACAATTATTAGATTGAGAAACTTGATTTTGGAATCAATTTTTCAAAACTTTCAATATAGGTTATTGATAGATTTATTTTCATTATAGTAACTTATTGATTCTCAAAATTGAGGTATACAAATGCTAGATTTCAAATTATGTATATATTTTTATTTATTTATTTATTTATTTGTTAAATTGGTGTTCTTATTATACATTTCATTTTTCAAATTATGTTTTAATTGGACTTTGATATATTACCTTATCGGATCTTTATTTGAGTTGAGTTTGGGTTTTCAACATGTTGAAAATTTATATGAATTATGTTTTATTAGTTAGTAAAATAGAAGTTTTTTTTAGTTCAATATTCTACAATTAATCCTCAAATGATAAGACAATTTTCATCTTCTTCTAATAATATCTTTGAATTTCTACTATCCCCACCCCTTATATCTCTTCAAATTAGATAGAACCTTCCAACAGCTCCTGGTGATTTTTTGGGAAAATAAATTGATAAATGGTGAGTTATTCAACTTACTAAAATACTCTAAAATAACTTCTAAATAATACTTCAAATATACATTACTCAGTTAAATAAAATATGAGTAAATTGAAATTTCTATTGACTCTCGAAACACAAAATATATTTCTAGAACTCATTCATATGTATTAAAATGAGACACAACATTATATATTAGGAGGCCCATCCTTTCTCCTATAAAGTTTGAATATTAGGTAGGCCTCTAAATGTCCTCATACAATATTTCCTAAGATACCCTCATATAATATTTCCTAAAAAAATATGTCACCATAGATAAAAATAATAGTATATTATTATACCAAAAATGTTAAAATAATATTTTTGAAATTTTATTAGTAAGAAATGATGGTTCCCAAAAAAATTATTATTCTATATAAAATAATCTATGTGTTATCAAAAAATTATACTTGATTGACCGCTGATCAGACAACTTTATGTAATTGTTTCAAACCATATTTTGACTAAAGCTTAACCTCTTCAGTCTGAGAGGGCTCGCTCAAGAGGGTTTATGATATTTGATAATGATAGTACTAGATGGCTAACTCTATTTGAAAAGTAACTTGTTTTTTATGTATGCATGTTGAAAAGAATGCAGGATTGCTACCATTAGGCTTATGGAGTCAACAATCAGTACTTTCAGTGGAAAGGTTTCTTGACATGGAAGCTGAGGTAGAAAGGGGTCTTTAACAGAGGCAAATCATACATAAAACATAGAGAAACACAGTCATTTCATCACTAAAGGAAGTCAGAGCATAAACATATGAATTATGAGTAATAGAGATGAAATCTACTGCAAATGGTAAACATAAAGATATTTATCAGAAAGAAATTAAAAAACCCATGAGAATCTCATGTCTTTCAAGAAGAAAGTTCCACTGTATTACTAGTATAAGTCAAATACATAAAGCAGCAGTTTAGTGCAAAATATCTCCAACCCTTGACTACTTTGATGCTTTGTCTTTAAATAGACATTCTTACAGCAGCGATGATATGCCTGATGACTAGATTCATCGAATTCTTCCTATCACACATCACATAATAGAAAAACATATCTTCTAACAAGAAAATGACAGCTACACCCTAAAGAAGACATTTCCTAATAGGACTCAAAACCTATTTATTACATCCATCTAGATTATCTTTGAAGCAGTTAAATGTTAGTTACAAATAAGCATCACATGCTTGGAGGATATATGATAGATTCAGTACCACCTTTACATATTAAAATTTTCCTAGACATGTGGAACAAAACCCTATTTTTTAGGAATGCATAGTCCTCATCTTCAACAAGATCTTTGGCTGATGACCTGTCTCCACAACACTTCCTTCGAGTCATAAATGTCTGATGTTAAGGTCGCTTGACTTATTGGAGGATTCGAGCTGTCTAAAACTACCATTAGGATGCTCCAAAACCTTCAAAAGTAGCTTGCTACGAAAACATGACAGTTTTGTAGAGAGCTTTCGTAGCATTGAAAAAGAAGCCTCTACACCCAGACACTCTACCCTTTTTCTGTTTCATCGTGTCACCCTAGTCATGACACATCATCACCATCATTCTCGCTCCTTGAAAACTGCAAAAAGTAAATTTATAGGCAAAAAGGCTGCTATAGAAATTTTCGTAGTGTTTTCTTGGCCTTAAGCCTAAGAAACACTACGAAACTATGAAAATGTGTAGAATTTCCGGATTTTAATATTGTCTCCAAAAAGTGACCTCCAGCTGTAAAAAATTGATCTTCAACATGCCATGACCCTTCTAAAACACATTCAAACTCAAATTAAGACCCTTGTGGTGTTTCCTCTTCATTAATGATCAGTTGAGCAATGGGATCCTCAACCACAATCATCTTCAAACCTTTATTTTCCAACTCATCATGAATCAACTCCAGTTGCTATTATAAATATTTCACTTGATCTTTTAGTGTCCTATTCTTAGACTGTAAGTGCAGGTTCATCTTTCTAATATGTTTCACCTCTCCTCTCAATGGCTTAGTCCATTTGATCAGTTTTTCTGTGTTGTCCAAGGTCTCAGAGACACTTGTGACTTGATCCTCCCAAATCTCTTTCATTTTTTCAAATTTTACCTTCTGAATCTTGTGCTTCCTTGCCTCTTTCTTTAAGACTGACATTTCATCATTTTATAGCTTCAACTGTTCCTTAAGGATTTCAATATCTATTTCCTCATTGATTTTCTCTTTTCCCTTCTTTTTATTGATGACCAGATCTTGTTTTGTAGGTGAGGAGAGGTCAATGATGCTTGGTGGTGGTTGAAAAGTTTCAGTGACCTTCTGGGCATCTTTTCTACTTTCCAAGACTTTTCTGGAATGTCTTGTCATTGGTTTTCTAGCTTGAAACATGAAGCCTACATCTTCACCTAGAAACTATAACTTTTTAGCTGTTTTGGCTTTCTTGAGCTTCCTTCCTCCCTCATATATGTCTTCATCTTGGACTATGGGAGTTTCTTCATTATCAATAGCATGAAAAACGTCCTCTAAATTACCCTTATTCAATGTTTGACTTCTTGTAACCCTCCTACTTCCATGTTTTCTGAGCTTTTGTTTTGTAGGTGTAGCTTTGGGTGTATCAACCTTCTGCAATGGCTCTGTCTCCATGATCACTGGCTCAAATTTCTTTGCCACTAAAGGTGATGGGATATCTCTAGGTTTGGTAGTCCTTTTAGGAGTGATAGCATCTACTTCAAAACCATTGATAAAAAAACAAAGATGACCAGTCTCTACCTAATTTTTTAAACTCCTCTAATACTAGCAACTTGATCAAACCATGGCGAAAGAGTGAGGTTTCATTTCCTTATTTTTTAACCTAGACCTTATCTGAAATTTTAGTTAAGCTTAAGTATAATTAAAAAGGTAAATAAAGAGACCTCTTACCCACAAAATGCAGTAGAAGCCTAAGGTGGTATGAGTAAACCATGTGGTAGATACCTTCACAAGTGAAGTACTTCTGAATAATTAGCAGTAGCTTTGAGAAGTTGTCTTTCATGTATCTCCTTGGGATGGAATTTGTGAGATCAATCTCGCTATGCTCTGTCTTGATAAATTCCTTACATTCTTACATGGTGAACTTGAAGCCTTTGAACCATTGTTCTCCTCCTCTAGGGATTTATGTTGCTGCTATAATGGTCTCTGGAGTTACTTTGAGGTTCAACATTCATGCCTTTGAAGATGTCACATTGAAACTGATAGAAAAATCCTTAGAAACCTGCAGATGGTATCCTTGTAATCTTTGGCAAAACTGCAAACACCCTGTTGTTCTGAAAACTTCTAAGGAATTTTGGTCTTCGTTAATTAAATTTATCTTTTATGGCTCATATCTGAGGTAGTGTCCACCTTTTTTGGTCTTCCTCTTTTCATCCATGATGATTTTAACCTTCTCTACCTCGCTTGACCAGTGACACCTACAACTTTTGAAAATTCCAGTAACCAGCTTAGCTTGGTGAAACAAGTCTCTAGAACTCAGTAGCATGAAAATATGAATTGGAGAATGACAAAGACTCAATTAGGTAATGTTTTAAATTTTTGACGACAACTCATGGCTTAATCATGCCTCATACATGCTAAAAACAATAATAACGACGTTAGCCATGGTGATTTGTACCTTGGAAATGACCCTAATTGATTAGAATGACATCCAAACTAATAGTTCTAATCATGGACTAAAACTTTGCAAGAGATTTGAAAAAAAAAAAATACCGCTTTTCATAGCGTAGTTAGTTCAATTCCTGGTAGTCTTTCTACAAAACTATTAGCAGTTTTGTAGCAAAAATTTCCTTTTTACAGTGTAAATTGCTATGAAAACAAGAAATACTGGCTAAAGTGACCTTTTCGAATTGAAAATCTTGGGAAATAAAATATGTCAGCAAATGATAACTAATGAGACATGATATGACTTGAATGAGGTGGGTTTGGACCTTAGGATAGGTTAATATGAAAAAATCCAAATTTTTCCTTTACAAACTTATGACAAATGAACTCTATGACCATATCTTTAACAAATAAACTCTAAAACCATATCAAATAATATTTCACTTTTTCTAAATATAACACTATGTATCTACATTGACAATTCTTTGAACAATTTATTACAACATAGTACCACTTTTATAAATTCTTAATGATAAAGAAAAGGTAACAAATAATTCATGACTTAACCAACCGAAGCACTTTTGTAAAGTTAATAAATAAATAAAAACTTAATAATTCAAATAAATTCATTTTTCATAATACCAATGAACTATATTTTATAACGTAAAATCAAATAAATTAAATAATATTACAATATTCAATAAAAATGTTAGTGCATATGTTCCTTCCTTCAACCCATTACGCTTAGGAAAATTTACTACCTTACATCATAGAGTGCTGGTATACATCAACTTTTCAAGTGTCCACCATCCAACAAGCAACTCGATCAATTTTTATTTTTATTTTTAAATGGATTTAATATTTATCCTTACAAATATTTCCATTGCTATTTATAGATAAATTATTTAACTATATATAAAATATATTTTAATCATGATGTTCATCCATTTCTTTATTGTGATCCATGTGAAACACTAGCACAATGTGAATGAACGAAATATAGATATAAAAATATCAATATTGGTCGAAAATTTAATATATCTCTATATATTAATGTTATTAATAAGCACAATATTTAGGAAATATAATATCAATAAAATACTCCATTAATATAGAGCATAAATAATTCACTACTGGCCAAATATTTTCTTCTTTTGAAATTTAGATTAATGAAACGAAGAATTCATTTATTTTCTATAGTTAAATATGTTTTTATTTATTTATTTATATATGGAAATGTTTAAAATAATTTTTTTCAAGAAGATGCGGGTCTTAAAATGATTAGTATATCTTGTAGTTTGAGTAGTTATGCTTCAAGGGTATTTAAGACATTAAAATTATTGAGGGATTGCATTTATCCTAAGTCGCACTAGTCCTTAGCATGACTATATTTTTACTCACAAAATTTTGAACGAGTGACATTTTCATCAAAAAGTGTCTTAATAAAACACTCTGTCACCATTTATTCTAATCTCCATAGGAAAAATATTTAAAAAATTAAAACATATTAAATTTATATTTATATAATATTAAAAGTAATCATATATATATTGAAGTATATTTCCTAAATTTATTTAGTGAGAAAAAAATAATACATAAATTGAAATCAATAATTAACAAAATCGGGTAGTTAAAACTTTTTTAGCTTTCCAATTTTCATACATTACAATGTTTGTTTTTATAGTGCTATATTTACACATTTTGGTAGTAGTTCTATGTTTGAATACCCTTCTTCAATTAATTTTGATAAGTGGTAGTCTATATCTACTTTAAGATGCCCTGCCCTTTTCAATTTTTTCTTATCCTCTTCATCAGATATTTGTGACTTTTAGGAATTTTGCATTGGCTCTGAAGTGTTCTTTCTCAAATATAATTTACACATAAATGCAATTAACTTTGTTTCTTGAATTCTTGCTTTTAGGGATTTATAGTGCCATTATCAAACATATTCTTTGACTTTCCTCTTTGTCTGAGTAAATATCAATGCACATGTAACTATAGAATTTTATAGACAGCTCTATAAATCATAAAAGTTTAGGATCTAGTATTACAACTAATAACAATATGAGAATATATCCAATCACACTCCAAATTAATTTCAAGCACGTAATTTTAAATGTGGAATCGTATCAAAACCTTGTTCCAAGCTTGAAAAACATCCATAAAAAATTGTGTTGCAACTTTAAAATCTTTAGTCTCAATTTTTGGAGCAAATTCAACTATAACAAAGATACCGATGTAATGAGAGCTCTAGCCTCAAAACAAGAAATCTAGCGAAAAAAACCCCAAACAAGTATGAAAAACAACTCAAAAATGAAAGTGTTGATAATGGAACAATGTTTTGGTTTGTTTTGTCTTTTTTTCCAAAGTAAATTTTCAACATTTTTTAAAAACAATAGTAAAAACCATTTTTTTTGTGCAAAAAAATATGAAAAAACAACCTGAAAAAAAGGTGTTGATGTTGGAACAATTTATTTTTTTTGGGGGGGGGGTTAAAGTTTCAACGGTTTTTAGAAATGCGTTAAAGATAAAATCTCATGTCTCTGAAAAACCTCAAAATTCGAACAATTTTCAGGCATGATGTTAAAGATAAAATGTCACATCTTCGAAAAGTTTTAAAATTACAACATTTTTCAACCATAGCGTTGAAGATAAATATCATGACTCTAAAAAAACTTAAAATTAAGAAACAAAGTTGATCATGGTGTTAAAGGTAATATCATGCCTCCAAAAAACCTTAAAATTTTGAAGTTTTTCAACCAATGAATTAAAAAAAAATATCATGACTAAAAATCCTAAAAAATGAATACATAAATCAAAGAATCATTATACAATGAGTGATTTGTTTTAAACACTAAACATATAGGTATTTAAAAATCTTAATCTTAGACAACGTGACACATTGCATGGAAAGTTTAAAAATCAACCATCAAATTGACATGCAATGGAGGTAGACTTGACCCATTGTAATGAAAATTTAAAAATCAACCATCAAATTGACAAAAAGGGAGAATGGACTTGATCCATTGAAATAAAAACTTAAAAATCAATTAACAAATTACCACATAGTAGGTTTAGTTTACTAGTGTAACAAAAGAAGTAAAAAAAATAAAAATTTATACAAGTATCAACCAAAAAAACATTTTTTTTTTAAATTAAAAAAAAATAAGTCACATATAAATAATGACATACATTAAAGAAAATTTATTTAAAAATATAAAAAAAATAATAAATAAAAAGATAAAAAAATTAAAATGATTAAAAACAAACTTAATAAAATAATTAAATTTAAATAAAAATAAAAATAATAAAAATAAATAAATAATATATAAAAAACTATTTAAATTAATCTAATATGAAAAATAAAATAAAAAATAAAAGAAAAACAAATAACATATATAAAAATATTTTGGGATCTGTAATGGCGTGTCGATTTCAAGAATCGAGGAGGTTTTGTGCTCATCAATTATAAGAATCGACTGTGTGCCCCTACCTGGGTGGCAAAGGCCAATGGTAGTGCTGGTGTAGCATTACACCACTCCATTCAAATAAAAATAATATATATAAAAAAAATTATTAAAATTAATTCAATATGAAAAAAATAAATTTGAAAGACTGTAAAAAATTCAACATTAAAAAAATTGAAGAAAACAAATAACATATATAACAATTTTTAGGCTCTGTAGCGCCTTGTCTATTTCGGGAATTCAGGGGGTGGTGTGCTCATTAATTCTGAGAATCGGCTATGCGCCGCTTCCTGGGTGGAAAGGGCCAATGGTAGCAGTGGTGTAGCATTTTACCACCCCACAAGTCCTACCCACAACTCTTTCCACCCAGATGAGGGTTCGCAGAGCAACATTTATTTTTATTAATATTTTTTTACCGATTTTTTTTAAATATTTTATTTATTTAAAATTTTAGTTGGATCATTATTTTTACAAAAAAAAATACTTCAAACATCATAATAAAAATACATAATAATTTCATGTAATTTGCAAATTTTCAATTTTTTTTTCTTCAATTATTTTCATAAAAATCATTTATTTAACCTATTATTTTTAATAAAAGGGTCTCGGAAAACATATTTTTTTAATTATATCTATATATATAATGTGTATTTTTTTTAAATGTTTAATTTTTTTTTTTTAATGACAATTATTTTATGTCCATTGAATTATTATATATATAACTCTAAATTCAAATAATATTTTTACTATTTTTTTAACTTTGTGAAAAAATGAAAAATTCATTATGAAAAAACATTGTAAAAAAAACAAAAAAAACAAGTCTGAAACACCCTTACAAAATAAAAATCTTTGGACTAGAAACATGAAGAGGAATAAGACAACTTGAAAAATGATTAAATACCCAGTATTTAAAAAAAAATGTGCATACGTAGGACATAAGAAAATTTAAAGTGTCAAAAATATGCCCCCGAAAAAAAAAAAAAGTTGACGATGAATGAACACTTTTCAAAATAAAAATGAAAATCACCAACATTTAAAAAAAAAAAAATGTCTATACTTATTGAATAAGAAAATTTAAACTATCAAAATATAGCCGAAAGATAAAAAAAGAGTTGATGTTGCATTAACACTTTTCAAAATTGACATGAAAATCACTAAAATTTTTGAAAAAAAAATGTATGTACTTTATACATAAGAAAATGTGAAGTGTCAAAAATATGCTCCAAAAACAAAGGTCGATGTTGCATCAACAATTTTCAAAATTGAATGATTTTTTGCAACCTTTAAGAAAATAAAAACTTGATATAATGTTCGTTAAGTTGATAATTGTGTTGTATGTCATGATCTTCATAAACTTGGAATTGATGTTCCCATATCACACTCAAAAAAATATTTGTACATGACACATCACTTTAAATATTTTATGAATGATATGTTACACCTTTAAATATTTTGGGTGTGATATTAAACCTTCAAAGCCTTGCTGTTTATGTCTCCTTTTAAAATCTCTTATGCACGTTGCACCTTCATATTAAATTTGGTTTATGCGCCTTTTAAAAAAAAATACTTTTTCCTCCTGTGACACTTTCAAACATGTATCATGTTTATTGCATGAAACAAACATTTTGTGATATGCACTTATCACATGAAACAAAACTTGGGTGTGATGAACTTATTTCAAGATATAAAACCTTGATGTGATGCAACATCTCAAAGTCTTGGCCTAAAGAATCTTGTGTTGTTTCATTCCAAATTTCATGTGTGAAAATATTGTTTCACGCCCTTGTTAATTTTTTTAGTGGTATGCGTATCACACTTAAAATCTTTTAGGTGTAAAACTTTTTAATTTTGTTGTGACCTTGTGCAACACTTAAAAAAAATCAAATTTTGGTGCCACATGTTTGGAAACATTGTTTATCACATCAAAAATATTTTGACTCGAACATGTTTTGAAACATTGCGTATGGAACTAAAAAGGATCTAAAGTGGAAAAAAACAAATTATGTATATAAAACTAAGTCCCTTGTCTTATGTGAATACTAGGAAACTTTTTGTGAAGATGCACCCTTATGGAAGTTCGAACTATACACATAATTTATTACAACATCAGACATTTATTATCAACTTTTGGACTCTGTCAAACTATGTCATGAAGTTCATAAGAAGTTCATAAACCTGGGAAGCATCTGCCCCATGTCACACCTCATATATATTTGTTTCTGATACATCAATTATCTAAAGATTATTGAACCTATAAATATTTTAGGCACAATAATTTTTATGTGTTGCACCTCTCTTAACTTTTGGTGCGATATATTCTAAATCTTGTAATTGGTATTTATGTCCTCCTTTAAAACATTTCTTACCCACCCTTTTTGAAAAGAATTTTAATTATGTGCACCTCATTTGGAACTTTGGTTTTCGTGCTTCTATTTAACAAACCATTTTGATGTGATCCCCCTTCAAACATTTGTATGTTTATTTCATGAAACAAAATTTTGGTGCAATGCACTTATTACACAAAAGCTAACTTGTTGTGATATGTCTATTACATGAAAAAAAAAAATTGGTGTAATGAGCTTATAATAGGAAACAAATATTCAATGTAATGTTATATTCACATGAAACAAAACCTTGTTGTAGTGCACCTACCACAAAAAATAAAACTCTGTTCGAATGCACTTATTGCATGAAATAATTTTTCTTTTGTACGATGAGGTGAGGACTTAGACAATTTTTTAAAATTTTTCATAGTGTAATTTTTAAAGTGAGTGGGAAGTCACAATAAAATTTATTTTTATGTGATATACAAATTTTACATTAAGATATTTCATACCCAAATTTTTTAAAGTGCAATTTACCTATCAAACACAAAGTTTAGAAGGGTGCAACATAGGGTACACTATTCTAAGGCTTTTAGATGACACATTGCAACATGATATTTATTTCAAGATATAAGTGAATTGCACCATGGTTTTATTTCTAGTGATAATAAAATCATGCCAAAGTTTTATCACATGCAATAAATGCATTGCACAAAATATTGTTTGTGTGTGATACCCATAAGACAAATACACACACAATAGTGGCTAAAAGAAAATGAGGAAAAATGGAAAAATATATACATTTTACATCATATCCTCTTTCACAAGGAAATTAAAACCGGTATCAAATAAAAATGTGTACACATATCTAATAATTTTACATCTCTAACATACAATGTCCCTCTTTCTAGGAGTTTCATATGTACCTTATCTAACCATAATTCATGAAAAGTTATATAAGAATAACATCATTAGCAAAAAAAACTTGTAATAGAGTTTTGCCATGATATATAAAGAGGAATCTCTCAAATGGTACCAAATACCAGTGAAGGAATCTTAAATCACCAATCTAGAATAACCAAATGCAATTTTTAACTAGAGAAAATGTCCATTAAGGATGTTCAGTAGCTAAGTGATATTGATCCCAACAAGATATTAAAAATGAGAACTCCCACATGATGTGCTTCACTAATTATAATTTTAAGAAAAATCGTCAAGGGCCAACTAGGAATTGGAGGGGAGGCTTTGGTCGATCACGCACCAAGAAAAACCTTGGAGCTTATAAGAAACTAGAATTGACTAGAAACCACACAACCAATACGTATAATGGATATCTGCATACAAATAGATCCACATTTAATTTAGAATAGTATTTAACTCAAAATGATAATTTATACTAGAGTAGATATTATGGGTATCACACTAGATTAATGGAAATAAAAAAACTCCATTCCCAATCTCACCAAAAGGGACTGATCATTTTAATAATCATATTAAATTTTCCTCTTGTGGCATGAGCCCACTAATCTCCATAAACGTAAGATGAACAATAAATGATAATGATAAATCCCTAGGCACTAAATTCCATTTATTTCAAGAATGGTAACTAGAATCCTAAGTATCTATCTAGAGAAAATTATTCAAAGGGGCACACATTAGGCGAAAGGTTTCTTTAAGAAAAGGCACATAAGTAAAAGTTCCATATGATGTAGATAACTATAATTACTAGTACTTGAGATATACAACTCATCGATAGGAAAGAGACCAAATAGTGCTACAGTACACCCATATTTTCCATATATAGCACTGAAATTTGGGTATCAAGGACACTGAGTGGAACTTAGTTATAAAATACCATAATGGACTACATAGGTACATCCAAATAGAGATGTATTTAATTGACATCACCTAAATTTGAGCTACTTATTAATATGTTGATAAATCTGAGTATAAATTTAGGTAGTGAAATAAATAGGAGTTCGGGTTCATGAAGCCACCATAAAAAATGCATGAAAAAGGTAGTTCTAGCCCTTAAAATAATAGATAGAGTAAGGATATCCAAACTCAAGAAAACTAGCCCAAATAATAGGAAAAAAATGGTAATGGGAAGGTGAAGAAGACTACAAAGTGGCGTGGTTTCTACAAATTCCCTTGTGCTTCATTGATGAATATTGTTCAAAAAAATCATCTTTGGTTGAGCTTAAAGGAAAATCAAGATACTTTAAATCATATTCGTATTTAGAATAAGATAAATGAAATTGAATCATTGACGCAGATCCTAGTGCTACCATCGCAATAAAAAATGTGCAACCAAAAGAGTAAGAGGGACCTAAGGAAGGGAGTGCCTCTTCCACTCATAGATGTGGGCGAAGGAGACCCCACGAAATTTCATTGTTGATACCAAGAGCTATAAGAACCTGATCATAGCTAAGGTCATCAACATATTAAATCTATTAAGGGTACCACACCCTCTGCAACACACCATTGATTGGTTGAGTAAAGAATAGGACATCCACGTTAGCCAACAATGTTGTCTATCCTATGATATCAATTCCTTCAACGATGAAGTATTGTGTGATGCTTTCCTATTTAAATTTTGTGCTTTTATTTTAGGGCAAATTTATATGTTGAAACACCATGCTATTTATGATTCCCATTCTCATAGTGTCATTGTTACTTTAAGATGTCAGCTCTATAGGGTATCAAAGGTAGCTTTGACTACTACAATTTCATTGATCTCAATAATAGTGTTGAAAGGTAATCTCTTAAACTGTGAATTTTTTCCTCTGAATCATTTAGTAATAATGTGAAAGGAATTCCATTACAACCAAAATACCTTTGGAACAAGGCATCTCTACATAATAGAAAAAGGTGGACAAGATTGTAGAGGCATAGAAATATATATTCACTTCACCTACAGGATTTCCACTACACTACCAGGTCAAGCATTCAATTGAAATGAACCTTGGTGCTCCTTTACCTAAAAACCCAATATATTAGATTCATAAGCTCATCGAAAAGGGCCACATTTGAATTATATCCTCACCATGTGGGAACCTCATTGGATTGGTGTGGAAGGATAAGACACAAAAACTTTGTATTGACTATGTATGCATAAAAAATTCATTATCAAGAATATATATCCAATCCCCGAAAGTGATATCATCTTTATGAACTTAAGGGTGCCAATTACTTTAGTTAATTTATTTGAATTCCGGCTACCAGTTGCTTCCAATCGAACAAAATAATGTATGAAAGATAGATTTCAAATCTAAGGAAGGCCTTTTTGAGTGGTTGGTCATGCCTTTTGGCTTCAGTAATTCTCCAACAGCATTGATACAAATTATTGATGATATCTATGTCCATTCATGAACTCTGTTGTAGTAATATTTTTGGATGACACCCTCATTTTGAATAAAATTTGGGTGGTCTTAAGCACCCTACAATATCACAAGTTGTATGCTAATATAGAGAAACACTCATTTGGCATGTATATTATTTAGTATTTGGATTACATCATGGATTAACATTGGGTGCATGTGGACCCAACCAAGATCCAAGTCATTTGGGATGGGTCAGCCTTGATGACTCTAACAAAGCTCTATAGCTTCTTGGCCCTTCCCAACTTCTACTCTTAAAGGTTTGCATTATGATTCTCTCTTATGATATTTCAAAATAATATATATAATAATTAATAATATAGAAGAGGGTATCCATAACACTCATACCATATTTGTATTTATATAATATTATGTGATTTATTTAAACAATAATATTATTTTCATGATTGATCACATCGAATGGATAATAAATTGATGTAAAAATATGGAAATAATTTTTGTTATCAATTTTAGAGTATATAAAATGTATATTATTAAAAAATTAATAATTTAAATATTTTCGTATAACATACATATTGTCTCAAGTTCTTGTAAAAACCTTTTAGATTTAGAAAAATTGCATGATATATGTTCAGAAAGTTTTGTTTGTTTGTTTGTTTTTTTGGGGGTTTTATCAATGAAATAAAATTGAAAGAAAGGAAACATAAGCATCAATATATAATTTAATAATTTTATTTAATGTTTCTTTTTAATATTAATAAATTATAGTTCATATAGAGTTTATTTACTTTTACATATGAAATTTTTTGGTTTTCTAGTTTATGCATTAGAGAAATTTTGATGTCTAAAATGGGTCTCCTAAGAAATATTACAAAATAATAGTGCAAATAATAAAATAATATTATATTACATCAAAAAAATTTAGAGGGAAAAAAAAGAAAGAAAAAACTACCTTTTCAATTCATATTTACAACTTATCTCCCTACAGTTTTAGTCAAATTTGGAGTAGGAGCGCTCGTTAGATGCACATTTAATTACTCATCTAAATAGAACCCATGTTGCATAATTTTTATGTACCCTGTGACATGAAAAATGACAAATACATGAAAAATGTGGTTGCAATCACATTTTTCATGAATTTCTCATTTTTTTTGTAGCAGGCATGTATAGAGTGCAGATTTAGTTTTGAAGGATGTATGGTTGATCAACCTCACATGTTGATGAGGTTGACATCAATACTAAAATGGGAGTTTATTGACATTTTTTTGTTGGCATTGTTGTTAGCAAATTTATGGTCATGATCATACTTGTCATATGCATGTGTGATGGATGTTGACTTGGTGGTCTTGCTGGTTGGAAAGATGTATTAATAGTGAGATGATTTTTTTGGAATTGATGTCAAATATAGAGCTCATGAAATTATTTAAACCTTATGATGACGCAGATTGATGGATCATGGTGTGTGCCAGTATGTGTTGGAATTGAATTTCATGATGATGAAGATTGAAGGACCATGGTGTGTGTCAGTATGTGTTGGAATTGATGATTGATCCTATTGATGATGACACACTTGATCGAATGATAAGTGATGGAATTGGTTTGTTTGATAGTGCTACTACAGATACATGATGCAGATCTACATGTGATGGTGATTTTTGATGGCACACTAGTTGAGTTTTCAACTAGGTCTTTATCTAGGTATTCATTCTTATGCTTCATGGAGATGAATTTTTTCAATGTGATGGCTTCATGATGATGATGATGATGATGATGATGCAAAGGTATTACATAGGTTTTTTGGTCTCTTCATATGTGTTGCAACTTGTTCAGAGGTCTGATGGAGAGTGGAGGACTTGTTGGCACACTTTCCAACCTTGTTTGTTGGCCTTTCTAGGTCAACATGGAAGTGACACTTGGGAGGCACATTCGATCTACTTATAGATGTATCAAAGGCCGTGTTAGAGGTTTGGAGGCATGTGCATGAGCTGGAGAAGAGGATGGAACATATGGAAGATGTCTTGAGCTAAAGGATTGATGGTTTCCCTTAGTTTTAGCCATAGTCGCATGCACATAAGCCTATGGGAGCGGCTAGAAACCTATAATTTCATGGAGGCATGAACAAGGGAGCAGTTATAGCCCAAATCGAGTCCATAAAGTGTCAAGGGAGTGAATATGGGATTTCATGAGATTTTATCCACATTCCTCACGTTGTTCGAAAGGAAATTAACCTAGAAATTCCTAAAGGCTTTCAGAAGTAGTGAAAAAGGTCACAAATGGATTGAAAATGTCCTCGCATGATGTGAAGACATTTAATGCACTAGTAGTGACATTATTGGATTGATTTGGTCCAACTTGTGCACATTTAATCCTAGCCCCAAGCTCAATTTCTCCCTACATGTTTTATATACTTGATCTTGGAGCTATGTAATGGTTGATGGAGTTGAGGATGTATGTATGGGAGTAAGAAGGTGTTAGAGAAGAAGTTTATTCTTTAGACCTTGAGCAGAGCCTAGATGTTTCAGTCCATGAGTTCTTATGAGTGAATAATTTTCATATCTAAAGCATACTGCAAAATAGATCAGAATTGGAGTTGTTGGTCTAGAGATTGATTGGAGAGTGTTTTATGCTACTGGATATAGTTTTTGTGGAGACTCTAACACTTTTTTTTGCAAAAGTTGCTACTGATTTTAGTTTGTAACCTTTACATTGTATGTTGATAATTTTATTATGAAGTAGTTACATTCTAATGTGAGGGCTTGATATCAGATTTATGTGGCCATGGTTTTACTATTTGAGAGAACATGTTTTGCGCTTTTTATTTTTATTTTACTTGATGATGAGATATTTTTGCTGAGTGAATGTATGTGGGGTTGAATTCTCATTGAGAAGAGAACCTTGGGATCTAGTTTTAAAATAGATGAAATGAGGTTTGCATGGTGGTGAGGAGAAGTGACTTCATGGAGGTGGAGAAGTGATATCGAAGCTTCAACAAAAGGAAAAAGTTTCTCAATCCAATGGTGGTTGGATAGTCTAGTGGTAGTTGGGAAAGGATCAATTGATCGTGGTGGACTTCAATGGATGGTAGTCCATAGAGATCCATAGAGAACAAATTTTTTCGAGTTGATAAGTAGTATCAAGTCTCCTAGCCAATCAGAGTTTGAATTTGTATATGCGGTCGATCTTCCATGTTGATGGGAGTCAACACACTATGTAAAATATTAATTTCTTGACATAATATAAATTCAAAGGAGAGCAACAACAGTAAGGGTGGTTTTTTTCCTGGTGAAGGGTTTTCCATGAGATATCTTTTGCCTCTTGTTTGGATGATTTTTTTGGTTGTTATTTGATGGTTTTATCTAGTATATGCAACTTATATATTTTCATTTTTAATTTTTACTCATTTTATTGTGAGTTGATGATGAATATATGTGTGATTCATTTAAAGTAATAAAAGGAAAAATTTGGTAATAAGTCACACTACTAATTCACTCCCCCCTCTTAGTAATGCTCAAATGTTTACAACAAGTTTATCAAAATAATTAAGAAGATATTTAGGTCATTAACTTCTAAGTTCAATCCTAAGGTTTCAACTATAGAATATACAAAAAAATTGAGACTTTGAACAATTATCAACTACTTGGTTCTTTGACAACATATCAAATGATAATTCCAAAATGGAAGTGAGGAACTATAAAGGAAACTTTCAAGGTAGACAAGTGCATAAAAGAAAATAAATGTTAGTGCTTAGGTTTTGATGAAGAAGAAGCAAAATTTGTTAGAAGGTTGAAGAATGGTACAAGTAAGTACAAAGTAAAACTTCCATTTAAGCATTTTAACTGTGGAAGAGTGGGTAATTATGCTTCAAAATGTCCTTATAAGAAAGAATAAAATTAGCATAAAGGGAAAGAAAATAAAAAGTCTAGTAAAATGCAGAAAGAGGAAAAATTTAAAAGGAAAAGCTTATATGCTGAAGAATATAACAATGTATTTGAAAGTTCCAATGAATCCTCTAGTGAATATGGAACCATTGAATTCATGTTAATGGCCTTGGAATAACTTGAAAAACGTTATCAATAATATGAATAACAAGAGGAAGGCGAGGGAGATCTTGAGGGGGAGTTGATCGGTGCCCTGGATGAAATAGACATGATTAAACAAAAGAATAGAAAGAAAAAATATCTTATTGAAATATGTAAAAGAAGAATCAAATTTAGGAGAAATTATGAAGTTTAAAGTTGAACTTGAATACTAAAAGAAGGTGGAATACATTTTGATGCAGCAAATAAAGGATAAAATCCAGGAGCGTGAAAGATTGGAAGAAGAGGTGGTAAGTCTGAAAAAGAGGCTAGAGAAGGCATCAACTGAATTAAACATGAATATTCAACATATAGAAGGTTATGAAAAACTTAATGTGATATTAAATTCTCATAGGTCTCCATTCATAAAGGTTGGTTTGGGCTATGCAGGGGAATTGAATGAATCCAAGGCAAAGGATTAAATGACAATCAATTTTGTAAAAGTTGTCAGGGGAGACAGTGATAATTCACATCAATCTAAGAACAAAAATTTGAGCAACACTTCAATATCAAATGGACATATGCGAATAAACATTGTCAGAAAAGTACATAAGAATAAATGAATGGTAAATGAAACAACAAACTATCATAGACCACACTTCTTTAGGAGATAGAATTATCAAATGTCAAGATGGTTATATCCTTAAATAGCATCCACAACTAGGCACAAATAGTTTTTCTATGGATATTGTTACTATTGAAAAAAAATTGGACATAAATCCATAAATTATAGAGCTTATGTAAGGAGAAATTATGTGGGAAATTCTAAGAGAAGTAAGCCTAATAATGTATTCGCAAAAATCAAAACAAACATCAATCTAGACAAAATGCATTTTCCCCTCTCCTTGATATCACTAAATGTTTCTATTATCACAAATTTGGGCATAATTCATATGAATGTTAGCTTAAAGACAATATATTATCATCTTAGAAGAATTATTTAACATATGGATGCATGCAATAGAGAAAGAAGAAGGAAGAAAAAAAAAGTTTATAAGTGCGACCTAGTTCTATATGCTCAAAATCAAAACAGTAAATGGTACGTGGACAGTGGCTACTCTAGACATATCACATGAAATAAAATCAATTTTGTATCCCTCAATGAAAATAAAACTAGAAATGTCACATTCGACAATGATGAACCAAGAATAATTAGAGGAAAGGGCACAATTAGTATTAATAATGGAAGAGGAAAAGCTTAGAATTTACTATTCGTAGATGGTCTAAAACATAATTTATTGAGTGTAAGTCGGATGTGTGATAAAGGTTGTGATGTTCTCTTCAGAGCTCAAGACTGTGAAACCAGGTCATCATCTACTCGAAATATTCTATCAAAAGTAATTCAAACATACAATAATGTATAATTTTTATGGAAGAGAATTAAGAATGCTACATCAACCAAAAAAATGAATATTGGCTATGGAATAGGATATTGCGACACCTCAATTTTTCTCACATCATAAATATTAGTAAAAAGAGAGAAGTCAAATATATACCAACAATAAAGAAGCATCAAAAAACTACTTGCAATAGGGAAAATTTTAGGGGCTAATATTCGCAAGTGGGCTAATTTTCCATGCTTTTCCAAAAAAAAATCGTTAATTTCCATTTTTTCTAAAAATTATTCGCCCAAATTTTATAGTATAAAATTGTTTTACCTTAAAAATCGCCAAAATTGTATGTAGAGACTACATAAAATTATTAGAAATTTGAATACTTTTACAAAAAGATTTCCAGACATTTTAAAAATTTCATATTATGTACTAGTGAGATTCGCCAAGGTTTCTAAAGTTTAAAATAAATTTCCATCCTTAAAATTTTCCCTTGCAAGTCACGTCAAAAGGGAAAACAAATCATTCAAATTAAAAGATATATTTTCTAGTAAGACTTTGCTTCTAGTTCATATGAATTTTTGTGGGCCTTCCATAACAGAAGCACCAAGAGGAGAAAAATATTTTATGATGATAACTGGTGACTATTCTATATTGACATGGGTGGAATTTCTCAAAAATAAGTCAAAAGCATTTGAGAAATTCAAAATATTCAAAGAACTAATAGAAAATCAAATAGCATGCAAGATAAATTGCATAAGGTTAGAGAGAGGAGGTGAATTTACTTAATATTAATTTGTAGACCTGTGTGATGAACTTGGCATAAAAGAAAATATACTATTACAGGCCCACCACAACATAATGGAGTTGCAGAGAGACAAAACAAATATGTTCAGTAAATATCCAATACCATGATGCAAGAAAGAAAAATTCCTCAAACCTACTTGGTATAAGTAGTACATACAATAGTACATATTATCAATAAGGCACATCTTATACCAAACTGTGATAAGGCACATTATGAACTGTGGCACAGTAAGCTAGCCTCAATAAAGCATTTTAAAGTATTCATGAGTAAATTCTATATTAAAAAAAAATGATGAAAATATAGGAAATTTGATGCTCGATCAAATGAGGGAATATTTTTGGGATATTCACTAAAAAGTAAGGGACACAAGTGTTATAATAAAAGATTGCATAATAATGTGGGATTCATAGATGTAAAGTTAGATGAAGAGCTTCCTCATAACAACAAGAGCACAATTTTTATCAATCCTCCACATCATCATCATTATGACAATAAAGAAAATCAATTACAAGATGAAGAATTATAAAAGACAGAGACTCATTGAAAAGGTACCTCGAGACACACACAAAAGAATCATCCTGAGATTAAAATTGTTGGAGATTAAAGTGAAGGAGTTCAAACAAGGAGGAAACTTACAAAGACATCAGACCAAGTTCATATTGAGATATTTCCACATATTAAACCAAAGAACTTTGATGAATATAGTAAATAAAAAAACTAGATTAACCAATTTCAAGTGGTATTTATACACCTCATGCGTAGGCCTAATTACAATAAGGAGAGAGGATATCGACATTATAGTCATTTTGGTCCTCGGATCAAGTCTAATTTTCCATGTGCCTCCTGCACTCCCAACTATAGGAAACCCTTGTTTCCTTGCATAGATGCTCATTCATATTTATATGGAATCCTTTTTCACTTTCTTGAGAGGTGATCTTTGAGACTTGGGCTGGACAGATCTAGGGGGAGGCTTCATTGGTGCCGTGGTTGGATTAGGTTGTGCCTTTCCACTACCATTTGCTGATATCAATAAAGAAGCTTTGTCTTGTTTCCGATATGTTATGATCTCATTATTCATGATTTATATATTTATATGTGATTATTTAACCTCTTTATTATGTATGCACATTGAATTACTTATTATGTATATGCTTCTCTAAATTGTGTTGCAGGCCTGCTCGCTTTGGAGGAAGTAGAGGCTTTAGACCCTACAAGATCGACATTAAAGCTAGGACCTTTGGGTACTCCTCTTAAACCAAGATTTAGTAGTTCATATGGTTTGCATTATTGTATGAGTGCTTCTTGTTGGTTACTTTATTTCTCTCTTTTGAGGTTCTCAACACTTACCTTAGGGAAAATTTTATCGCAAAAATAATTTACAAGTTTGCTGGGGAATACCATGAAGTATTTCCTAGAAGGGTTAGTTTTTGTTAATCTCAGTTTTTCTGCGTCGTGTCTTGATTTTTCCAATCTTGTTGACTCATTGGTAGTTTGGTCAATCAGTCTGATCTTTTGGATCAGGTCTGAGTTTTTATTTTTTCCCTGATTTTCTGTTTACATTTTCTTTTTTTATTGTATGCATAAGCGTATATACACAGTTTCTACTAAAGAATATTTTGTATACTCTAGTTTCTTCAGAAACAGTCACGTATACATGTGGTTTTGTAGTCACGCAGTCACATACGGATAAGAAAAATTGAATTTTTCCATTTCAGGGTTGTATCAGGGGTTTGGCCTTGTTGTTGTTGATTTATTAAAGGAATTTAGAGTTTGGAATGATCTTGTTTCTTGTTGTTTTCTATTCTTCCATCTCTTTTCCAAAAATATTGTGTCAACCTAGGCTTTGTGATTTTTGAAGACTTTTTTATTGAAATTTTGGTTTCAGACCTTCTTCAAGAAGTGTCTGGTTGTTCTGTACTTTTGGGATAGTTGGTTGGCCTTCAACTCATTTATAACTTGGTATTTTGATTTCTTCCTTTTTCATTGTTGAAGTTGGTTCTTTTTGGTTTCTTCATGTTTGTTTGAGAAAGGTCTTTGTGATTCTTGGATTAGTGAAGGATTTTGGTTCTCTGAAGTCTTTCTTTTTTCTAGAATATTTTTCTTCTTTTAGATCAAATCATTCAAGTTGTTTTTAGTATCTCATTCACATTAGTCCTTTCATATTTATGAACATTTATGAATAGTGGGATTTTAGTATCTTTTTTCTTGTTGTTGATATTGAATTGATGTTTGTTTTTCCTTTCTGAAAATTTTTGGTTTTTAATCCTTAAAAGAAAAAGAAAAACATTTCTTTTGCATTCCTTTTCTTTGGTTTGATTAATTTTTTGTCCTTTTTCATTTTAACAAATGTGTGAATTCTTATTATAAGGTTAAAAGTAATTTTTTCTTTGAGGAGTACTCTTTACCTCGAGCTTTGCTTCTCTTTACTTCTTGAATTGACCTTTACATTTGTGATCACATTTGTTTTCCTTTCAATCCCTTTTTTGATTTTGGATTTGCATATTAGTGTGCACTAGGTTAAATGTATTGTAGACATCATTTAGTTATTTTTGTTAGTTTTTGAATGTGTGAGTGTAAAATAGAAAAAATAAATACTTTTTCTTTATTAAGTTTCTTGTAGAACCTTGGTAGAAATCACTTTCATTGAAGAAAAAGAGTTGCATTCTCATGTAGCTAGGTTTTATATTGATTTCTGCTGAGTAAAAACACCATAAGTTGTAGTTATGTTTCCCTATGTCCTAAATAATATCTAATTAAAATGAGCTCTTAAATTAAAATGAACTAGACTTTTTTGTCATAGTAACATCAACTAGTCTAGGGATTTTTTGGGCCTTGGAATAGGTGTTTAGAGAGTAAACTCTCTAAGGCCACTTAAACTAAAAACATAGAATTTTATTAATGAGAGGAAATCTAGTATCGTTAGGTTTTTCAAAAAAGCTCCTCTAACACATGAGTCAAGCATGAGGATGTGTGAAGATAAGGAAAGAGAGATACCCCCTCTCCTACTGTTACACAACAAATTGTCACTATCACTATACTCCCTATTCTCGAATCCTAGAGGACCTTTAACAGTGACCCTTGTATCTATGTTCCATCATGAAAATTTTCCATTATATCCCTTACAATATACTGAAAAAACTCTTTGTTGACCATCCCTGGAGTAGCTCCTTAAAAATATGGTAATTTGGAGCAGTGCGGCCTTTACTTGTCTCAGTCGCGCTGATGACTCATTTTTGTCCGGAGTAGTGTCGATTGGTGTTGAAATGGAGATCATACCCATGTTGATCAAATTCTAGAAGGTTTTTAAAAATGTAAATGAAGCTTCAATATCTGGAAGCTTCGTGGGAAAAGAGATGGTATTTTTTTCATGGGGATAGGGTTGAGCTTCTCCCTTTGGGCTTCTTGTTCCTAAAAAAGAAGAACCACCCAAGCAGATAAACCATTTCCCCACATCAAGTGGATCCATGTTCCCTCTCCCTTCACTATATAATGAACATCCTCCCATACCTCTGCTAGTTAAAACAGAGATAGAAGAAAAACAAAGAGAGAATTGTTGCTATAGGCATTAAAGGAGAGTTGAGACCTTTGGCCTTTTCATCTCAAGTTGAAACGAGTGCTTTGGAGATGTGCCTGGATATGGACCCGTTGAAGGAGAGTTGTGACACAAAGGCGCAAGTTGTAACTCCCCCTCTCTAATTTAACATGTTAAAAGTGATTCTTGCTTTCCACTATTGTCTATAATGTATGATTGGATTTCTACTACTCCTTGATCAACTAGATAGTTTGTTTATGTGAAATACATGTTGTGCTTTCATGTTTTGTGTTGTTTGATCTCTTGTGCAGGTAACTAGGCACTGGTGATAATGAGGATCCAATTAGGAAGTGCCAAGGATCAAAGTATTCGAGCGAGGAGAAGAATCAAATTGAGGTAGGTGATCTATATACGATCTATGTCCATTTGCAATCTAGGAAAGTAGGCATTAGATTGTTACCTATTGTTACTAGACCCATCCTAGGGCTAGAGGGATTGTATATTTCTGCAAAGAGGATTTTCCTGCATAAAAAATTGGCATCTCCACTAGGGATCTCAATGAAAGTCATGGGATTTCCATTCTGCAGGAGTTTGATTTGGAATTCATTGCTGCCAAATCCAAAAAATCATTGGCTTCCACTGAATTGATATGCTCCCTTCCCTTTGCTTCTGCTCCGTTTGATTTTGATGAGCACATTCCAGATGACACTCTCTTCATGATCAACACTATCGATCCATGGTACGGTGATATCATCATGTAACTCCAAACCTAAACCTTCCGATCTGAGTTGACTAAAGATGATTGTCAACGTATTCAACATCACTCTCAACCATATTGCATCATTTGGGATACTTTATGCCACATCAACATAGATTCGATTCTTCGTTGATGTTTGACTTTTGAAGAGTTTGAGAGAGTGCTCAACGTCTACCACTCTGGGCCATGTGGCATTCATATGTCTGGCTATGAGAAAACTCAAAAAATCCTTCATGTTGGTTATTTCTGGCCTTCTATTTTCAAGGATTGCATTATTGTCGTTTGTAAATGTCATCCTTGCAAGATTTAACAATGGAAGATGTGCACCCCACCCCCACCCTTAGACCCAGTTGTTATTGTTGTCCCATTCTCTAAATGGGGCATTGACTTCATGACATGTAACACTCAATTGACCGGGGGACATGATTATATTATCTTCATTGTTGAATATTTTACCAAATGGGCCAAGGAAATGCCTACATATGTTGTTGACGATAAAACTACGGCTCAATTTCTCTTCAGTCATGTTATCACTCGGTTTGGAGTCCCTCAAACTATTGTCACCGACCATGGCTCTCATTTTCTCCATTACATGATTGTTGAGCTGACCTCTCAGTTGGGCTTGCATCGTGACATCTCAACTCCATATTACCCTCAGGTCAATGGCCAAGTTGAAATAGTCAACGAAGTCTTAGTTACTATGCTTCATCTCACTACTGGGATGCACAAGTCAAACTGGCATCTCATGCTTTTTTCAACTCTTTGGGCTGACCAAACCTCGACTAAAAATGATACTAGATTCACGCCTTTTCAGTTAGTATATGGCCTTGAAGCAATATTTCCGATTGAATGTGAAATTCCTTCACTCAAATTAGCTATTGAATTGATTCTGAATACCTCACAAAAAGAGAAACGTCTCCTATATCTAGAAAGCCTTGATGAAACTCGTCGCTTCATCGCGTTAGTTACTGAATCTCAGAAGAAATAGGTCAAAGCCCATTTTGATCAGACTGTTTCTCCATGAGCCTTCTCTGAAGGAGACTTGGTCCTTCTTTATGACCAAGCACACGATAAGCTTGGGGTAGGAAAATTCAAACCAATGTGGCATGGGTCGTACATCGTAAAACATGTTTTGCAAAAAGGGGACTATGAGGTAATTGATTATGAAGGTAACCCTTTGGATAAACCCAGAAACAAGATTTATCTGAAGAAGTATTATGCGTGATTTTCTCGTGTAATTACTTTTGTACATTAGTTTTATTTTTCGTTTTTGTACATTTTAGTTTGGTGTGCATTTGCAAGTGGTTTTCCTGTTTATCTTGTTTTACTTTATTTGTAGATGTCTTTTACTCCTTCTGTCAGTTTTGATGATGGTGCCTGCCGTAGCACTCGAAATTTATCTTCTACGGCATGGGTTATCTATGACCCTAATGGTGAGTTGGTAGATCTGCAAGGTACATGTTTAGGTCGTACAACCAATTATATTGTTGAATACAGTGCTGTAATTGAACTTCTATCAGAAGAAATCACTCTTGGCATTAGATAATTGGTTGTAAATCTAGATTCATAGCTTGTTGTCCTACAACTCAATGGGAAATATTCCATCATACACCCTCAAATTTTGATAATGTATCTGCGTGTTTGTATTTTAGAAAGGAATTTTTATTACATTACATATCATCACATTCCACGACACATGAAGACATTAACAGATGCATTAGCTAATTATGTTGTAGATAGACATTTTCGAAATTTGTAAAACTATGATCATCATTACACCATGTATAAAAACAGGAAATATAACATATATATATGTCGAATTGGTTTGCAAATAGTTTTTAAAGTACATCATAACCCCAAAAAATATATGTTCTAGTGCATAATAAGACTCGCAGGTCTAAAAAAAACTACAACTATCGAAATCAAAACTAGAATAATCAACATGGTGGTCACGGTAGTAGGCCACTGCTCGAATGACTCGAGTCAGTAGTCGGTGAATACGATCAGACACCCCTATGGTGTGCCTCTGATAACGGTGGGGAATATCCTAAACACTAGCATATTCTAGAATCCCGGTATTCAAAACATCCAGGTTTCTAGCAATCTCTTCTTTAACATCTTCTCCCTCCTCATATGGAGTAGCCTCAAACTCCCTCGCCACTCTCTTGGCAATAGAAGACATCCTAGCTGGTCTCTCTAGTCCAACATCTGTGGCACATAAGTTTAAATATCATAACATATATATCAAAAATATATATATAAACATGTAAAATATAACGAAAAACACATTTTTTACCTCTGTCGTCCCAGTGCTCACCCTTTGGAAGTGGTAAATTTGGATCACCCAGGAAATGTGTCCCAGAGTACGGCTAATCCTCCACAACAATCATATAATGCCTTAGCCACACAAATAAGGTAGGTTTGTATGACATATGTTTCCCACCTCCTCCACGAGGCATCAACTCAACCACCTCATCAGACGTGGCTCTCGTGGTGTTGGCAAAGCTACTTCTACCCCCTAGAATTGGAACAACAGTACCCGTTCCAAGAATATTGTTGTCAAGATAGATCCATACCAAAACTGCTTCAATCGACCATTTTTACACTTTGTGAGTTGTTTCTTCATGTTTTCCAACAAATCTTATGCCTAGTTAAAAATGGTGGGTGACATGCAGTCCACGAAAGTCTGCAGCTGAGACTTGGTAGCCTCATGCGGTGCTTGTGCCCCGGCGACACGTGTAATGGTGTATAAGATCACTTTGAGTGGAAAACTATTCACACTACTTACCACTATCTTCCCACTGGAATATTTTATCGCCTTTGAACATGCTTTTCCTATGATCATATCCATACTTTTTCCCATGATTCAAGCCCCAATCAAACATTCCCGTGCTCCTCTATGTGATAGGCCAGTGATGAAGTAAACGTTAGCCACTTAAATTTCGAGCTCTTGGTCACCAAGGATGAATTTTTCCTATCCCATATCCAAAATTTTTATCAAGTACTGCAATAAATCCAATTTTTCTTTCAAGACTGAGGTCATTAATAATTTGAGGAGCCCATAGTTCATCAAAGCAGCAAAGCAGTCTCTATTTTCCGTAGCTGCTATGTCAAATTCCTCTTGATCTCTCACTTTCTACTCAATCACCATGATTGCTTGGTCTTTTCCCTCCTGTCACAATGCTTCATGGCTTCTTGTCAGTATTCATACTCGAAAATTTCTTTTAGAATGGATATTTTTGAGAATTTTTAAAGTTTTTTCACTTTGTGTGATCTGCGCGGCTGTTTTAAAAACAGTTGTGCCAATCGGTGCTCTGCCTATTTTAAAAACATTTGTTTGACGTGATCCGGACATGGGATCCCCACATTGATCCGCCATGACATTTTGTTAAACTTTCTTCTCCAAAAATTTGTTATGCTATGTAAAAAATATCAAAACATGTACGGAAATTAAAAAATGAGTGCGCCTATTACCTGGTGTTGACAACTAGTTGATCCGGCTCCCAGATATCCCATGATCTGCTCCTGAAGAACTGAGGTAAATGAGGGTAAAAACTTCTTCCAAATATTGTGAAGTTAAAAAGTAAAAATGTTTTTTACTTTCCTCATTTTTATAAGTGTTCAAGTCACTTTTTAGGGTTTTTATCATATTTTAATATATTTTAATGACATTTACCTCAAAAATAGATAATGATTTTGCTCTTGTGCAGCGACAGGGTTAATTTCTTCATGGATGACATGTACATGAGTTCCAATTTATTACTTTTTTAGACTTAGTTAAAAATAAATTGAAAAGCCACTCCCTGGAGTCATCTTTCGGCTCTTTTCTGACTCTCTAAACATGAAAATATTGTGAATTTCCTGTCGTTTTTAAATTGTTAAAGTGGATGAAACATCATTTATCAAGTATGTGTTTACCCCTTTTTCGAGCCAAGATAAATTATTTACGAAAAATGAATACCTTAGTCAATCGCGACTAAGAGGTTCTCTAAAACTTTGTTTTCTACCTTTTCGGGTATGAGGAACTATTTACGAAAAGGGCCATCTGGAGTTTTCTCTTCGCCTCTTTTAAAACTCTCTAAAGATGAAAAGGCGTCGAGTTCCACCTTTGTCGAACTCATTAAAATTTAAAAACATTGGACCCGTCACCATGAAAACACCGAGTTCCTCCTTCCTGGGACTCTTAAAATGTTCTAGGATGGATTTGTATTAAGGAAAAACTTATATGGAAAGCATATGCTATCCCCTTCAAGCTTGTATGAAAAAATAATTTGGGTACTCACCAGAAATGGCGGAGGAAAAATTTGAGTATTTATCAGTTGCGTCGACAGTATGTCGCTCTTTAACATGACACATCCTCTGTTTCGTGCCTGGTTGGGGACATCCTACATTCGTCACTTTTCCTTCATGGGTTTGGGAAATCTATTTTCCTCTCATTCAATTACCAATTTCACCAACATGACCTTTGATTCCATTTGATTCAAATACTTCCAAGCTCCAGAGTCGTGTCATCGATATGTTCAAAAGAAGTTCCTTCCATGTCTTATTCATTGCTTGGTTCTCTTTCCACTTTCATCATTACCTTATTGCCTTTGTCTCGTGTCAATGATGTGGGACACATTATGGCCCTTCTTCGGCGGATTGCTTCTTGTCAACTTAAACTAATTATCCGAGAAGTTGATCTAGAGATACATTTTTAGTACCTTAGAGCTTGCATGCCCTAATGCCAGGTTGTTCACGTCCGATGACAGGTTCACATCATTGGCCTTCGATCAGATGATTTCATGGGTGTTTGACATCACCTCCTTATTCGCATCTCTTGGATTTTACTACTATTGCCTTCAGGACCATTGTCATTATTGGTGGTCTCTGTCATGCCTGTTAAAAATTTACATCATTGACTAGTAATCAGGCGATTTTCTTGCATGTTTGACTTCAACTCACTCATTCACATGCCTGAATTTGTACTTGGTTGGATCATGACGGAGCGCAAGACCCTAGGTTTTGTCTGATAAAGTCTAGGCTGCGAGGAGATATGTATGCTTCATGATTGTACACATGACTCTTTTATCTAGATGGCTAAAACCATACCTGAGTCCATATTTGTGATCCTCTTTATTGCTGGATGGTTGCAACCATACCATGGATCTTGTTTCATGATTTCTTTTATGAATGGATGCGTCCATACCTCATTTCATCCGTTTATCTCAGAGATTTCAGTTATGTATATATGTGCTTGATTTCAAATTTTTTCCGGTGACGATGGCTTGGTCCTGGCACTTACTCGTAAAGAATTTCACCCCTCATTCTCATTCGACCTTCATGCTTTAGGGGACATCTGTTACACTAAAAATTGTCATTGTCCCTGTACTCCCTGTTCCCGAATCTTGGAGGACCTTTAATAGTGACCCCTGAAAATCATGAAAATGTGCCATTATATCCCTTAGAGTATACTAAACAAACTCTTTGTTGACCATTCCTGGAGTAGCTCCTTAAAAATATGCTAATTTGGAGTAGCGTGCCCTTTTCTTCTCTCACTCACGTAGATGAATCATTTTTAGACTAGAGCAGCACCGATCGGCACTAGAATGGAGATCACACCCACACCGATCCACTTCTAGAAGGTTTTTAAAAATTGAAATGAAGCTTCGATATCTAGAATCTTAGTGGGAAAAGAGCTGGTAGTTTGTTCATGGGGATAGGGCTGAGCTTCTCCCTTTGGGCTTATTTTTCCTACAAAAGAGGAACCACCCAAGGAGATAAACCATTTCCCCACCTTAAGTGGATCCATGTTCCCTCTCCCTTAACTATAAAATGGACATAATCCCATACCTCTTCTAGTTAGAACAGAGATAGAAGAGCAAAAGAGAGAATTTTTTCTATAGGCATTGAAGGAGAGTTGATATTTTTGGCCTTTTCATATCAAGTTGAAACAAGTGCTTTGGAGACGTTCCTGGATCCAGACCCATTGAAAGAGAGATGTGACATCAAGGCGCAAGTTGTAAATCCCCCTCTATATTAATATGATACAACTGATTCTTGCTTTCTACTCTTGTATATAATGTATGATTGGATTTCTAGTACTTCTTGATCAACTAGATAGATTTTTTATATGAAAGAAATTTTGTACTTTCATGTTTTTTGTTGTTTGATCTCTTGTGTTGGTAACTAAGCGCTACCGACAGTGAGGATAAAACTAGGAAGTGCCAAGGATCAAAGGATTCGAGCAAGGAGCAACATCAAATCGAGGTAGGTCATCTATATATGATCTATTTCCATTTGAAATATAGGAAAGTAGGCATTAGATTGTTCCCTGTTGTTAATAGACCCATCCTAGGGCTAGAGGGATCGTCTATGTCTACAAAGAGGATTTTCCTGCATAAGACATAATTTTTGGATCGTGTGCCCGCGACTGTTCCACCTAACCTCTTATTACAAACTGGTGACCTTAGTTTCCATTCCTAGGGACCACACAAGTGACTATGGGGGGTAATTCGCATGGTACCTGAGACAAACGTTGCATCATTTTCATAATCCTTATGGAGGGTGCCCTTGCGAAGCTAGGGTACTTGCACTAGAAAAGGCTATTGTATGGAGGTGAGCGTAATTGTTTCTGATACCTTCGTTGGTAGGCTTGGGCCCTTATCATCCCAAAATACCTTTGGAATTCCCCTTTATCTACTTTCTTTTATTCTAGTGTCCGTTCCTAACCACCCAGAGCATAAATTATTAGAAGTTGTTTGCTTATCTATATCTCTAAGACTTTATAGTGGAGTTCTCTTTGCTATTTTTATTTAGTTGGATTTATGTGGATATTGTCTTCTCACTTATAAACCTTTGATTCTAAGTGACTGACGAACCACTCCACTAGTCTTGAAATACTTTTGATATTTCTCTTGAAATTGTGGATTTGCCTCGTCAAGGGAAAAAATTTGATTATGCATCTCTCTTCCTTTCAAATTTTTTTGAACAATCCTGTCAGGGAAGGATCTACATATAAGTTGGGTATGGCCAATTTTTATGTGGATGTCAACCAAGGGACCCTGCCAAAAGAGGATCCTTGTGCTTTTCCTTTCTTTGTAAACGTTGGCACCCCTTTGTTGGCCACTTTGAATATTCCTAGATTGAATGTTGGACTACCAGTTTAGTTGTGGTCCACTCTAAATATTCTGAATGTTCTTGAAGATTCTTAGATCAACACTTTATTTCAAGAGCATAAAATGGGTGTTAATTGTTATTTTCTCTCGCCAAATAAATCTTGGCTTCCTCCTTCTTCTCCATCTTCCAATGAGAAATATAAAAAGAAGAGAAAGAGGAGGAATAAGAAAAAGAAGAGTTCTCTCCCTTCATCATCATCTGCTAGTCATGTTAGACATGAGCCTTTGATTACTTAATTCATGCTAGGGGAATAAGTCTATTCACTACGAGTCACACTAGCAATGGGTTACCTACCTCTATCGGTCATGTTGATGATGACTCACATGCTTCTATGAGTCGGGATGGGGGCATAAGTCCTATTTCTCTTAGAAATGAGTTGCTAACCTCTGAAAGTCATGTTGGAGACCCTCCATGATCCATTTCCATTTATTTTGGGGGAGTTGATGTTGATCATAAACCTAGGCATATAATATTTAAACCTAAGTTCCCTTGTAAGATTTGTAAGGGAAATATTCTTACTCATTTGTGCCCTAAGATTTCAGTGGTACAAAGGTTTTGGTATAAGCCTATAGGTCCTTCTTCTCCTAAACCTATTATCATTTCTCAACAATATGCTCAACCATTGGTTGATGAAGTGGTTGAGCCAATGTAATCTTTGGCTGATCCCACTCCTCTTTTGGGGAATAAGTGTCTAACAATAGAGTCTTATTTATTTCTATTTGAGAGTCTTCTTGTCTAGGGGGCATGTCAGACTCTTTGAGTGTACCCACTCTAAGTTCTAGGTGTGTTTCCTTTGATTGGGATAATCTTGTTGAGCCTCATCTTCCTTTTGTTGCACCTTTCCAATTAAGGGTTAGAGTTAATTCCAAAAATATCTATCGATGTATGGTGAATGAAGGATAATCTACAAGTATTATATCCTCGTCGACTTGGAAAGCTTTAGGTTCTATAGAGTTGTTGGAAACTAACAGTTAGCTATTAACTTATCATAGAATACCTGGTGAATCTATGGGTGTTCTTCCTCAATTTTCTATCACTTTAAGTGGGAATATTGTCTTAATTGATATGATGGTGGTTGATTGCCTTTAGACTTTAATATTCTACTTGGGCGTTCTTATGTCTATGCTATGAATGATGTGGTATCTTCATGCTTTCGAGTGATGTATTTCCTCACAATGGAATTATTTTCACTATTGATCAGCTTGCATGTGATAATCACTATCCTAATTTGAACTTAGTTCAAAATACCTCTTGGTATGTTCTAAGTGTTTAAGTTGACTCTACCTCTCCATGGGTGAACTATGTGGCATTATATTATCAATGATCCTTTGAACTATTATTTCCTTTCTCATGATTTGATTCCACCAGTTTATCAAATGATTTATCCTATGGGTGTATGGGACCCCTTGCCTCCCTCTTTTGATTGTTCTATTTCTCATGATTCTTTGATGTTGAGTTTCCTTCGCAGGAGGAACTTTTTGAAGCCATGAGTTTTAGATACCAAAGGAGTCCTTGGTCTAAGTCCTACAAGTGACTTGCCTTGAAGAACTATTATGCGTAAGTCATAAGGTTGCGTGGTTCCTTGTACCATATTGTATATATAAGGTACCATTTTCAAGTTTTTTATTCTCTAAACACAAGATTTTTCTGAAGTTTATATATGTGATGTATTAACTTCTCGCTTAGTTTGCCTTATTACATCTACATAAATTTTAATAATTTTCCTTTGGGATTTTATGGTTGATCCTCTCTCACATGTATTGGTTCCTAAAACTAGCATATAGGTTAGGTTCTCCACCTTCATTTTACACTATCATTTTCCTTTTCCATTTTTTCCTTAGGATCAACCCCACCAAGATGTGATACAGAACCTTGTTGTTGCTTAGAAGTGTCATAACTTGTGTGGTAGATCCTACCTTATCATGGGCACCTTATATAGTACCATGTTGTCTCTTGGCACCCATTTTAAAATTTTGTTCATAGGCTCAGGATTACTCTTTAGTCCCGCCATGAATTTGCGTTGAAGCCTCATCCTTTTTCTTCTTTGATATATTTCTATATTTATACTCTATAGGCTCCCATGTGTGAAGTTGTGCTTATGCATTGCATATTGACTACTTATACCTTTCGGCCTTAATACAGCTTCATTTGAAGTCGTGTATAAGCCAGTTTTTACCATGACATTTCTACAAGTTCAAACCATACATTCATTAGCCTCTGTGACTTGATACCTTTTATGCATGGAAAGAACATCCCTTGAGTGTTGATGACCAGTGTATGCCACCTTGCATTGAGAATAGGAATGTTCCAGTCCAACGAACTAGTGCATTTTCCCTTAGCACTCCTTCTTTCCACTTCACTATAGGCATATTTTATTCTTTTTCGGGCTTTAATATGAAGAAGATAGAAAAAATTATATATTCCAAAAGAGAGGGAATGATACATTTTCTCCAATATTTGATGGCAATAAGAGTCATGAATGTCATCGTTGAACAAAGCACTTACAATAAGTCTTTCCTCCATTTGGGATGGGACTTAGTTTGACTTCACGAAATTTGTAAATTTTTTCTTGAGTCAGTCCTCCTTCGGTTGGTTATCTCTTCCAATCAAATGGAGAGTTTTTTAATTCCTCCTACATCACAAAATTATAAAAAAATATTTTATTCTACCATACTGTCACATTGTGTTGTGCTTTTTCTCAAGGGAATTAAACCTGTGTCAGTCATTTTGTGGTGTCTCTTAACTCAAGTTATATTCAATTTCACATTAGCTATTTGGCCCTTCGCTCGTGATAGTTAAGAAGGTCTCCATTGACTTCTTATTGGCGGATCTGCTCTTATCAACTGTAACAATTTTCTCTGAGAGTAGGCCTAAAGTCGCATCGTAGCCCTATTTTACATCATTGATAGATGACCTTGTGCTCACCATCGATTAGTATGATGGGTCTTTGATTGAGTGGTTTCCTTTGTCTTCAATTTCATCTTACATAATCACACATTGGGATTCGTGCAATACCTTGGTTTCCATTTGACCATATTGGTGGATTCAACGCCTCTATGTCAGCTTTCATTATTTGTTGGTTCAGAGGATTTTGGCCATGCACTAGCCACATCTTGTGTACGCCGAAAACATACATAATAATGGTTACTTCATCTCTTTTCATCCAAGTTCTTCCAAATTATTGGTTCGCGGGATACACTCCCACTGGTTGATGTGGGATTCCTTAATGCCTTCCTTCCAGCAGATCTTTTCCCATCAACTCCAACTCATTTCTCTAGGATCAAGGTCTAGATTCCTTTTTCAGTACCTTAGGGTTTGTAATCATTAGTGGTAGACTCCTTCGCTATCAACAGCGAGAATACATCAATGTATCTTGACTAGTAGATTCTATCAAGTGTTCGAATTCAACACATTTATTCTCACTTGTTAGATTGTATTCGGGTACCTTGATGCTCATCATCATTATCGTGAGTTGGCTAACATTTGTTAATAGTATACATCAATGAATAGTAATCAAACAATTTATCACATGGGTGAATTCAGCTCATTTATTCCCATAGTGTAGAAATTTACCATCTGCAGTCGGTGAAGATCTCAAGTTGTGTCTAAATTTTGGTTCACTCGAACACTCCTCTAGTTTTATGCCAGTGATACCTTTTAGCCTTATATGTTGCAGTTCATTACAACAACATCTTATATGTTGGCACTCGAGTTTATGCAGTACCACTATTTCACCTATATGACTTGGTACTCTTATGAGGATCAATTATGCAACATTAGTGATCAGACAGTCTTCGAGCATCATTCATTAGACTTTGTTCTATATGTGATATTGAGACATAGCTCTGTTGTGTTCCTTTGTGGCTATGATATGATGATCCACTATGTATTCTTCATTTCTTTATATATACTTATACATGTTGTGTCCGCTTTATACTTGATCATAAATCATACTTTACTATATCTTAGCATGGGTATGCCCACCTCAGACATGAGTCTTCTTTCTAGCTCCTTCCATAGGTATTCAGCGAGATGGAATTTGGTGATCTCCTCTTAGGTTATCAAATGATTTCTCTATTTATACTTAATACATGTCAGCCATCATGTACCCCTTATTACCTCATATATTAGGGGGCATATGTTATAGAATCATTCAACACTCATGTATTTATCATGCTCGTGTATGGCCTTGGGAAGCCCTTTCCCATGCAGACTTGATCTTATATTAAAAAATAGCATTTTAAATTACATACGAAAGTTTTCCAACACAAAATCATGTACACACGTGGATACCATAATGCAAATCACATGTATACTCATAAAAATATAAAATAATAAAATAATATCCTATTTTTCAGGCGAGGTTTACAAGTTTCACTGAAAGCCCACCTACAAGATCATGTGGCCTAACTGAATTAACCAATTTTAGGTGGTATTTATGCACCTCATGGGTAGACCTAATTACAATAAGGAGAGAGGATATATACATTATAGTCATTTTTTCCCCCAGTTCAAGTTTTATTTTCACTATGCCTCCTACACTCACAGTTATAGGAAACCTGTGTTTCCTTGCATAGATGCTCATTCATATTTATATGTCATCCTTTTGCACTTGCTTGAGAGGTGATATTTGAGGCTTGGGCTAGATATATCTGGAGGAAGGTTTCGTTGGTGTCATGGTGGGATTAGGTTGTGCCTTTCCACTCCCATTTACTAATATCAATAAAGAAGCCCCATCTCATTTCTGATATGCTATGATCTCATTATTCATGATTTATATGTTTATATGTGATGATTTAACATGTTTATTACATATGCACATTGAATTACTTATTATGTATATGCTTCTATGAAATGTGTTGCAGGTCTTCTCACTTTGCAGGAAGAAGAGGTTTTGGACCCTACGGGATTGACATCAAACCAAGGACCTTTGGGTACTCCTATTAAACACAAATTTAATAGTTAATATGGTTTCCATGCTTGTATGCGTGCTTCCTTTTTGTTATCCTATTTCGCTATGTTGAGGTTTTCAACCCTTGCCTTAGGGAAATTTTCCTGTAAAAAACTATGTGGCTATGTGTTATATTGATGAACATGTATTTGACACCTATATTAGCTAGTTTCTAGTTATAGATGGATTCGTCAAGGGAATTGGAGTCCCTTGAGAGATGGCATGGATTTGTTAAGTTACAAGGAAACATGCTTTGAATGAAAAGGTAATATAAATGGTATATTGTTATATTTATCTATGCATTAAAAATTATGTGCTTATGGAAGTTTGATGCATGGAATTACATGGAAAAAGAGGCTGTCGTGAAATCTTGAAGAAGGATTAGGTTGAGATTTCCTTTGGAAGCACTGGGAAATTATGGGGATTGAATCATGGTGTTTATTTCAAGTTTTGTGGTTTCAGTGTCTTGTGATTTGTTTGTGCTTTATTTGTAGTTGTATTTATGTATCGTGCATGGCCCTTCCACTTTGTTTATGGTGCCATATTGTTATTGGTTTTTTATGCTCTTCTTCTTGTTTGTTTCTTATTTTTTTATTTTATCCTTTGGAAGTCTTAGGAATTGGTTAGGGAAAGAGGAAAGTTAATGGAGATCAAAGAGAGTTGTGTGGTACCCATTAGGTAATGTAAGATTCATATGAAGCTCCATACATGTATAAGGGTAGTTGAAGGAAAGAGTATGGAAGTCGGTTTAGTTGGTTGGGTCCATTGGGATACATGGACAATGGCAAGACAATCACGAGGAAGGTAACTTAGAAAGGTAAAGTAAATTGATTTGAGGCATCAGATGCGTTGGCTATGTTGGGAACTATTTTTCTTAATGATTTGCATGTTGTGCACAGATAAAGGAATTTATCTTAACCTTGACTTTGTGATATGTGGTAATTATGTTCTAATCATGATTATGATAATATCTATATATGTATACATGTATGTATGTATGTATTTCGGTGTCTAAAAATGTTGTTAGGGATCATGATTGTTTTATGGTGATGTGTATATATGTATATATGTACATATGTATTTCATTGTCTAACAAAGTCTTCAGGTATCACGCTTGTGGAGGAATGATTGCTTATGTAGGTGAATGACATGAATAGGTTCCTAGTTTCATGAGGAATCAAGTGGGAAGAGTATCCCTAACATATCTATGATCTTAGTATCACGTGGATATGAATTTATATTATGTGATTATACTATGTCTATGTGTATGTTATGGATAGGTAATGTTGAGGGATACATAAACAACATGTTGTGACAAGCATGGAGAGTGGAAAGACATTAGAATTAAAGTTGCTTGGTAGAGTCAATGAATAGTCTTTGGATGTGTAGTACTACTGTTGTGTATATGGTGTACATGTTGTAGCTATGGTGTTGTGTGCATGTTTCATATGTGGAACTATGTACATATGGTGTTGTGCGGATGTGTGGTACTGCGTACATATAGTGTTGTGTCAATGTTGCATATGTGGAACTGTCACATAGATATTGTTGTGTGCATGTTGGATATGTGGTGTTGTGTACATATAGTATTGTCTGCATGTTGTGCATTCAGTTTTGTATACATATGGTGTTGTGTGCATGTTTCATATGTGAAATTGTGTACATATAGTATTGTGTGCATGTTGGATATGTGATGTTGTGTACATATAGTTTTGTGTGCATGTTGTATGTGTGGTGTTGTGTACATATGTTGTTGTGTGCATGTTGTGTTTGTGGTGTTGTGTACATATGGTGTGGTGCCAATGTTGTACATGTGGTGTTGTGTGAATGTGGTGCTATTTACATGTGGTACATGTGGTGTTGTGTTCACGTTGTGCAGGTGGTGTTGTGTACATGTGGTTTTGTGTACACGTTGTATAGGTGATGTTGTGTACATATTGTGTAGGTGGTGTTGTGTACACGTTGTGAAGGTGGTGTTATGTACATGTGGTAGTGTATATATCGTACACATTGTGTTGTATACATGTGGTACTATGTGTTATCACTCCACCAGATTCCCAAGGTTGAGGAAGGAATCCCAACAGAGGTAACCATAAACCAAGCTTTTGACTTGATAGCTATCCCTATCAATATGGAGAGGGCTCTCTCCAAAAGGGTCACAACCAAGAGGGCTGGAGTAATTAGGTTTTTAGGCTAGGTAATGAGTGTGGGGGTTTTTTTGATTTGGTTTGGTTGGCGAAATTAGTGGATCAAGGAATTACGTGAAGGAAAGCTAGGTCACGAAAATAGATTTAGGGTTGTATGGATGAATGGGGCAAGGTAGGTATGATGTCAATCACTTGAAGATAATGGTTATGGGATGGTTTAGAAAATGTAAGGATGTTGAGGGAAGCATAAGAGATGTATTTCTCTCAGACAGAAGATAATGAACAAACTATGATCAGTTACCCAAAACAGAGCATGTGCAAGCATGTACTCTGAATTTCAAACTTGTAAAAGATCATAACATAGACATGAAAGTGACATGAACAATACATTCAAAAATATGTGACTGAAGAAGAAACTATGAAAGACATTAAATACCACAGGTATACCATAAATGTAGCTGCAACTCCTCTTTATTAGCTTGGCCAAAACTGAGTACAAGTTCCCTTGATCAACTAGAAAAATAAAGCTGATTCCAACATCCAACCACTATTACATTGAATATCTACAATTTATGGACCAATTTACAAAATCGGAGGCAAATCTCAGATCTAGAATTATTTCAAGCAACAAAGCTTTTTTTCCTAACCTCTAGGAACATAAAATTTTTTATTTGTTTAAAATAAATTGAACTTCTTGCCCAAGTCTTCGAATTCACGATTTGGAAGAATTTGGAGGTAAATTTAATCATTTGTTTTATTATGATGACTGTTGAGCTAAATCGACCCTTTTTTCATGTGCTATGATGTTGCTAATGTGCTAATGTAGTGGGTCAATTTAGGATGTGGACCAGAATTTGTTGATATGCTGGTAGATGAGTTGAGAGCTGTGCTGGTAGATCGGTTGCGTGAATGGAGTGTTGAATGTTTTTTTGCTGCCAAACTTGACCTTTCTGTCTTTTTGTTACCTAAAATCCTTTTGTTGTGATAAAGCCCTTTTGTAAACAAAACAACGTGAAAAACCAAAATACCGGACTTGAAACCTTTTAAATTTCAATTATGAAGTTGCATCGCATCCGCGCATTTTGCAACATTTATAGTTTAGGTTATAAAGAATACAATTGACAATGCGATGTGAAGGGGAGGTGACGTGGCGGGTAGGTGACATGGAGGGTCGGTGGGACTGGACCGCAGCACATATTGCAATTCGTAGCTTTTAGTTATAAGAGCGAAGGATGTAAATACTAAAAAATGTGAAGTGCCATGCATGGGGGAGTGGAGGTAAATGACGTGGTAGGGAGGAAGTGGGACCGGATCGGACGCGCACATCGCAATTTTTAGTTTTTTGTTATAAGTTGCGAGGTTAACATCTAAACTTTGCGATATGCAGGGAGAGGGACCCACTGCTATGTAGCAGAGTTTTATGAATCAACAAAGGTTTAAGCGGTAAGTGTTACGAAGTTTACATGGTATATCAATTTATTGCGATGGCTGTGCAATGGGGGTGGAGCTTATAACATTTAAAAAAAATTGGAATTTTATATAAGTGGGTTTAAGTCCTGAAAGGTTATATATGTGGGTTTTGGGGGTTTGAATGGAATTTTAAATGGAATTCAAAGCGCTAAACTATGGGTTTTTAAATATTGTTTAGGCTATATAGTAAATGAAGTTTGGGTTTTAGTAATAACTTGGATAATTTAGAAAATGAGATGAAATGTTTGGATATTGGGGAAAAAGGTGAAAATAGTAAAAAAAAAAAAAAAAAAAACACGAAGCGAGGTCAATGATAATGACGGAGATGAGGTGAAACATAGAAAAATAAGGTGGGGTGGGTGGGATGTAAATACCGATGCTAACGTCCACTTCAACAGGGGAAGATAGCTCCGAAGGAGGTGTCTAGAACTGTAGATCTCTGAATTTGCAGATTAGTGCCTTATACTTTAGGCAATGGAGTCTAATATGAAAACTGAAACTAAAACAAAAACTAAAAACACACTGCAAAAATCAACACACACTAACAGATCATCAAAGCCTTAGGGCCTTTACCTTGGGCTTCAAACCTTGATGAATTCTATCAACACTTGCTGAAAATCAAATCAAATCAAATGGAATTGATAGCAACCTACTCTAATCTGCTACATAATTGTTGATTAGGTGAAATGATCCTTCCAATGTAGCCAATCCAGGAGATGGTTACTTACTGAAGTTTTTCTCTCACTTTCTTTGAGCAAGAAAAATGATGTACATGTAGGCAAATCACAATAAAAAATGAAACCAAGGCTTATGCTAACAAACAAAACAACATTCATTTTCTCTAATGCTTGCAAAAGACTGCTGAAGGGATCTTGAAAATCCTAAAGCATTACCCTGTCTTGAGATCTAGCAGCAAATATATAAGTAATCCTTTCATTCTAATTTGAAATAACACTTGGTTGTTGATCGATAGGAAGGCATAGTGAAGTATAACCTTCTATTATCTAAGTGTTAGCTAAAAACTCCTCAAGCATGAGAAATTCTGACTCAATCTCTAGCATTTTGTCTCTCTTAGGTTCATACTCCTCAAATTAATATTCTAAATCATTTTTGAACATAAAACATTCTTCAATATTGTTAAACATGAAAACACTGTCCTCTTTATGAAAGACAATGGTATTTGTTAGCTAATCTCATTGCAGGAAATGATCATCACAAATTGGTTTACTCACAACAAATTTCGTTATGGATTCATTAGTATCATGACTATCATCATTCAAACTCAGACTTTAATTTTCAATAATGCAATATGCTTCAATCACACATTATTGACTATGTGAACATTATAAGAGCTACAAATCTACATCCACTTTGGTTCTAATATGAATTTTCAGGAGCTGATCTATCTCATCTTCAGACAAAGGAGAAAACTGAGTTTTAAATAAATTTACATTGATTTGGTGATTTTCATTTTCAGGATTGGGAATTCGCACTTCTCTTTCTTGGTCCTAGTCTGCCTCATATAAGGAGGGAACTATTGATTCTTGTTGGAGAGGAAAAGGGTTATCATGCAAAGGCTCAAGGATCTCTTCATCTAAGGAGGAAACTGATATTTCTTGTTGGGAGGGAAAATCATTAAGGGATTCTATGAGCTAATCATCTGGACACTCTTCATTCCCATACAAATTTTCAAGAAAGTTAATGAAATTATCAGATATCTCACAACAACTATCAATCATTGACATGGAAGAATTAAAGATTTGATAATTTTGAAAGAAAACTGAATGAAAGTGGCCTCTTTTTCTAATTTGAGGGGATTACTTCTAAAGTTTTGGTTTTGATTTTGATTTTTGTTTTGAGGAGATGTTTGGTTTTCTTTAGGATAAGCTCTCTCATTCATGCTTATTCTTTCCATCATCATCTCCATGGTTATAACCAAATTATCAATTTTGGAGTCTGAAGTGGAAGGTCTAGCTTCATCTTTGTAGGTAACCTTTTTCTCTGCTTTCAATCTAGCCCTTCTAGCATTAAGGTTAGCTTCTACACTTACTGCCCCTTTCTGCATGTCTTCTAATGTGAGGGGTTCTCTCTCCCTTAATTGATAACACATGTCTAGTCAAATCCTTCAAGAAACTTTATTAAGGCTAAGCCTTGTGGTTGTTTCATTTGTGGAGGGAGTACATTATAAACACTATTGAATCTAGTGCAATAATTTTGAATGCTTTCTCCAGTATTTCTTTTAAGATCATTGTATTCTGATGGGATTTGAAGGGGGTTTCTTTTGACTTCCCAGGATCATCAAGTCGGGCCTCCTTTCCAAGAAAACTATGCTGATGAAGATGAGGGAGTGATTGAAGAAACAAAGGGAGATCACATAAACTTATTGGGAGTAAAAAATGAGGATATTGTCTTCCTCACTAGGAAAGAACAAGTCATATATACACCTTATGAAGAAGAAAGCCTAGAGTCTGCAGACTACCAACAGGGCTTTGAAAATTCCATAATAGAAGTACATAAAAAATATAACTTAAGGAGAAAAAAGAACCAAGAAGTTCCAAAGAAAAAGACCTCTGAAATCTCTGCAAAAAATAGCCTTGTATACACTCCCAAAAATACAAGAAAAAACCATAAAACAGTGGCTGAATATTCTGATAAAAACAAAGGGAAAAACACTCAAATTCTTAGCAAACATAATGGCGACCGTAGCAGCACTAGCACCTCAGCTAATGCTCCTGATAAAAATATCCTAACTACTGTTCATAATAAAAACTAGCAAGCTGATTTTCCTGAGAAAACGGTGACTAAAAAGGCTGAGTTAAACATTTCCAAAAATTAGACTCCTTTTAGCATAGAGAGTGAAATTGCCAAAATTAAAATCTCCATTCCTCTCATTGAATTAGTCCCACAAGATGTATATAAATCCCAACTGTTAAGAGCCTTGAACATAGGAGACAAAATTGATTCTGTTAACTTAAATTATGACAAACCTAAGCTTCTGTTTGGACTAGAAGTGGAAGGGAAATTTCAAGGAGGAGGTGTTCCTCCATTTTATGTCAATCTAAGCATCCATGATAACATTTTGCACAATGCCATGCTTGATTCAGAAGCATCACATAACCTCATGCCTAAAGTAATAATGGAAATATTAGGCCTTGAGGTAACTAGGCCATATAAATATTTATACTCATCTGACTCCAGCATAGTCAAATGCCTAGGCCTAATAAAAGATCCTTGTGTCAACTTAGCACAAATTCCAGCCAAAATATTAGTAATGGATATAGTAGTGGTTGATATACCTCTAAAGTATGGCATGCTCCTTTCAAGATCTTGGGGTGCCAATCTTCAAGGCACTATGCAAATGGATATGACTTATGCCACCATCCATGTCTTCAGTCAACCTAGAAGACTATATAGGGAAACCCACATGAAGTACATGGTGAGAAGTCAAGAAAGACCAGAAAACTCCCCTCTTTATTCTATTCATACATACCTTGACTCGTTCATTATTTACAATGATGAAAATATTAATGAGCAAGGATTAGAAGATCAAAAACCAACCATAGAAAAAGAGGAAGGGAAGGGGAAAAAACATAAGCAGTTTGCTAATTCAGAAAATTATAGCAAACATGAGGAAGATCCTAAGCCACAAAAAAACTACCAACCTAGTGCTAAGCATGAAAATCAAAGAAAAAATCCTCAACACACTGAAATCCTAGAGGAACAAGACAAAAACAAACATAGTATAGAGCCTCAAAAACAACATAGTGGCAATCAAGATAAACAAAACAGAGGGGACAAAGAGGAAATTAATGAAAAATATGAAGATAGTCCTCTTTGGAGTATGATTTTTGATGGGTCTTGTAGCAAGACTGGTGCAGGAGCAGGCATATGGGTGCATAGTATAGATAATAACCATGTTGAAGGCCATTCATACAGGCTAAATTTCCAATGCACAAATAACATAGCTGAGTATGAAGCACTCCTCTTAGGACTATGTTTACTGAAAAAATTAGGAGCCAAGAGGATAATTGTCCATGGATATTCAGAACTGATAATTGGGTAAGTAAATGGAGAATACACTGCCAAACATCTAAGACTAAGAACCTATAGGAATGATGCCATGGACCTCCTAAAAACCTTTGCAGAGTTTGAACTCACCATTTTCCCTAGAAGCCAAACTATTCTTGCCAATGGTTTAGCCTTTGCTGCTAGTACATGTCTAAGACCTTATGAAAGAAAACAATATTCAATCCAAGTCAAATATAGACCAACAATCCCAGATAATGAAAAATACTGGAAGGTTTTTGAAGGAGATAAAAAAATAGAAGACTTCTTGCAATCCAGAAATGAGTTTGAAATGCCAAGTTCAAATTCAGAACATGAAGAAGACTTCCCTACTAAGGAACAAACTTTCCAAGAAGAGCCTCTTAACACTGCTGATATAAATCTGTTAACGAAAGGATGCAAACGTGAAACAGAAATATGCACAGATTTAGCAAAAGAAGATCTAGAAGTGTTGCAGTCTTACAATGAAAACTTGCCAAAGGTACTAGTGCCTCTAGAAGAATTGTTTGGCTTTAATGATGTTGCCAAAAAACAAAAAATAGAACCCACTGAAACTGACGTTGAGGAATGGAATATAGGAAGTAAAGAAAGGCCTAAAATGATCAAATTATCCAAAACACTGCCAGCTTTCATTAAATTGAAATATCTTGAGCTTTTTAGAGAATTTTCTGATGTATTTTCTTGGAGTTATGAAGATTTAAAATCATATGATATAGAAATAATTCAGCATAAGATACCCTTAAAGAAAAATAGAAACCTTTTAGGCAAAATATACGAAGAATAAACCCTATTCAACTACCTCTGGTTGAGAAAGAAATCAAAAAAATGTATGATGCTGGAATTATTGTCCCTGTGAGATACTCAGAGTGGGTATCCAATCTTGTATCTGTAAGGAAGAAAATAGGATAAATAAGGCTTTGTATAGACTTCAGAAAATTAAACAAGTCCTCATTAAAGGATAACTATCCTTTGCCCAAAATGGATCACATCTTACAAAGGGTAGTAGGTTCAAAAAGAATTTCTTTGCTAGATGGCTTCTCAGGATACAACAAAGTATTGGTATACCCTAATGGTCAACTTAAAACAACTTTTACCACAACTTGGGGCACTTTCATGTATGTGAAAATGCCTTTTGGTTTAATGAATGCTGGTGCCACATTCCAGAGAGCCATGGATATTTCTTTTTTAGAAGAAATAGGTTACTTCATTATGATTTACTTAGATGACATAACAGTCTACTTCATTATGATTTACTTAGATGAAGAACACCTAATACACCTAGGAAAAGTCTTTGAGAAATTCATAAAATATGGTTTATCCTTAAACCCAAAGAAAACATTATTTGGTTTCCAAGAAGGAAAACTTCTTGGTCATATCATATCTGAAGAGGGGATAAAGATAGACCCAAAGAGGATCGAAGGTATATTGCAAATCAATCATCCTAGAAATATCAAGGAACTTCAATCTTTCAATGGGAAGATCAATTTCTTGAGAAGGTTCATACCCAACCTAGCTAAACTCCTTAGAAACATTATAAACATGCTTAAAAGAGAAACAGGAGTTAAATGGACCTTAGAAGTAAAGAGATCCTTTGAACTGGTAAAGCAAGCGCTTACCCAAACACCAGTTCTTATTAGTCCTGATTTTTCCAAAGACTTCTTCATATTCTCCTTTGCATCAGAACATACAGTAGTTGTTGTCCTATTACAGAAAAACATAAACGAACAAGAGCAACCCATTGCATTTTTTAGCAAGGCATTAAGAGATGAACCTTTGAAATACAACATAATGGAAAAATAGGCTTTTCCTTAGTCAAAGGCTTAAAATATTTTAGAGTTTACATTTTACACTCACACATCGTTGAATTTGTGCCTCATTCAGTGGTGAAAGAAATTTTGACACAAGATCCTAATGGAAAAAGAGGAAAGTGGATTTCTGTAATATTAGAATATGATTTAGAAATTAAACCCACTATTAAGCTCAACAAAGGTCAAGGACTAGCAAAAATTATGGTTGAAGCCAACTTACAAGCACTTGATATAAACATGTCTAATGCATTAGATGAACAGGAGGAGTTGGAAACTCCACTCATTGAAGATGATTTTATGAATTCATCTTGGTATGCTAATATTTTATATGTGCTTCTTAATCTTAATGTTCCTCCTAGTTTTTCTAAAACAAAGGCAAGGTTTCTGAAGTTAAAAGATGTTAATTACTGCATTTTAGATAAATGTTTATATTGGAAAAATGCTAGTGGATTTTTTCTTAAATGTTTGCCTGAGAATGATGCAGATAAGATCAAGCATGAGTTTCATGAAGGAGAATGTGGAGGCCACCTCTATTGGAAAACCACTATTAAGAAAATACTTAGAGCTGATTATTATTAACCCACCCTCTTTCAAGATGTCCACAAAATGATAGTTTCCTGTCATAAGTATCAAATATTTGAAGGAAAAAGAAAATTGCTACGCTTAGCTCTCCATCCAATCATTGTTGAAGCTTCTTTTCAACAGTGGGGTCTAGACTTCATTGGGGAAATCCATCCTGCTTCATCTTCCCAACACAAATGGATCCTCACAGCAACATATTACTTCACCAAATGGATAGAGGCCATCCCTTATAGGAATTCCACAGACTCAGTCATCATTAAATTCCTTGAAGACCATATCCTATCTAGATTTGGCTGCCCTAGGAAGATTATCACTGACAATGCTGCTACCTTTGAGTCCAAAACGATGGTTGACTTTTTCCACAAATACCAAATTACATTGGTTCATTCCACAACTTATTACCCTCAAGGTAATGGGTTGGCAAAATCCTCAAATAAGAGTTTGGTGAACATCATCAAGAAGTTGCTGGAAGAAAATAAGAAATCATGGCACAACAAGCTAGTACATGCACTTTGGGCAGACAAATTGACCACTAAAAAGTCGATTGGAATGTCCCCTTATCAACTAGTTTATGGAGAAGATGCAATATTGCCAACCAGTTTAGGAGTGCCAGTCATGAATCTGATCCAAGAAGTACAGTCTGAAGAGGATGAAATAATGAGAAGGATTAATCAGACTGTCCAGTTACAACAAACCAGAGAGGAAGTCTACAATAGAGCATAGCAAGTACCAGAAAACATCAAGAAGCTGTTTCATAAAAGAACAAAAGAAAATGATTTTGACATTGGTGACAAGGTACTAAAATGGGATTCTAGGAGGGAAGATGAGGCCAAACAATGAAAGTTTGAAAATTTATGGACAGGACCTTATCTCATTTAGTCTGTTATAGGTACAAATGCATTTTTTCTTCAAGATATGGATGGAACAGAACTTTTTGGAGGTCCTGTCAATGGCAGGATGCTCAAGCATTTTTTTTGTTAAATTTTAGTTCAAAGATGTGTTCATTGTAAATAACATTGTTTGAAGAAAAATACTTGAAGAAAATAAAACACCAAAAACAAAATAAAAATAGAAAAGAGGGAAAATAAAATAATAGGTACACCCCCATACCAAAAAAGAGAAAAATCTGAAAGTGTGCTAGTCCAAATGCCACTGCTTTGAAAGAAGAAATGTTATTCAATCATACAGCCTAAACATGATTGAATAAATTTAAATTTATTGCTGATAGATTAGTGAATGAAGATCTGCCAAACAAAGTAAACTTGGCTTATCAGTAGAAAATATTAGGAGAAGAGAGATATGGTTCTAAAAAGATCAAAATCTGAACCAAAGAAAGAAACAAGGATGCTTATCAATTTCAGATCTTAAGCCTTCATAGTGTTGTTTTAAATTTCTAAAAATAAAGTCTATGTGCAGCTTGTACAAAATTCCATAACCCCATAACAAATCAGACTATCCAATCCTGATTTGATTATGTTTCAATTTCCTGTTTTTAGACTAGATAATGTAAATCTGTCAAAAAGTCTAATCTTGACAGATAGCTAGAATAGGTAGAGAAATAATGAGTTCATTTGTTTAATCTGAACTCATGGGTGATATAAGGGTAGAAGTAGATAGTTTCTTGCTTTCAAATAAAATAAAAAATTGATGTTACAAGGGTTTGCAAGTATAAATGCACCCACTAAAGAAAAAATGTTAGGAAAGTATATTGTGTAGGTAGAAATTTGGGTTCAAGACTAATAATGTTATGATTTAGATGCTGAAAGACCTTCAAAGAAGAAAAATCATCAAGTCAAAGAGGATTGTCAAAGTCCAAAAACAAGGCACTGGTCTACTTTCCAGATATTTATTCCCTGAAGTTCTTGACACCTCCAAGGAGCTGACTTCCCCAAGTGGAGCCACTGTTAGCCATTTATAAAATTTGTTATATCCAATGATGACTAAATATTTCCTTAGATTTCCAAAAACATGTTATGAAAAATCTTGTGAGTTTTGGAAATTTCACTGAGTTCATTATCTTTAAGCTATCCATTCACTAAAATATTCATTCAAATCCATTCCAAGTTAACCTGCTGATCCAAAAAAGAAACTGATTTCATGCCATTTTCACCATTTACCCCTTCATGACTCTTCCCCTCATTTTATTGATTTTCTCTCTCCATTTATATCAGTCATTTTCCCTTCCAAAAACTTATTTTCCCTCCATTTATCCTTCATTTCCCTTAAAAATACCTTTTTAAACCATGAAAACCCCTTTGATTGGTTTTAAAATACCCTCTTTCACCCTACTGAAAATTTCAAGAAAGGCTAAAAACCCCTGTTTTTAGGCCTAAATCCGATTATTTGTAAATAAGGCCTTAAGCCCCTTTGGGATTAAATCCTCCGTCCCATTCTTCATATAACCCAGGGGTCCAACCATCCGCTCTTCCCTTAGCCCCTTTCCCTATACTTTGTCCCGCGCCATCTGTTTTCCCCCAAAAAGAGATCCCGACCATCGATCGCCTCAGATCCGACGACCACCACACTCTTGCGACCTTTCTCCTCCTCAACCATCCTCCCATCCAACTACTACATGGTGAAATCTCCACCATATAATCTTCATGATCCGACGGCCATCATCCAGCCCCACCTTTCCATCCCGCTCCCAACCTTTCCGCTACCTGAAAAAATAAATTACGTCACCCTGCTGGCCCACTGCCCACTACTTCACCACTGTTGAATCCCCTTCCACCACCTGTCTCCCACCTTTACCTCCTCTGATCAACTTCTTTGGTCGGGATCAACCCTTACCATTCATTTGGCTCCCCCGGATCCAACAGCTCCCGATCAAAATCGCGCGCATTTCATCGAAAGGGTTTAATGCCCCATTTCTACGTGAAAAGGGCGATTTTCCCTTGGATAGGTGTGACCTCCCAAGTGGAATCGTGTTTGATCCACTCAAAACCTCTTACCACTTATTCGTCACGCAATACCACCTGGTTTTCACCCAAAACCGCCTTCGCCTTTTCGCGACTGAATTCAAAATCTGCCACTATTTTTCCTGGTTCTTCTTATGAAACCCCGCCTCTACACATCCTCCTCCCTCTGCAAACACCCCATCACCTTCTCCCATGCCTCTAAAACATATTTTAGCCAGAAAACACAGGTTTTATTTAATATTTTTTTCCATGGTTGCAGGTTGAATGTCGGTTTAGGTTTAAAATCCATCCCACAGTCATTTTGGTGGAAGAGTCTCTGGATAACGATCCATGAGGCCAAGAAAATGAATAAATGGGATAAATGGTTTGATTCTGAGGTTATTTCAATGATTCATGACCATTAATCCATTCAATAAACCCTCTAGAGCAGCAAAGAGAACCCCTTCATACAAGAAGACCAAGAAGATCAGCGAAGGAATGAAGAACAAAAGATTAAAAGGCCTAATCAAAGAGACTAAAGAAAAAAAAAATATTAGCAACAAGATTAAGGATGAAGAACAAAGTCAAAGACAGATGATTAAAGTTAAAACAATCAATAAAGTGAAAAAGACAACAAATATGATTAAGGAGGCCTAAAAGCACAATCAAGGCCAAAACAAAGTTTCAAGCATAAAACAGGACAGATTAGCCCAAAGCATGCTTCGAATGTTAAAACCATGAAGCAATTACCACCTACAAGCATCATTTCCCCTCAAAAACATATAGAAGTTATTACAGTCAAAGATATTTCCAAAAGAAGAAGCTCAATAGTTATTACAAAGTTATCAAAAAGACTAAAAGTCAAATATTGCAACTAAGTAGCTCAGAAATTAAACAGCGTTCATTATAAAGAGTAACTCATTCCAGATATTTTTTCCTTGGGCCTTGCATGGTCTCAAAGGTTAAAAATAATTAATTCAGTCGTAAATGAAATATATTAACCCTAGCTTTCATTTCACCTCCTCATTTACTTATAAATATAGCATGAGGACTTCATTAGAAAGGGTTCTTGGTTGGTTGTAGAAGGTTGTTACTGTTAGTTGTTTAGAGTGTTGTTGAGCTATTTGAGGAGTGTTAAGATAGATAGAGAATATTTGAGCTGTAAAGACTCATCATGCTGGAGTATGTAACTGGTTTGAACATCAATAAAACAAGCTGATTCACAAGACCCTGATCTATGTTAATGGTGATGTTTTCCCTCACTATTTTTGTTTTCTCCTTATGTTTTCATTCTGTCCATTTTCTCTGATAGAGAACAGAAAATTTAGATTAGGATTTACTGTCAAACATACCCTATTTCTGTCTGCAAGCTTTATCTTTATGTTTTCTTCTGCAAGGTTTGATTGAAGGATTCTTAATTGCCCTCCAGTTTTTTCTAGCTTGTTATTTTTAAGAATGATTCAATAGAGTATAACCAAGGAAGTGTTGGTAAGCCCATACCCTTCTGAGTAAAAATTGAGATATTGTTCTTGAAAGATCTTTTCAAAGTATGTTAAGTAGAGTCCAAACCAGGGAAGTCTATGGTATTCCCTGTCCTCTGGTCTGTCTTTAAAAGTTGTTTGAAATATCCCTAGAGAGTTTTTCAAAAGTAGATTAGACTATTTATGTTTGATCTTATGTTTCTCTCCTTTTTATCTTGTATTTTTTCTTTATCTGAAAGTAGTCTTAGGATTTCTAGATTTTTGTCTTAAAAGTTTGCTTTAATAAAAGTTTTTCCAGATAAGTCTATGGTTTTCCATATCCTTTGGCCTACTTCAAACAATTACTTTGAAAGGCTTTTCTTGTTTAAATAGAGCTAGAAGATTCTTGACTGACTATAGCTTTATTGCCTTCACAACACTTTAATGTTTCATGTAATAGCTTAATCTAAAATATCCATGTAACTTAGATAACTTGCCCTATGAAAACCCTTGAATAGTTGTTGAACAATTAAATCCTTTTATGACTCCATAGCCCAATGGATTAATGTTGTCTTATAGTCTATCCTTCCAGCTAAAACATTCCCTCAGTATTATCCAACCTTTAATCCTTCAAGTACCTTCTCAATCAACCAAAACCAAAACAAAGTTCTCAGTGCTTCATAACTAGCCTAATATCTTAACCAAAGCGTAAAGGTATATCTTCCAAAAACACTTATATAGAGAGATCCCTCTCTAAATCCACGAAGGCTAGGTCTTAGGATTCCAAAGTGGTTTTGATGTGGCCCCCTATAGCATTTATTCATGCCATTCTTGTAAATCACAGGGAGCCAACATATTACCCCTTATGTCGGTTTCACAGATGGTGCTTCCCGCAATACCAGGAATTTGTATTCTGCAGCCTGGGTAATTTGTGATCCTACTAGTGAATTGATAGATCTGCAAGGAATTTGTCTAGGATGAGCTACAAACAATGTCGCTGAATATAACACTGTTATTGAGCTATTAACCAAAGAAATCAACCTCGGCATACGTGCATTACTTGTAAATCTAGACTCGCAGCTTGTCATTCTACAACTCAATACTCATTATTCAGTTAGAAATCTACACATTCTAAGATTGTATTTATGTATTCGTTTGCTAGAAAGACATTTTGGTTTTATTACATATCAACATATTCCTAGACGAATGAATACATTAACTGATACAGTAGCTAACATTGTATTAGATAGACATTTTCTTAATTTGTAAAATCACCATCACATGTAAAAAGATCCATGTAGGAAAATAGATGTATTTATATATATATCACATGTTTGCAGCTATGTGCATCATAACTTCAAAAACTATATGTGTGTTTCTGTTACATCCTGAGACATCACGTCTTCAAAGTATGTAGATGAAAATAAAACCTAGGTATCTAATCAGCATGGTGCTCATGATAACATGTCATTTCCTGTATGAGCCGCCTCAGTAAGCAGTGAATTCAGTTGGGCACCCCCTATAGTATGTCTTTGGTAGGTGCGTGGAACATCATCAAAACGTTCATAGTCTGGAACTCTTCGGGTGTTTCCTTCCAAATTATGCACTATCTCATCTTCCTCGCTTCCCTTGCCTTGAGGGTCGAAATCGCGAGGGATTCACCTCGCTATCGGTGACATACCTGCAGGTCTCTGTGGGCCAACATCTGCACACACATGGATTTAATATCAAAACACACATAGATATAAAATAAAATAAAATAAATCATAATACTCATGAAAATTAAAAAATGAGTCTCACCCAAATCTTCATCCCAATCCTCTCCCTCTGGGAGTGGGAGGTCTAGATCATTAGTAAAATCTATACCAGAGTAGGGCCAGTCCTCCACAACAATCAATTTTTGGCGGAGCCGATTGAAGAATTCTGGTCTCCGGGACATCTGTTGACCGCCCCCAGCCCTTGGGATCAGAGCTGCCCATCGGGCCATCTGTGGTTCTCTCACTAGTGGTGCTGGGACTATGACCTACTACCGCTGAAATATTGGTAGTCATTCCAAGAAGAACGATACCAGAATAGATCCATAACCAAATTGCTTCAATTTGGTTTTCTTGCATTTTGTTAGCTGGCATTCATGTTTATTGTCATGGCCTCTGCCTAGTTGTAGATGGTCAGTGCCAAGCAGTGTACAGCAAGAAGCAACTGTGTCTTTGTTGCTTCATGCAGTTCTTGTGATCTCGCAGCTCGTGTGATGGTATGTAGCACTACTCTAAGTGTCAAGTATGGGATAGTTTGGGTATCAACTTTCCCACTGCCCAATCCTTTCCGTGCTCCTCGAAATACCCTGTCTATTACCATGATCATGTTTTCCATGCAGGGTCGAGTGCCATTTAGGATTGGTGCTACTCCCCTCTGTAATAATCTTGTTATGAAATAGACATCAAAGACTTCAATCTCAAGTTCTTTATCCCGAAGGATGAAATTCTCTTGATTTTTGTCCCATATGCTGATCAGATATTACAATAACTCTGGTTTGGCTCAGAGACATGGTGTTAGGAAGAAAATTTTCAGTCCACAATTTCTGAGATGTTCCATGACTCCCTCATTTTCCATGGAAAACTCATCTTCTTCACTATGTTCCTGTTCTTTCCATTCTATGACCATTTTGCTGCTTTATACCTGCAAATATTGTTACATGGACATTGTTATCCTAGTAAGAACATCAGAATTTGTGAAAATTCGGTCTATCACTTGGGATTTTTGACATAAAATGGCTTGCACTGTTGGTGTGACTGTTTCTCAAACAGTCACACCAATGGGCGCGCCCTAGTGTATAAAATAGGGTGGTTGGCACGACTCCATGCCCGAAACTCGTGCCAACCACCATGCCCTAATTTTCGCATCTTCGCCCTCAAAATTCAAAAATGGAAATTGCAAGTAGAAAGGAATGACTTCAAATGAAGGGAAAGGTGTCGGCTCTTACCTAGAACTGGCAGAATCAAGATTGGACTGTCGGATCGTCCACTATCGTTACCACAAAATCACAGTGCTAAATGGGTAACTAGTACGCCACAAGAGGTAAAGAGTGAAAAGTAATTATTTTTACCATTTTATAACTTTTTCACAACCCTAATTAGTTTTTAAGACATATTTTTCGATTATTTTATTATATTATTTTCGAAAATTGGATTTTACACGTGTCTCTTGTGCAGCAACAGGTTTAGATGCGACATTGATGAAGTAACGAGTTATATTTTATACTTTTTCAGACTTGGTAAAAACACGAAAAATTCACTACTAGAGTCATCTTTCATCTCTTTTTTGACTCTCTAAAATTGAAAAGATTTCCAAGATTCTTGTCGTTTTGAACTCGTTAAATGGCTGTGAAACAATATCTACCGAATATATGTTTACCCCTTTTTCGAGATGAGATGGATTATTTACAAAAAAGGAATACCTTAGCCTATCACGACTAAGAGGTTCTTTCAAATATTGTTTTCTACATTTTCGGATCTGAGAGACTATTTACGAAAAGGGTCATGCTGGAGTTTTCTTTTCTACCTTCTTTTAAAAATCTCTAAACATGAAAAGATGTCAAGTTCTCCCTTTTTCAAACTCGTTAAACACTAATGACATCAGATTTTTTCCCCATGACATTACTCGAGTTCCTCCTTCCTATGGCTCATAAAATGTACGAGGATGGATTTGTCCGAAGGAAAAATTTATAGCATAAGCATATGCTATCCCCTTCAAGCTTGTTTTAAAAATAATTGGGGTACTCGCCAGAAATGGTGGAGGAAAAATGGAACCAAGTTTTAGTTATGTTGGCAGTATATCACTCTTGAACATGGCACTTGTCTGCATTTGTGTTGAGTTGGGGACATATCATTTCGTCATTTTTTCCTCCATGGGTTTGGGTAATCTCTTTTGACCTCTCATCTGCTCTTTGCCACATCCTCATGACTTTAGATCCTTTGATGTTAAATACTGCCAAATCCAGTGTCCTACTGCTGATATGTTCAAGAGAAGTTCACCTCTATATTTTTCAACCACCCTCTAATTCTTTTTTGGTCCTGATTCACTATTATCATGTTCATCTGTCTCACATCAATGATGTGGGAAACATTATGGCCCACCTTCTATCAGATCACTTCCTATCGACTTCAACTCATTATCCAGGACTTTGATCAAGAGACTCTATTCTGGTACCTTGGAGTCTGCATGCCTTAATTGCGGGTTTTTCGCATTTGACTAAAGGTCTGCATCATTGGCCTTCGATCGAGTGATTCTGAAAATGGTCGACACTAGATTCACATACCGTAGATTGTACCAATTGTACCTTCAGAGCCATTCTCATTAATGGTGGTTTCTCTCGTATCTGTTAACAACTTTCATCACTGGCTGCTAATTAGGTGATTTTCTGGCATGTTCAACTTCAGCTCATATATTCGCATGCCTGAAATTGTACTGGTTCGGGTCGAGATGGAGCGCAAGACCATAGATTTTGTCTAATAAAGTGTAGGCTGCAGATTTTGGTGGATTATTATAACTTATTGCATGACTATTTTGATTGGATGGTTGCGACCATACCTGCGTCTATTTGTTGATCCTTACTGCTGGATGGCTGCATCCATACCTCGAATCTCAATTTTTATATATAATCTATATGGATGGTTATGCCCATGCCACATGTTCATGTATCAAAGATATCAGTTGCATTTGTAATTGCAGGTTTCCGACAGCAGTGTTTGGTTCGAATGCGTTCTCATAAAGAATTTTTCCTCTCCCTCTCCCTTGGACCTCATGCTTTAGGGGGCATCTATTACACAACATTTTGTCATTGTCCCTGCAATCCCCATCTCACCCATTGGAGGGTCATTTTTTTTTACCAATAAGCAGTCTCATGCCTAGAAAAAACAATCACTACATTAATTTTCATGAGAGTAACATTCCTCTTGTTGACAATTCCCTGAGCAGAACTGTAAAAACCCTTGTTTTTTCCTTAGCGCGAGAAGCCATTTACACTCCCATGCCGAGATGGAAAATTAACACTAAGCCCACGCTATTTGGCACTTTGTCCTGGTTAAGCACCCACGCCAAGCTGTTTATGGAATTTAAAAAAAAAATAGAGGCAGAGGTTCTATTCCAACCACCTTGAGGATGAGTCATTGGGAGTGGTTGAACTGAAACAACCACAGAGTACCTCCTTTAGTTAGTATTTTCCACCTCCCTTGGAACTCTCCTAAAGGATAGGACTCCCTCCCACCTTTTTAGGGATCCCAACCTCCTCCTTTTCCTCTATAAAAGGAGCTATCTCTCTTAGTACAAAATAGTTGAATGGGTGAATAGCTAAACTTGGAGAGCTGATAGTTGAATGAATAGAGAAGGTAGAGAGAAGGAATCGCACTGAGGAGAGCTTGAATCCATGTCCTCATTCCATCTGAATCCCTCGACAGGTACTGAGACGTGCTTTGACTGAACCCTGCTGGAGGAGACTGCGACGTCAAATCATCGGTTGTACCTCTTCCTTCTACTTATATATACATGACTACAGTTTTGTTCCACTATTGTGTTTGAAGTTTATGTAATGCGATAGCTTTAGCCCTATTTGACTGGTTAATAGTTGTGAGTTAAACTATGATGTCATATGTTGTTCTTGTTCTTGTTACATGTGCAGGTATCCGGGCATAACAACGAATGGAATGTGATTTTCCAAGACGGGAGTGAAAGGCTACTACTCTTTTTGCAACGACGACAGCATTGGATTCCAGGTAGGCCAATCTACAGTGTATTTCATTCCTTCATTAACTAGGAAGCAACACTTTAGCATGTCCTTTTGTTTCTAGACCCACCCTAGGGCTAGAGGGATCGTCTCTGTCCGTAGAGAGGATTTACCTACGTAACACCTATATGTGACGTTGATTCATGTATTTCAATACCATGTTTATATATTGAATAGAGTATTTATATGTTACTACATACATCTCATAGTTTCTTTGCTTGTGTTATCTGACTGTGTAGGTTCTAATTTTGGCAGGTGGTGCTAGAATTGGAGATTCCAACCTAAAGAAGGATCGAAAGTGACAATTTCTAGGTAGGCCTCACTCCATCATCTATTTAATTTAAGGAAAAAAATTGGATTCCTTGTCTCTCTATTGTTCTAGGTTGAAAACCAAACCTAGGGGAGATACCTTTGTGTACAATCGTAAATCATGTATAACACAATCAACATTCAAAGTTCTTCAAGCATATGATATTTTTATGAAATAAATATTCAGACTTCATAGGGTACCGAAAATAGTAATTTTTGATAGAGATGAAAAATTCACATAAATTTTTTGGAAGGTACATTTCACAGGATTAGGTAAATAATTCAATTTCAATACTACTTACCATCCCCAAATTGATGGAGAGACTGAAAGAAAAAATGATCTCTTGAAGACGTGTTTCACATGTATGCAATGGATCAACCCACTAAGTGGGAGGATTATTTACATATGGTTGAATTTGCATATAATGATATTTATAAGGCATCTCTTAATAAGATTCATTTTGAATTTTTCTAAATATTAAATTGTCATACTCCATTGAGTTGGATTCAATGTGTGGAAAAACTAATTTTCGGACCTGATCTCCTAAGAGAGATCGAGTTGGAGTCTAGAAAAGTAGGGAAAATTTTAAAAATAACTCAAGATGGGAAATAAATTTATTGAAATCATAAAATAATTCAAAAGGAAAAAAATATAAGGGAATATGTTTATATCAAAGTTGTGCCAAATAGGAGCACATTGATGGTGGGAATATGTGCTAAATTAGAACCTAGGCTCTGCACACCATTTGAAATTCTAGCTAGAGTGGGACTAGTAGTCTACCAAGTAGCACTACAAGCCCATATAAAAGTACATAATGTATTGTATGTATCACTTTTAAAGAAATATATTTATGATCTAACTCATATTATTGGTTGGAATGTGATCTAGGTCAAACCAAAAGGTTAGTTCTAGATGAAGCCTATGCAAATTTGGGATGGAAGTGAAACATTACTCCAAAATAAGGCCATCATCTAGTTAAAGTGTAATGGAAGAAATTTGGCCTTAAAGAGAAATTTTGAGAAGAATTTCCCTCAGTCTTTCATACGTGATGAGTGAAAATGAAAGACGAGAGAAAATTCAAATTAAGGGGAGGGGAGATGTCATATCCCCATTGTAATTGATTTTACAAGAATTTATGATTTATGTTTACTTGAAATCATGAAATTTAGAGACATTGGAAATGGGGCCAATACTAAAAACACTTGAGTGACAAGTGTAAATATTTATGTGAATTATCATTAAAATGTTTGTTTCTTTTATCTAGAAATAGAATGGGAATCTGTATGTGAGTAATGAGGCTAATTTTTTGTCAAATAAATATTTAAGTGGTTTCATTCCTAGGAATTGGATATGTTAAGGTGGTTGCTGTCACAATTATAACCTCCTATGATTCCCTAAGATTATAGGAGGAATGATCACCACCAAGAGGAAATGTAACTAGAGAGAGGTTATGCTACGTGGGAGAAGGGAAATAGGAAGCATGGTTGGAGAGAAATTTAATGTTGGATAAAAGAAAAGGAATTTATTGTCTCTAAAAATCATAGGTATAAAAAAATGAAGGAAATATTGAAAATCAGGACAATGTTAGATAAAGGTACGTTATTAGCATAAAATAAGACTGAGGCTTCAAGGGCATTGTTGTAGTTGTAGTTTTTAGGTTGAGAGGAATGTGATGGTCTATATACTATTTTTAAGTATTCATGTTATTTAGATGAGTAAACTCCTTACTAAAGTTGTATTCTTATCTGAGATAGTTACTATGATAGTGTTTGCATCAAGAACGAAAAGTGAATGGAGTATATAGAAAATAGGAAAAGGTAATACATTGAACATGCAACAATAAAAAATTATTAATTCTCATAAATGAAAGTTTATTTTGATCGCAAACCAAGTATGAATTCATGTAAGTATTCATTGAAAATAGAGTAAAAAATTGAGTATCAGTATTATGGTGAATATATAACATAGTTAAGAATGTATATATATTATTTATGAAAGGTTGGATATTTATGAATGGTTAATCTAACATAGGACAATATAAGTATGGTTGTAATAGGAACATTGAAAGGTAGAAGCTCTAAAAATGATTTATTTTCCTACGCACTATCATATATTCTTACAAGAAAATCATGTAGGATTATCATTATTGCAAGTTAGTATGGAGGGGTAACTTCCATATCATTTTTCAAGCACATGCAATACCACTTGATATGAAAATGACTCACAGGAGGTAGTTTCAGAATTTTTTTACATACATATTCCATAATTTCCCTTGTACAAGTTTTAGAACAAGACTTTGAGCATGGACTTTGGACAAGATTTTTAGAGAAATAATTACTAATGGAAATTGAGACTCCATAGAATATAGGGAGCATCAATTATGAAACATAAATTATTGAATCAATTAAAAAGAATTAATCATGCATACTCTAGTTAAAAAACATTTTGAAATATCCATGGAATAAAAAATATTTATGGAGATTACATGCATTTGTAAAGAGAAAATGTAACCAAAAGTTTGTTTAAAATATATATAAACCATGCATAAAATATGGGTTTGGTAATTCTTGTTACACGCAAATTAATATAGTATTCTAATATCCAAATATTCTGTCAGGCTGGGACGTAAATCCACCAAAAACTCATATGAATTTATTAAGGATGCCTATAAATATATACATGGAGGTGAGACTCTTGGGATTCATTTCCCAACATCTCTTCAACTTCCTTATTTCCTATTTTACATTAATGTACAATTTCGCCCAATCCCTTAGGATTAGGTGTCAACATCCCTACCCTTAATCTGAAGGGATTTTGGTGGATCCAAGCATCGTTCTAAAATTTTTAAAATTTTCTCTTCTAAGCGCTTTGGTGAAGATGTCTGCAATTTGCTCATTTTTGGAACAATGTCATAGATGTATTGTTTTGGCCTCAACATGATGTCGAATTAGATGGTATTTTTTATTGATGTGTTTCATTCAACCATGGAACTTTGGGTTCTTGGCCAACTTTATTGCAGAAGTGTTATCAATCATGAGTGGAGTTAAATGCATTTGTTTCATCTAAAAATCTTCCAAGATTTTCCTAAGCCACACAATTTCCTTTTTCGCTTCAGCTGATGCCACATATTCTGCCTCTTTTGTGGAATCTCTGGAACTGACTATTTTCGTGATCTCTACGTAACAACTCTTGATCCAAGAATCATAGTATAACCTGAAGTAGATACCCTAGTTTATTTTTCTCCATCAAAGTCTAAATTAGAGTATCCAATCAATTTGAAGTCTCCCACCTATGTATATTTGAGTCCCTTTCAAGTACTTTAGAACTCTTTTTGCAGTAGACCAATGTCCTTCACAAGGTTTTTACATAAACCTGGAGAGGATTCCAATAGAAAATGAGATGTCTAGTCTGGTAGTAGCCAGGTAGAAGAGACTTCCTACAAGTTGTCTATACTATGTTGCATTGTCAGCTTCTTTCCCTTAAATGGATGTAAGCTTCAAGTTTTGTTCCATTAGAGTGGTCAAAGGATTGCATTAAACCATGCCAAATATGTTCATTAGATCTACAATATACTTCTTCTAATAAAGGAATATAAATTTAGGATGTTGAGTCACTTCAATACCAAGATAGTAGTGAACATATCCCAAATCAATCATTTCAAAACCTTTCTTCAGTTTCTTCTTTATGGATGAAATATAAATCTCATTATTACTTGTCTTTAAAAGATCATCTACATAAACAACAAGATATACAACTTTTTTTCCAACTTTCTTGACAAAAAAAGTTGCATCATCAAGATCATAATGTTTGAAGTTAAGTTTAAGAAGATGCTCAGTTATCATCTCATACCAGGCTCATGGTGCTTGCTTGAGGCCATAAAAGGATTTTATAAGCTTGCATACTTTATGTTCTTGGCCCTTCACAACAAATCCTTCTGGTTGGTACATAAAAACATTCTCCTTTAGATCTCCATTCAAAAAATCAGTTTTTACATCCATCTGATGGACTTTCCAACCATTATGAGTTGCTAAGGCAAAGATTGTCCGTATGTTAGCCCATTTTGTTGTGGGGGAAAAGTCTCCTAATAATCGATCCCTTCTTTCTGTTCAAAACCTTTTGCCACAAGCCTAGCTTTGTGATTTTCAAGTGAGCTATCAACTATTTACTTATTCTTGTATACCCACTTGCATCCAATTGGTTTGGTTCCCAATGGAGGATCAACTAGCTTCCAAGTGCCATTCCTTATCAAGGTATCACTTCTTCTGCATTGCTTAAATCCATTCATCATGAGAAGCAGCTTCTTTCAAGGAATTTTGTTCAAGGTCTGTAGAAAAATTCAACTCGCAATTATAAGAAACATCCATATTAACAGGAGAATCATAATCATCTACATCATCTCCATTTTTCCTGGTGGAAATTCTTGTTCTTGCCTTTCCAACCTCATCGGGACAAACATTTTCCAGTGTATTTTTCAACCATTTTGGAGGACCTTTCTGAGATGGCCCAGGCTACTAATTTTATTGAGTTGGGATTGAATCAAGATTCAGTCTCCCAATTTTGTCAATCACATCATTCAAGGTGTCATCTGTGGTTGGTTATTCATATGGGGTAGAGAGTGCTTCAGAAGATGATTCCATAGATTGATTCAATATAGGAATCCCCCCTTCAAGATGTGGAATCTAATGATCAAATTCTTCAAATGAATTTTAATGTGTGAATCTATCCATGAAATCACGCTTCCACTCAACAACATTGTCAATCTTGGAAGATTCAAGAAATATGAAATCTCTAGATACTACAAACTAATTATTGACTTCATCATAGAGGCGATATCCTTTGGACGTATTGGAATACCCCAAGAAGATACATTTTCAATTTCTAACACCAAGTTTATTTCTTTGTTCCTTAGCTATCAAAGCATAATAGATGGAACCAAAGACCCTAAAATGATTTACCGAAGGAATGTGGCCATGCCACATTTAAAAAGGAGTTTTATCTCTAAATGCATTAGAAGGATACCGATTCTTTATGTAACATCACATAGAACTGCATTAGCCCAAAACATCAATTTTACATTCTTGAAAAACATCATGGAGCGAACTATATTAAAATTGTCCTCTTCATTCTCTCAGCTACATCGTTCTATTGGGGATTATGGGACATAATTGTTTGATTTTTGATCCCATGTTGGTGAAGATAGTTTCCACATCCATTTGAAGTGTATTATTTTCCATTATCAGTGCTTAAAGATCCAATATGAGTTTTTGCATCATTTTCAATCCATGCATGAAAATTCTTGAATGTTTGAAAAGAACCATATTTGTTCTTCAATAAGTAAATCTAGCACATTCTAGTGTAGTCATCAATGAATGCCATCATATATTTATTTCTATTTACAGAAGTAACATGCATGGGGACACATAAATCTGAATGAAGAAGCTCAAGTTTTCTATGTTCTCTAGAATGTGAATCGTAAAAATACTGGTTGTTATGCTTTCCTAAAATACAAGCATCACATTGCTTAAGTTTCCTAGGAATTGTAGGCAATCCAATAACACCATTTTTCTTCAACAATCGAGGGTTTTCATAGTTTAAGTGTCCAAATCTAGCATGCCATAAAAGACTTGATGGGAATGTACCTTCATCATAGTGAGCACTAAATGCAAAGTTCTTTTCATGAGCAGAGGTACCTTGTAGCTTTAGGAGTCTTCCTTCTTCTATCCCTCTCATGAAAAGTGAGCGATCTGATGCTTCTATGACCTCAACGTTGTCATCAAATATCTAAATGGATTGTCCTTGCTTGTGGATGTGGACCAAGGATTGCAAGTTTCTCCTCAACTCAGGGAGGTATAGAACCTCATGTATAAGAAGGTATGGAAGACCAGGAAACTTAAGCCTGATTGTGCCAAGTCCCGATGGCTTGATTTTAGAGTTGTATGCAAAGTATATTGCTCCATAAACCTTGTCAGTAAACTCTTCAAAAAAAAATTCTAAAATTCATGTGACATGTTTCTCTTGAATCTAGCAACCAAACATTTCTCCAAGAAGTAAGTGAAGCATTAAACAAGTCTTCAGTTACTCCAATTACAATCTGCTACAACATAATGAGCGGATTCAAGTGCTTTACCTTTGTCTCTGTCATGTTTTTTTCATTTTTCTTGATTTATTTCCTTCTCAATTATATCCCAAGAAAACTTATATGTAGATGCATCATGCCAATCTCTATTGCAGTGTATGCAATGAAGATCAGATTTTTCACTTTGAGCTTGGCTGCCCCCCTTCCTCTGAAATTTTTTTGTCCTCGTCTTCTTTGACCACCTTTCCCTCTAGAACAATCTTGAGCATGATTCTTCTCTCTATGTGAAACACATATAGTTTCTTTAGAATACTGAGGGGTTGTCTTCTTTCCAAAATCCTTCTCTCTTTCTGCAAACTTTATCTCAACGGAGTCAAAGGTGATCTCCTTGAGATTTCCACTTGCTTGCAATGACTCAATATAGTGTGAGTAAGTGGGATACAGTGCCTTGACATAAGCTATGAGAGGTATACCAATTTATACATCGGTATTTTTAATTTCATGCATGATAGATCTTACTTTTGATGCTAAATAAAGAGGGTCATCATTTTTCAATTCAATGCTGAATAACTTAATCATTAACTAAACAACTTTAAGTTTTGAATGTGAGTCATAGAGTTCTTTCAATTTCATCAAGCTTCATAGGAATTTGTAAATGGTGTAATATGGTGACTCACCTCTTCATTTACAGATGCTGCAATAAATTCATAGGCCTTGCAATTCTTTTTTTTTCAAAATGGAGATCTCCTTGTCTAAGGTGGGCTTTGCAGGTGCATTTTCTCCTTCTCCTTCACAAATTCCTCTCCACAGCTCATTAAAAATGAGAATGTGTTTTATCTTCTGGGACCACTCAAGATAGTTCTCTTTTCCAAAGAGAACTACTCCAACAATTGATATCAATAAATGCATTAAAATATGTGTGTTGTAACAAAATTTGTACTTCTGGTTGAAAACAAAATGCAATTTTGGTGGTAGAGAAAAAAAAAATTGTATTTCTAGTGTAAAAGGGAATTCTATAAAAAAAATTTCCAAAAAATTGGGTTTTTTTTTTATGATAGAGGTAATATATGGGGGATTTTACAATTGGGGGTGTTTTTAACTGAGCAAGGTGTTATTTGGGGAGGGTTCGGACTGGGGAAGGTAAGATCTAGGGAGGGGTTGAGTTGGGGGATGTAGGATATGGGGAGGGATCAAGTTGGGGAGGTGCGATGAAATGTGGAGGACCAGTGGAATTTCGATTATGAAGGGAATTTGCAGCCACAGAGGGTGCAACGGGAGGGATTCGACATAGCGAGACACATGTGAGTCGGCGTGGAGGGAGGGAGCCGAGGCACAGGTGAGTCAGCGGGGAGGGAAGGAGCCAAGAGGTACATGTGAGCCAGTGGGGAGGGAGGGAGTTGAGGCGCAAGTGAGATGGCATAAGGGAGGTGTGGAGCAGAGCTGACATGGGGAGGTGTGGCGTAGGTGAGCCGACAGGGAGTGAGGGAGTCTAGGTATAGGTGAGTCGTCGTAAGGGAGGTGTGGAGAAGAGCTGATGTGAGGGAGGTGTGGCACAGGTGAGCCAGTGAATGCGAATGGAGGGACACCGCAGAGGGTCTGTGGGAACAAAGAGGATCTGATGGGAGGGAGTAGGTGTGAGACGAGGAGCAGCGTGTAGAGTGTCGAGGAGAAGTTAGCGGTGTGGAAGATTGGGCAACAGCGTGAGAAGTTTTTAAGCGAGCCGACGGGGAGCTGGTTGAGGCCTGCACATAGGAGGCCGAGATGCTGGCACGATGGAGCTAAATGGAGGTGTGAGTAGGAGCGCCATAGGACTATTTTCAATCAAAACAAAATTTTCATATCATCTAATTAATTCGATAAAAAAGGAAATGTACTAGGGGAGAGTTGTCTAATGTTGTGCAGGGACCAGTAATTGTTATAGTACTGGTCCCATCAACCCAGCAAAAATAGATATGTATATATCCAATAATTAAACATAAAGAATTAACTTGAAGTGCAAATATATATTAAATTAAGTCCAAAATTTCCCAATTCATTGACTGGGCCCATAGCTATCCATAAATAGCCCACAAATGTCCATAAATAGTTTAATAAGTATCCAGATTACAAATCCTATCATATCATCTAAAAAACTCGTAAAACCATTTTTCCTTCTAAAATGGTCAAGTCCATAAGTACAAAAAGACAGTCACTTCAGTCCATCTGATCAGCCCTGGTGTTGTGTTCGAGAAGTAAATATCAATACCTGCACATAATAAAAAGAAATTTTTTTCAGCCATAACTGTTGTGTTATTCAACATTTAAACACATAGTGTTCAATAAATGGCACCCACCCAATAGCAACAATTAAACCCATTGTGTACAATAAATGACACCCGCCCAATAAATTCAGTAAACGATTTCCCATTAAAATAGATCAAAGAACATGGATCAACAAAAAAAAATTCCCAGCCATTGGATCACATCAAATTCAATCCTGATCACACATGAAAAATGAAACCATTGCAATCCATGTCCATCATTGTCACCAATTAAATTCAACTGCAAAAAACTATAAAAGGAGTTCAACCATTGCTGAACATTTAAACTATTTCACCAGTCCTGGAAACAAACCAACACAGAACACACCCCAAAATATTTCACAGTATAATTAGGTTAGTTTTCTCAACAATTTTCTTACAATTTTATTTTAATTTATGAGTATTTATTTCTGATTCTTGCACTTTTATTTTCATTTCTTAGCCTTTATTTCAGTTGTCTTACAAGTCTTTATATCAGTTTAATTTTCTGAGCCCAATGAGAGATTGATTCAATCAATGTTTGAACATTTGAACATGTTTCTACGTTTATTTTTATATTTCTATGTTTCTAACTTAGGATTCAAAATCTAAATGACAGTGTCCAGATCCTATAAAACCACCCACAGTAACTTCACCCATTGGCTCATATCAAAATCGATTAAGTCGAGCCAAAGGTATTTGTACCATAGCTCAATTCAGAGCTATTAATGTCAGGGTTTGATCAAGATGCCATTAGTTAGAGGATTTTATCTCTAGTGAGTAATAGTTTCCTAGTAGTTCTAGTTGTAGTTTTTCTATTAAAAACCAATTATACTTTTTAATACAAACGGGAAAACAAGACCAGAGAATTTGTCATTTAGAAGTTTTCAACATATTTTAAGAGAATATATATAGTAGAGTGTGACATAAATCTTTCTCAATTAAGGCTCATTCTTATATTAGAAACCAATTAGACTTTTTAATACACACGGGAAAACTAGACTAGAGAATTTGTCATTTAGAAGTTTTCAACATATTTTCATAGAATATATATAGTAGTGTGACAGAAATATTTCTCAATTAAGGCTCATTCTTCTATTAGAAACCAATTAGACTTTTTAATACACACACAGGAAAACTAGACCAGAGAATTTTTCATTTAGAAGTTTTCAACATATTTTCAAAGAATATAACAGGACTGCGGACATGTTATCTAAAATATAATGTTTTGATGGATCCTGCATACATTCTTAGAGAAAATTCAGGGTTTATATGTCCAATCAAACTTTTCAATTCAGCTGGAACATTTAAATTAAATTTTAATCCCCTCCACTCAGTAGAAAAATGGACAGTGCAATCTCACAGCTATTGAAAATAAGGAGAGTACAAAACAACATTCTAAATTTACATAATGCATGCTACCAGTCAGATCGATCAAATTTCCATCGATTCCGTCAGCTCTATTAATCCAAACATTTGAAAAGTTGTTGTCAATGACATCTCTGTTCAAAAGAGTTTCCAATCTACCATAACCATCCCCTCCACTCCGCAGATCGATCTAATTGAAACTAATGAAAATCCGAACGATGAAGTCATTCCCATGGTACATAACACCATGTTTCAAGAAAATGTCGACTCCATCGATCTCGTCGCCCCTATTAATCCAAATAAACAAAATAGCAATAGTCCTATAATAGACCCCTTACCTACTCTCATTAATTCCCTCCCAGTATCTCACCCATCCCACAACAATGCTCAAAAGGCAGAATTTAATCCCCCAGTAATAAAACTTTCGAACATTAACTTAGACCAAGCTTCCATTTCACTTCTTCAAAAAGGCCTAAATTTTTCCATCACTCCTAGTAAAATTCCGATCAACAACATAATTAGCAATATTGAATTAGCTTTAAAAGACCTTAACTCTATTGAAGTAGAGGAAATTAGACAAGACAATGTCAGAGTCCTTAGAAATGCCAGACCTCCTTCATGTAACATACCTAAAGAAGAAAAACTTGCCCTAAATAATTTAAAAAGAAACAAAAATGTTATTATCTTAAAATCAGATAAATTCAATGCAACCGTAATAATGGAGAGTTCCCATTATGATAAAAATAGGGAAGAACACCTTAACAATAGCGGTTGTTATAAAATCCTAAATAAAGACCCCAGCTCAAAAATTCTTAAAGAAGTAACCAAAAAAATAAAAAAACTCATCTCTCGACACCATCACTAAGAAAAGAATCACCCCTTCAAGCTCGATCACTCCTAGAATATATGGAGTTCCCAAGATACATAAAAAAGGTATTCCTCTAAGACCCATAGTCAACACCATAGGCTCACCCACCTACCTCTTTGCTCAATACCTTGCCAAAAAGCTTTGCCCCCTAGTTGGAAACACCTCTTCATACATTAAAGACTCCACATCCTTCGTTCAATGGGATAGAAACCTTGAAATGAAAGACGAAGACCTCATGGTAATTTTTGAAATTGTCTCCCTATATACTATGATACCTATAGATGAAGCCATTGATGTTATGAAAACCATTACTGATAGTGAGACAATAGATCTCCTCAAAAATTTTCTAAAATCCTCTTTCTTCAGTTTCAAAGGAATAATTTATGAACAAACCCATGGGGTAGCCATGGGCTCGCCTCTTTCTCCTATAATTGCTAACATATCCATGGAACATTTTGAACAAAAAGCTCTCAAATCATTTCCATTCACCCCTGAAGAATGGAAAAGATATGTAGATGATATCTTCGCAAAATGGATCCATGGAATATCAAAATTACATGAATTCTTAACACGCATCAACAATATCTCAAATCATATTAAGTTCACCATTGAAATTGAAAAGGATAGTCAACTACCTTTCCTAGATATCCTTTTAACAAAAAAATATGGAAAACTTAGTACCAATGTCTATAGAAAGAAGACTCACACCGAAAGATACCTTCATGCAAACTCTCATCACCATCCCAAACAAAAATATGGCATCATCAAAACCCTAACTACTAGGGCCTCTAGAATTTCAGACCCTCACCACCTAGAACTTGAGATAAACCACCTTCGACATGTCTTTCAATATAATGGATATAATAAATACGTCATTAATAAAACCATCAACCAAACCCTTAACAAAAATATTAAAAAAAGAACCTTCGACTTACCTAAAATCTCCTTACCTTACATAAAAGGAACCACAGATAAAATTTCCAAAATCCTAAACAAACATAACATTACAACCGCCTTCAGCCCCCCTAACACCATCAGAGACTTGGTAGGCTCCGCTTAAGACCCCATAAACCCTAGACTGCAAAAACGAGTATATGTCACACCATTCTCTTGTGGAAAAGAATACATTGGTGAAACTGGTAGATCCCTTAATATCAGACTTAAAGAGTACACTACTGACATATCTAGGAACAGAACTGAAAAATCAGCTTTGGCAGAACATGCTTTTTCTTCCTCACATTACATACGTATGGAGGATGCTAAGCTTATCTCCAAAGAAGATCATCATCTAAAAAGGAAAATCAAAGAAGCTATAGAAATAGAAAAAAGGAAAAATAACATTAATCGCGATGATGGCCTTAACATTAGCAATACCTGGAAACCCCTAATATACCATACCTCGTAAAACATTAAAAATTAATAATAATAATAACAATAAATAAATAAATAAAATAAAAATAAAATAAAATAAAATAAAAAATAAAATAAAATAAAATAAAAATTATAATAATAATAATAATAATAATAATAATAATAATAATAATAAAATACTATAAACCTCTAGATTTTTAATCCTCCTCTTACTTTTTTCATATTATAACCTCTCCTATTATTAATTACTTAATCATTTAACATAATAAATTTATTAAAAAAAATAAAGAATAATTAAAATAATAATAATAATTAAAATAAAATTAATCAATAAAATAGTACAAAAAAAAAATTATAATGAAAAAAAATAAAATAAAATTATATATATTACTAATAATAAACAAATTTAAATTCTTCCAAACCGACCCTAATTAAAAAAAATAAAAAATAAAAAAAAAATTACTCTATTTATACCATTTTATTTTTGCCCTAGATGATCATAAATCTTTCAAAATAATTGCACTTACCCCTGATGATGGACTCACTTAAGAAGTCCAAAACGTTGGGTCATTAACACACTTGAACAAGTTATTCCACTATTCTGTTAAACTATTGCACTTGTATGGACTCTCTTTTTAAAACAATTTGTTTTATCAAAATCCCAATTTTTTTCCAATAATACATATTCTCTTAATGTAATTATGTAAAACTACATTATTCACGTTATGTAAAACTCTGTCGTAATGCCAATGGTGTACCTCGGTTCTCTAATGAGTAATAGTTTGCTGGTACTTCTAGTTGTAGTTCTTCTATTAGAAACCAATTAGACTTTTTAATACACGTGAGAAAACTAGACTAGAGAATTTGTCATTTAGAATTTTTCAACATATTTTCAAAGAATATATATAGTGGTGTGACAGAAATATTTCTCAATTAAGCACGGGAAAACTAGACTAGCGAATTTGTCATTTAGAAATTTTCAACATATTTTCAAAAAATATATATAGTAGTGTGATAGAAATATTTCTCAATTAAGGCCCATTCTTCTATTAGAAACCAATTAGACATATTAATACACACACGAGAAAACTACACTAGAGAATTTGTTATTTAGAATTTTTCAACATATTTTCAGAGAATATAACAGGACTGCGGACATGTTATCTAAAATAGAATGTTTTGATGGATCCTAAATACATTCTTAGAGAAAATCCAGGGTTGATAGGTCCAATCAAACTATTCAATTCAGTTGGAACATTTAAATTAAATTTTAATCCCCTCCACTCGGTAGAAAAATGGACATTGCAATCTCACAGCTATTGAAAACAAAAACAACATTCTGAATTTACATAATGCATGCTACCGGTCAAGAAAAATTTGTTTTATCAAAATCCCATATTTCAATTCCTTTTTGAAATGTAATTTTGGTTAGTCTCTGAAAATATTCAGGACAGGAGAAAAACAGATTTGATGTAGGTCACAAAAACAGATTCGTTGCAGGTCTCTAAGCTGACATAATTTAACTTATCTCTCTAATAAGAGCTGACCTTGCAAAAATTATTACAGATCATTCAAATGCTCAAACCACAGAGATGTAAAAAAGTAATCTTTCTCAATTAAGCCTCAATTCTTCTATTAGAAACCAATTAGACTTTATGAAAAAAGGAACTAAAATAATGCACCTCAGATTGAATGCCTCCCACAAAGTAGAGTGACATGAATTATTGGCCCAGAAAAATGAGCTTTATGAGGAATTGACATTGTTGTGAAAAATAATAAACAATATAATGATATTCTATGAGTGAACTTGTTATGTAAGATGCTAAGTGAACCTGTTATGTAATATGCTAATTTATTTTGGTAAATAAGGAAGCATTGGAATTGAAACTCAAACATATTATAGATTTCATAAATTCAACACCTCAATCCTTAGTTTTTCCATAGTTTGTAATTCCCTGATCACCAAAATCTTGTAGGCCAAGTAAAACAACTGGCAAAACCTATTGAGCGTAGAAGCTGGAAACAAATAACCAAAAACAAAACATGAGTAGCTGAGCATATAAGGCTATGGAAAATAGCTGAGCATGAGTAGTTGAGCATTAGCTGATCATAGGAATTAAAGATGACAAGACAGAAAATAAGAAAAATGTAACAGAAGGAAAGGCATTCAGATAACTAAAAACAAAACATAACAAAAAACAAAACATGAGTAGTTGAGCATAGAAGCCTATGGAAAATAGCTGAGCATGAGTAGCTGAGCATTAGCTAATCATAGGAATCAAAGATGACAAGATAGAAAATAAGAAAACTATAACAGAAGGAAAGGCATTCAGATAACCAAAAACAAAACATAACAAAAAACAAAACATGAGTATCTAAGCATAGAGGCCTATGGAAAATAGCTGAGCATGAGTAGCTGAGAATTAGCTGATCATAGGAATCAAATATGAAAGGATCAAAAATAAGAAAATTGTAACAGAAGGAAAGGCATTCAGATAACCAAAAACAAAACATAACAAAAAACAAAACATGAGTAGCTGAGCATAGAAGCCTATGGAAAATAACTGAGCATGAGTAGCTGAGAATTAGCTAATCATAGGAATCAAATATGACAAGACAAAAAATAAGAAAACTGTAACAGAAGGAAAGGCATTCAGAAACCTCGGCCATGAACACACAAACTAATTGTAAACGGTTATAAATTGTTATAAATGGGAAGAGATGATGTTACCAGATGATGTTTGGCTTTTATGAAAGCATTCTTTTCAATTATTATTAACTAAATGCATGCAATAATTCTGCAGGTAGTTGCATCCATGGAAAGAGTGAGTTATGTAGCTCGTACAGGGAGAAGTGGAAGAAGAGTGACCAGGGGTGCCCAGCGACGATGCATTTCATCAGATGAAGAGAGAACAAGTGATCTCAATGTCAACAATGCTCCAAGAAATGTTGTTGAGGATGGCTAAAGCTGATGTTGTGACACCATCAGTCCCAGAGCCACCATCAATTACAGTCCAAGGTGCAACTTCAACTAAAAAGATCAGTGCTATAAGAGGTTGGACAAAAAGAAGAAATGTTAGCTGCAATTGACGACATAGAGTTCAATGGATATTCTATTCGGGCATCTGCAAAGAAACATAGTATTCCTCCCTCATCAATACATTATTGGATAAATGGGCTCACCCACACCAAACGTAGAGGGCCTATTATAGTTATGACTAAAGAGGAGGAGGCCGAGGGGGTTGAGTGGTGTAAATAAATGGCCCAATTGGGACATGGACTAGAGTTGATACAACTCAAATCAACAGTTGATCAAATTTGTCAAGGGAGGCGAAACCCATTCAAAGATGGTTTCCTGGTAAATCATGGTGTTTTGGGTTTAAAAAAAGGCATCGAGACCTTGTATTGTGTACAACTGAGGGCCTTGACAGAGACAGAGCATTAAATTTGCACCCTGCAGTTGTATGTAAGTCCTATGACACTCTTTCTAGTGCATACAATAAACATTCTTATGCAGTAGACCATATATGGAACTGTGATGAAACAGATTTACAGGCAGAAAGGAATTGTGGCATGAGGGTAATTGCCAAGAGAGGCAACAGAAACATGCCAAAGATTTTGCCTAAGAGCAGGGAGTGGATAACCATTTTATGTTGTGTCAATGCAATTGGTGCTTCAATCCCAAGATTTTATCTATTCAAAGGTAAAAATTAGTTGAAAAATTATATACAAAACTATGAACCATGAGCATGCATGGTTGCACATCCCCATGCATGGATGACTAAAGAAATTTTTTTAAATTTTCTTTGCCACTTTGCTGCATCTGTGCCAGGTGGTGTCTCACCTAATAATAGACACCTATTGATATTAGATGGCCATGGAAGCCACATGACTGTACAAACAATTGAGGAAGAAAATAATTTGGGCATTGACCTTTTAACTTTGCCCGCTCATATTGCTCACAGGTTGCAACCCCTTGATGTTAGTGTGTTTGGCCCTTTCAAGAACTATTTCAGGTCAAAGCATGCTGGATGGATGGCAAAGAATCCAGGGGTTGGGGTGAAAAGGTTCGAGTTAGAAAATCTTGCAAGTAAGGCTTTTAAAAGGGCTCTGACACCATCAAATATCAAGGCTGGCTTTAGGAGGATAGGAATATGGCCACTGAATTATGATTCTCTTATGCATGATACTGCTTGTAGCCAAACTTTTTATGTGGATGGTCAGGAAGAAGAGCATGAAGTGCAAGAAGAAGTACATGAACATGATGATGTGGTTGTAGTTGGTAATATAATTTCCCTCTCTCAAGGACAGTTATATGCTGCTGATGATGAGAAGGTATGTGAAACACAATATATTCATTAAAAAGATGGAACTCTTGCTACTGATAGTGTTAATGACACTGTTGAACATGCAGTTGAAAATGTAGATGTAGTTGAAAATGAAATTGCTGATATTGTTAATGCAAATGTAGTTGAAAATGAAATTGCTGATATTGTTAATGACATTGAAAATGACAAATTGACATTTCCAAGCCAAGTAAACCCACCATCATAGCTGGCAGAAGCCATGATTAATTTGAACAAACACAATGTCTCAAGAACGAATGAACAAAGCATGAACATGCCTTCACAACTGGTTGAATTGAATAGTGAAATTGTTCATTTTTTTGTGGACAATAGATCAATGGAAGAAGATGGAGCACATAATGAGGTAGCAGATGAAGAAAATAAAGTAGTTTAATCAAGTGCCACGGATACTGAAGTGCCAAGCAATGACATGCAGGTGGGAGGGGGAGAGAAGTTACTTGGGCGGTTCCTAAAGCTACCATTAGAAAGAGTGTCAATGAAAAAGAAGCAAGGAACAACCGGTAGTCTTCGTTTAGGGCGAAGTTCACAGTTACTCACCTCAGAAGACTATATAAAACTCCTAGTTGAGTCAAAAAAGAAAAAAATGGAAATTTAGGAATTAAAACAGAAAAAAAAGGATCAATCCAAGGAGAAGAAGGCAGCAAGGGATATTACAGCACAACGTCAAGCAAATGAAAGGCTTGAAAGAGAGAGAGCAAAGCAAGAGAAGGAGCAACAAAAACAAAGTTCAATACAGGAAAAGGAAGCAAGGAAGGATAAAAAAACGCTTGAAAGGGAACAAGGGATGACTAATATGGTTGACATAAATGCAAGCACAGTTGATGAGAATGAAGCCAGGGACATGTCCAACACATTGGACAATATTGCAAATAATACAACATTATTCCAAGACCTCATAAACATTCAAGTGCCTCACTATCAAAATGGGGGTTTACCCGCTTGCCTTATTCCTACCACAGGAGGTGTGAATTCAATGTATGCTCATCACACACCCCCAATTAACGCAAGTGTGAGGTATGGGTACTCAATTCCTCCATTGTTGGATGGGACAAATTGGTCTCAATTATATGGCAGCAATCAACCACAACCTTACCAACCCTTCTTAGGGAGGCCAACCTACTTGGCTCAATCAGGAAACTCAGGGTTTGGCATTGAAAATTCTCAAGGCCATACAGAATAGGGGTGTTATATGTTTTTGGTTGTAACCACATTATGATGTGGATTTTGGATGGGTTGTATATTTTTCTTGTCACATGAAGGTTGATTTTTTCCATACTGTATGCAGCATTGTAAGGAAGGAACATGTATAGTATATTAAAATGTTACATTCTGACAAAATGACATAACAATGTTGTTAGATGTGTTATTTTTTTTTTTCTGTAAATTATGTATATTGTATATTGTATACTGCAAAATTGAGAGGTGGTATACACTACCCACTAAGGTTAAAGTGAAATGTCCACTAACAGCACTCCAATTACCAACCATATTTGAGACTGTACACGACCTGGAAATCAATATAATTTAAAACAACTTCTGGCCTCAACTCTTTCTAGAAAACAAATCACCCAAATAAATCAGCTCTACATAAAAACATGAAAATTCATAAAATGTATGATAACATTAAATTAAGTTACAAATAAAATATGACACAAAGTAAGTTGTATGCAAATATTATTTATTCAATTGCAAACTTGTGAGGTTGTATACACTTCCCACAAAGCTTAAAGTGAATAATAAATAGTACCTTCAATGTGGCATATATTTTATTACAAAATTGAAATACCACAGTCAAAGGTATGAGTTATTATAAAACTTAGGTGCTTTGATGAGTTTCTTTTGCTCAACAGTGCAAAGATGGAGATAGTTTGTGACCTCATTCTACCAACAAAGATTTATATTCCATGACAATCGAGTTAAAATAGAGTATGGTTGCATACTACGTAAGTTAATATGATGAGTGAGGTTATGAACGTTAACATGGACATTATATATATTCTACATTGAATTTGGTGTAAAACTTGATTCACTCATGTCATCCTTTAGATTGGATTAGGCTAGAGGAAATTCAATATCCAATTCAAAAGGGTTTCACTGTTGCCTATTATATATCATAAGCCAATGAAAATAAAAACCCCAAAATTTTTTGTTACGATGAAAATCGATGGTTGAGAATTTGTTTATAAATCGATCATGTCGTTGTAATCCATACCTTGAAAAATATAAAGTGGGGGTAAATCTGCCACTTCACTAAACACTAAAAATAAAATATCTATTGTATATTTCACGATCATGGTGATTTTTTTCTTGACATTTAAGCTCGAGGCTTACTTGTCAAACTATCCAAAGAGTTGTGCGAGACACAACTATCTTTTACTATTAAATCATTGTTGAACATTCATGTAAATTAATCATAGTCAAAACAATAAAATATTCTTGATTGTTAATACACCTTTCCCAAACCCCACATCGACTCCATTATTACTCACCATATCCCTTGCCAATAGTGTAGATTCAGGAATAAAGCATTGCAGAGGAGAGTCTATTACCAATCAACTTAGAGCCATACTCGTAATACAATGGGGATTGCAAATTAATTTATAAAAATGACATAACACACCACAATTCAAACCCAAATAATTCAAACCCAAACAATGTAGTGGTGAAGACAAGCTCAACATAGTTTGCGTTGTAGCCCAAATTAAAGATTGACCGTGAGAGAGAAAATAAAAAAAATCAAGTAATGGGAAATCTAAAACCAATTCATACCACTAGTCCAGACCAATATAGGCCTAAAACAACACAGAACTGCCTGATTCTCAATGTCTCATAACTTTCCAAACACATTAAATCATTGTTGAATATTCATGTAAATTAACCATAGTCAAAACAATAAAATACTCTTGATTGTTAATACACCTCTCCCAAACCCCATGTTGACTCCATTATTACTCACTGTATCCCTTGCCGACAGTGTAGAGTTAGGAATAAAGCATTGCAGAGGAGATTCTACTACCAATCAACTTAGAGCCATACACATAATACAATGGGGATTGCAAGTTAATTGATAGAAATGACATAACAAACCACAATTCAAACCCAAATAATTCAAACCCAAACAATGTAGTGGTGAAGACAAGCTCAACATAGTTTGCGTTGTAGCCCAAATTAAAGATTGACCGTGAGAGAGAAAATAAAAAAAAATCAAGTAATGGGAAATCTAAAACCAATTCATACCACTAGTCCAGACCAATATAGGCCTAAAACAACACAGAACTGCCTGATTCTCAATGTCTCATAACTTTCCAAACACATTAAATCATTTTTGAATATTCATGTAAATTAACCATAGTCAAAACAATAAAATACTCTTGATTGTTAATACACCTCTCCCAAACCCCATGTTGACTCCATTATTACTCACCGTATCCCTTGCCGACAGTGTAGAGTTAGGAATAAAGCATTGCAGAGGAGATTCTACTACCAATCAACTTAGAGCCATACACATAATACAATGGGGATTGCAAGTTAATTGATAGAAATGACATAACAAACCACAATTCAAACCCAAATAATTCAAACCCAAACAATGCAGTGGTGAAGACAAGCTCAACATAGTTTGCGTTGTAGCCCAAATTAAAGATTGATCATGAGTGAGAAAAGAAACAAAAATCAAGTAATGGACAATCTAAAACCAATTCATACCACCAGTCTAGACCAATATAGGCCTAAAACAACATAGAACCGCTTGGTTCTCAATGTCTCATAGCTTTTTAGAAACATTAAATCATTGTTGGAGATTTATGTAAATTAACCATATTCAAAACAATAAAATACTCTTGACTATTAATACACCTTTCCCAAACCCCACGTCGACTCCATTATTACTCACCGTATCCCTTGCTGAAAGTGTGGAGTCAGGAATAAAGCATTGTAGAGGAGAGTCTATTAACAATCAAATTAGAGCCATACTCGTAATACAATGGGGATTGCAAGTTAATTTATAGAAATGAAATAACACACCACAATTCAAACCCAAACAATGCAGTGGTGAAGACAAGCTCAATATAGTTTGCGTTGTAGCCAAAATTAAAGATTGACCGTGAGCAAGAAAAGAAAAAAAATCAAGTAATGGGCAATATAAAACCAATTCATACCACCATTCCAGACCAATATAGGCCTAAAACAGCACAGAACCGCATGGTTCTCAATGTCTCATAACTTTCCAGACACATTAAATCATTGTTGAAGATTCATGTAAATTAACCATAGTCAAAACAATAAAATACTCTTGACTGTTAATACACCTTTCCCAAACCCCACGTCGACTCCATTATTACTCACTGTATCCCTTGCTGACAGTGTAGAGTCAGGAATAAAGAATTGCAGAGGAGATTCTATTACCAATCAACTTAGAGCCATACTCGTAATACAATGGGGATTGCAAGTTAATTTATAGAAATGACATAACACACCACAATTCAAACCCAAATAATTTTAACCTAAACAATGCAGTAGTGAAGACAAGCTCAACATAGTTTGCATTGTAGCCCAAATTAAAGATTGACCATGAGCAAGAAAAGAAAAAAAATCAAGAATGGGAAATCTAAAACCAATTCATACCACCAGTCCAGACCAATATAGGCCTAAAACAACACAAAACTCCCTGGTTCTCAATGTCTCATAAATTTCCAGACGCATTCACAAAGGAAAAAGAAGAAACATATGGGAAATGCCAAAATAAACAGATGTAAACAATGGCTATGACGTGCTCAGTACCTTGAAACATTTTCTTGAATTTTCTCTATCACCCTGCGCTCAAACCCCAGCAATGCATCCATAAATTTTTTAACATAGTCAACAACCTCTAAATTCAAGAAACCCTAAACCCTAAACTACATAGGGAAGACTGTCCCAACTCAGGGTTTCCACCAATAAGGAATATAGCCCTAAAACATTTTCTTACAGCCACACTGAACATACAACCCTAAAACAAACAAGACATGGGTACAACCCTAAAAATAGTGCCAAATCAAACAAGAAAAATAGTGCCAAAACCAGTGCCATTCAAAGAAGAAAAAACAGTCCGAAGAACAGCTAAATTGACCTGAAATAGATTAGAAGTGTTCATAAACACATGTTTTCAAGTGTTGAAAAAAACAACAATGGGCCGGTAGGAATTATTTTCCTACCGAGAGGTGAAGACGCCACGCCAAATGCAAAGTAAAATGTCGATGAAGGAGTCAACTAATAGCCAGACCCCACCACAATTTGGCAATACCTACAACACAATAGAAAATAGCATAAATTAGGCAAAATCTCTCAAAAATCTCTCGAAAATGCAAGAAACACAACTTCTTAACCTGTAAAATGAAAAATTACCTTAAAAAACATGGTACTTCTGTAAACCAGTAGAGGGGACGAAGTTGTCGACAACTCCGCGTAGCATTGAACAGTCGAGGAGGGCAGTTTGACAGTGGAGGAGCAAGTTATGGCAGTCGCGAGAGCTGAACATGTCTACAATAGGGCATAGGAGAAAAATCAATGAAACCAAGAAAAACTAGCAAACCATCCCAACAGCAACATCAACGGCAAACATCTAGTTAACAGTGAAGGCGAACATGAACCAGCACTGGCGACATAGCACACAGCCACCGGCGGAGCTCTTCGAGCAACATATTGCCCTAAACAGAAATGCACAGGGTAAATGTCGCATGTTGCATAACAATTCGACTGAAACCCTAGGCGTACGAAAGATTGGGAAATTAAAGTCGCTCACCAACCGGAACACGTGGTGGAAGCTTGCTGGCAAGTGTCGTACAATAATCCATGTGTTGGCCACGTGGTTTACGGACGTGGAACGGAGGGCACCCAAGTAATGGTGTCCCTCCCATATATGACAGTCATACAGAGAAGGAGAAGCATACTGCATGACAGTGTCAGTATTGCCAAGCGTTGGTAGAGGGAGTTACATGAGCAGTAATTCCATAAACAAAACTGGCTATGATACCAGTTAGATCAGGAGGTAACTCATCCAAAAAATTATATGAATATATTAAGGACGCCTTTGAATATATACATGGACTTGAGACTCTTGGGATTCATTTCCGAGCATCTCTTCAACTTCCTTATTTCTTATTTTACATTAATGTGCAATTTTTCCCAATCCCTTAGAATTAAGTGTCAACATAATCTAAACATGTTGCTTAGACATACTTTATAGTTAAGCTAAGTAAATTGTTCAGGAGATACAGGATCAAGCTAATAACATTGAATCCTTAACCCAAGATGAAGTATCAAAATAAAAACCCTAAATAATCAAAGTTGTAAGAAGCAGTGTGGCTATCCTTGGTGTTATCATCCATATTATGTAAATAACTGTAAAAGAGAAAGTGGTGTTCATTGGTATTTTTACCTAAAGAGGTAGAATCAACGTATCATTGAGAAACCCCAAATTAGGTTCTGGGAACAAACTTGTCACAAACAAAATGAGAACATTTTGTCAGTATCCTTTTTACAATCTTACAAACCTTAAAATAAACCTCTAAACCAAAAGGATTGACTATGAAAAAAATTACTTAAAGGGTCTTCAATAAGTCACGGCTTTGAATAGCTTGTAGAAAAAAAGTGTGCATTCAGGAATCTATTAATTTATTCGAGATTGTAAAATTTAAAATAGAAATGGAGGGTTTCATGCGGTCAATACCTTTCCTCTAAAGAATGACATAAAAAATACATAAATTTCTAAGTACTCAAGAGAAAAAACGAGAGGAATATTATAGTAAATTATTACAATCGATATGTGGTTGGAATTTACATGCCTTCATGAGCTTTATCATCTAGTCGATAATGTTTTTCCTTAATAGGGTTTTTATTTACTTAGAATCCCAAGAATAATTCGAGCATTGAAACCCTAAGGTCATATTCCATTGAGAAACCCTGGATGGAATTTATATAGGAGAAAACCCTAAAAAAACCTTGAGAGGAGACCATGAAAAACCCCTTAACAAGTTAAAGATCAATAGTAACCAATTAAATCATGCATACCTAAGGTTAAAAGGGAGCTAAAAGGAATATTATGGAAATACATGAGACAAGTGTTCAAATATCCATGGATTTATACACCCTTACTTTTCTCGAAGCTCAAATCTATAAATGACTACTATCCCTATAGAGGGTTAGGGCTAAATTTATCAAAAGAACTATTGTTAGGGGGCATAGTTTATAAAATTCCTCTTTTATAATTCAATTAGGTTCTAAAACCACATGAACAAAATTTTCCTTAGTAGAATAAATTTGAGAGATCATGGAAAAGAGTTGTAAAAACAAGAAAATCAGAGAAATCGTTATCCAGTTATCTTTCATACACCTAAAGATAGAAAAGAAATAATTTAAGTGCAAGTCTATAAAATCATAATTAGCATAATAAAAATAAAAGTGTATACAACCACTTACCTTCCACTTGTAGCTCAAGAAGTTGCAACCAGGTGGGTTAAATACCAAATTTGTTATGGAAATAAAACACCACTACTTACCAAAGAAGTAAAAGAATCATTGAGTCAAAGCCATTGTATACATCATGGAAATCTTGTTCTTCAAAGGAAAACAATGCCAAATTACTATCACAGGGGCTTTGCTCATTGAACCTTTGACATATCATGTTCGTTCGTGACATACTAAAAAATACCCCTAATTTGACTATATATTGAAAAATACCTCGAAAATCACATTATTTAACCCCCTACCAAAATGAATCCAATACACCTTCCCAATTTACAATACCCCTAATTTCACTAGATATTGTAGGTATCCATTTTTCATTAAAAAAATTTATACCCCTCTATATTGTTTCATTAACTTTGAGCTCTATTTTTTCTACTCGCTAATATAAAAACCCTTTACCCCCTAATATGTGCTCAATATATTATGTTATTTTTTCCTCAGTATATATCCCCCAATATGAACCCACGTGGTACGGTATTGAACCCCCAGTGAAACCCCCATGATGACTACTCTGGAAGGGCATTCATTTCAATTGTTATGTTTAGTTATCCATATTCATTATTATATTACTTTAATTAATATGTGTCGTACACCCGTGAATCTGTCATATGGATAGGACAAGATTGTGGTTGCATGCACAACATGTATACGAGGGTCCCACACATCATTAACTCCAAGCGATACATGTGGTATAGTAAGGGGGTTGAGAAATGGCCTAGTAACATTTTAAAAAAGGAAGTATATCATGTATAGCAAGGGTTGTGAGCTATGTCAGAGTAGTTAATAAATGATATTGCATAAATAATTGACAAATAAGCATTGCATATGCATGATATTGTGGATATACAAGAATCATTTTAGTGTGGTAGTATACATGGTTAAGGGTTTGATTCCACCTTTTTTACCAAACAGACACACACACACACATATGTGTTACTCTTTTTAAAGTTAGGTATAGAGGTATGATGGTAAGAATTATTTCCATTCAAAAGGCACATATAAGAAAGTACTTATAGATTTATATACTAGTAGATGAATTGGAATAATAATAGAGGAAACTTTATTAAAGAACAACTTTTCTACATTATGCCAATGAGATCATATCAATATTGGATTAAGTAAATGCAACAAAAAAAATTAGTGTATAAATTGGAGGTACATGACATGGAGGGAGCTTGGAGTGGTTTTCATAGGGATATCAATGTAGAAGTGGGGAATTATATCCCCAATATAAGGAAAACTAGGGCATGGGGAAAATAATATTGGAAGACAATAACCTACATAGCCACATAAAACACTATTGGGTTAGTTTTTGGTAGATTGCTGAAGGCAACGAAGAAATCATGCTACAATTTGATGAAATTAAACTTTAGATTAAGGATATCAATGCTAGATTTCTAGCCTCAACATAATCAAGACACAATCATTATTCTACTCAATGAAGCTCTAAGTAGTGGATCCCCTCCTACAACCATGTTTCTTATCACATATTAAATTAGTTTTAAATATTTTTTTAAGTATTTAATTTCTAAACTTACCTTATTATTTTGGGTGGTTAATAAGTTTTTTTTAATACTCAAACTTCTATTATGTATGGAATTTGATATTAAATATTGCGAGTTAAAAAATTAAGATACCAACAAATTTAATCATTTTATATAGTTTTGATTTTCAATTTTAGTAAAAACACTATCACAAAAAAAAACAAATTGAAAATCACATTGAATATTTTGATCATTCTAATGGTTTTGATCTATGAAAAACTTGATGATGTTAAAAAAAATATATATATACTCCCTAGCGGCCCATATTTATATTGTTTTTGACATCATTCAAGCCAAATTTACCTTCAAAGCATGGCATTTATAGAGCTCCTTGTGCCACGCTGCATAAATAATTTCAAAGCGCAAACTATATGTATAAAATTGTGTGCTAAAGTGAATCATGTCAAACCATACATGGTAAAGTCGATCAAGATCATGTCTTAATGACATAAGATATGTAAATTGTAATTACATCATAAGGAATTACTTCTGTTAGTGGAGTCTTTGTTTTGATATGATTCTTGATCACATCCCTGGTGGTTGATATCATACGGAGATGATTCAAATATAATTTACCATCCAATTCTTGATCCCTACCCTCATAAATCAGAGATGGGATTTGATGGGGTGTGCGTCTTTCATCAATGAAGTGGATGTATAGAGTTAACTACTAACTTTTTAGCTAGAATATGATTTCATTAAGACAAACATTTTTGTGCATTGAACCTATTGGATTTGATCACTAGACCTATTTTCTTCTATGAACAATTGACTTCCTCTTAGATTCAACCACTGCTCCATATCTGGACTTCACATTGTAAAATTATTAGAGCACAGATAATGATCTAGCTTAAGAATAATTGCACAAAGTTACAATAATTGAAAAGGAAAATTGGAATGGAGAATGAATTTTATTACTCAATATTGATTTGAGAATCAATACATAGATCAACTAAGTTAACCTTAGTTTTAAATGCATTGACTAAGGCTAATTAAACATAACTAAAGCTAAGTGTTATTTATGTTATGTTAATGTGCACGTGCACTGCATGGAAGCACTAGAGTTAAATAACTGAAGCCAAGTGCACACCACATGTAAGCACTTGAGTTAACTAAATAAATCCAAGTGCACACCACATGTAATCATTAGATTTAAATAATGCTAACTAAGTGCACATCACATGCAAGAACTAGAGTTTAATCAAAACTAATTAAGGATAACTAACACTAGTACAATATCGCTAATTAGTTACTAAAAAAATGACTAAAATTTGCATATAAACGAATTTCATCATTTTTTACTAGTGTATGTGCATGTACACCAACACCCACCCTTAAGCATAACTTACGTGTGTATGATGCAAAATGAATGAGTACCAACAACAAGGAAATTTTAGGTACCCATCTACAATGCATGAAAAGAGGAAAGAGGAAAAACCCACTAGGAAGAAAAGATACCGTCAAAATACAATGCAAAAAGTAAAGAAAATACAAATGTTAGGCATTTGTGTCCTTCACCCCAAGAAAATATCACAGAAATTTAAACTTCTTCTTAGTGAATTTCTTGGTTTATATGTCGGTAGTCTGCTCAAAAATGGGATAGCATTATAGATCAATGATCCCATCATGAATCAATTCTTTGATGAATTTCATGTCGATCTCAATGTTTTTGGTTAGTTGTCACTACATTAGATCTCTGCAAAACTTTATTGTACTCTAATTATCGTACTATATGATAGTCGAATGATGGATAATTATACCAAGCTCATAAAGGAAATGCCGTAGCCAAATAGCATGAATAGTGGCATTGACTGCTCCTATATAGTCAGCCTTTGCTGATGAAAAAAAAATGACAGCCTGCTTCTTGCTTGAACAAAAAATGGGGTTGAATCCCAAACTAAGTACATAACCAGAGGTGGAATTGTGATAAAGTTTGTCACCAACCCAATATAAATATATGTACCCAATGAGATCCAAAGAAAAAATTGTTGCACAATAAATCCCATAGTTGATTTTCCCTTGGACATATTGAAGGATGCAACTTTGTAGCTTTCTAGTGTAAGACATTATTCACATCCATATGATGCACCTCCCACTATTTTGCGGCTAAAATGGAGAGATATAGTTGAATGGAATCCATTTTTTTCACTAGAGCAGAGGTCTCATCATACTTAACACCATGTACCCGTTGAAAATCATTCACCACCAACCATGCTTTATATCGACTAACTTGGCCATCTAGTACATTCTTGGTCCAGTAAAACCACTTACATATGAAAATTTTATGATTGGAAGGTAGTGGAACTAGGACCCATGTTTGGTTCTTAATGAGAGAGTTGTTTTCCTCATCCGTAGTTGCTTCCCATTCAGGATGATCAAATGCTTCTGCATAAGCCTGTGGATTAGATACATGGATCATATAAGCATGCATGGGCATGCATGGCTCCATAGCTAAGATAGTTTGTGGAGATTCGTCAAAATGAGGTATAGTACCAGGATTATCTAAGAGATCACTCATATTGCACCATTTTTGTGTTGAAGGTGATCAAGAATATTTTGAATTGAATGAGGAAGTATTATCTTGATGTTAAAAAACTAGTGGTCCAAAATATTTCGCAGGAAAAGGCTCATATAGATCATAATTATTATTTGAAGTATCCTCTTCATACTCATCAACTAATGGTGAGGGAAAATTTGTAATAGGTTCATTTGGTGGTGCATGAAAAACATCTTCTTCAAATTTTACACTCCTTTTGATAACGAGCTCTTTAGTGTTGATATCAAGAAATATGTACCCTTTCACTTCATCAAAATATCCAACAAACATGCATTCCTTTCTCTTACATTCCAAATCCTTTTTCTTCTCTATAGGAATGTGATCCCATGATCAAGATACAAAATGCATAAATTAATGACTTCAGGTTGCATGCTAGTCCAAGCCTCAAAATGTGTTTTTCCAGTAATAGATTTATAAGGAGATATATTTTATATGTATGAAGCAAAATTGATGGCTTAAGCCTGTTAGTTTCAGCCTATACAACCTATCAGCAATGATCAAATGGGATCTTATCATGTTTTGTTAAGGTATCATAGTCAATTTTTTGTCATTTCATTAGGTTTTCAAGAAACAATTTGGTCACTGGGTAGTAGCTGGTCTAGGGCTATTTCCACTCCTTTCAAAAAATTTCATATGATGGTCCTTATCATCACTCCAATTGAGTGTACCATCATTCGAATATCATCATCATCATTCCAATCATCACCATTATGATTTCATTCAGTTCAATGTCTTTGTTAGGTTATTAGAGTTTCAAGGTCACCAAATATGTCATTCCATGCACAAAATATGGCAATTGGAGGAGTGGTAATAGGTAATTGGTTCAATAAAGTTTTATTTCAAATATAATTCATGTTTCAATATGTAATAATTTCATCATGTTTCTAAAGCTGCATACAAAGTGTCAAAGCTACAAGTTTTCAATAGCAAATTGAACGAACATGTAGTGGGCCATCCCACTACAAAGAAGAAAAGTGACCAATAAAATATATAAAAATACCAATTCAACTCATTTTTTTCATTTAAACTCATGAAGAAAAGATCTCATTCATCAACAAGTGAAAATTCAGCAATTTCAAGACAAAAACTCTCAAAATTTTGGTGTTAAAGTTGCCTCGTTGCGCTTTCTTCCCTCCACGCTATGATTTATTCACAAGGCTATGTTTTCTCTCCCAGAAGCACCAAATAATTATTTGAAGGTTTTGAAGGCTGTCAATGTGTCAAGAATCTATGTACAAGTAAGTATCATCTCAACAAAACCATCCTTGTAGCTCAATTTCATGGTTTTAGTGTGAAAAAACTACGCCTCCATGTTGTTTTTTTGTAGTTAAACCATCTTTTCACAATTTTCAAGAAAAATACTCTTTCCCACGGATTTTTTTACCTCCTTCACACTCTTAAACATCCTCCACATCCTTCACATCCTTACATTCCCCATTCCTAAGTCCCAAACCCTAAGCCCTAGCTCAATTCTGCCATTTTGGGCAATTTTCGTAGCTATGACTGTGCTATAATTTCATAGCTCATTTTCCTTACCCATTTAACTTCATACACCTCCATAAAACCCCTACCCATCTCCCTTCCCTAAATCACTGATCCTATCCCTTTTCCCCTTCCCTTGTTTTGTCATACTAGGGTTTTTGCCTCTTGCAATCAACCAAGTGGAGGAAAAGAGATATTATAACAAAGGAGGTTAAGTGATAAGACATGAGCCCCTAAACACCCTTGAAATAATGTTTACACCATTTTCCAAGAATTTTTTTCAAGCAGTAGGTTGTCTTCCTTTTTGTCAACTAGTTGAGAAGGTCAAATATAATGCCACATTGACCAAGTTGTTTGCCACTCAACTCAAAAGGGACAAAGTAACAATTGCATGGATTGATTTCACTATATCAACTAATATAGTAGTTGAGGCCACAGACATGCCTAATCATTGTGAAAAATATTTTAAGAACCAAGATCTAGCCCTTCAAAATTATCAGCCCTATCTCAGAAGACATCACCAACAACAAATGAAGAAGATTTTTCCTATTGGGCACAACCTTGAGAAGTACACACCACTTATGAAGATCATAATGACGTACTTCACCTGTGAGGGAATATTTTCTAGACTGTATGGGTATCATGTCACACTTCTCATGCATTTCATAGGGGTAAAGCCACCCAATTTTCCCTATTACATCTACAGAAGTTTGGAAAAGATGGCAGAAAAGGTCCAGCATAAGCAGAGTAGTCTTGAAAGAAGCCTCTTCCATGATGCCCTAATCAAAATCATTTTTTTACACTAGATTGAATAGAATAACATCACTAGGGACACTTTCATGTAGACAGATGTATTTTTTTCTTCTATTAGCCAACCTACTAGCCCTAGTTCTCCATCAACACCATCAACACCTTCAGCACCATCTAGACTGTGGAGATTGGCTCACCTAGCACCATTTCAGTGAGGAGGAATATTGAGGTCACCAAGACCTATCAGAGAGGTAGAAGGATTTTTTTTCCTCCTCAGATTGAAGCAGGAGCCAAGCCCACATCAGTAAAGCAGGGATTACATTCACAGCATGAGACATCCATGTATGAGGAGGAGCATGATTTTGACCTAGTAGACTTGGAGGCTAGTAAAGAGAATGAAAACTCAGAGAGGATAATCAAGGACAAATATACTTAGAACAAATAAATTCAAGAGAACTTGGCAAGGGTTAATTTCATCATTTCCTTCCTAGAGCAAGAAAAAAATCAGTTGAAGGCAAAACAATTGTCTTTCGAGAAAAGTTGGTTTGAGGCTAGCATGCATGATATGAAAGGTAAAGAAATGATTGACACTGAAGAGTCACACAAGAATGAAGAGAAGGTGACAAGGAAAATACCAAGGACCATGGGTCTTAGAAGAGCATTGCAGAAGGAAAAACAACAAAATCCACCAGATGAAGAGTTGAGTTTCGAAGAAAGAATAGCCATGGAAATCAATGAAAATAAGGAGTTTTGGATTGAGAAGGTCAATATTCACTTGGAGAATCTCATTGACAAGGCAAACAGGGAAAACAAGATACATAAGAACATGGCTGATCATTACTATGCAAGAAATCAAATTTGTAATGTCAAATTCAAACAGTTGCAAGCCAAACTGAAGGAAACCCTACAAAGTCAAAATGAGGAAAACTTAGAGATTCTTGTTGATGTTTCCCTAGTTTCAAAACATACCTCATGAGGCACCTATTGATCAATTTTTAGGAGTTTTGGGGAAATTTTTTTTTTTTTGTGACATTTTGGTTAAAATTGGAAATTTGAAAAACTAGACATACTCGCAAAATCATAGCATGGGCCACGCTACGCTTTTGATGGGGGGGTCCACTAGAGGAAAAATCAAAATTTTTGGATTCCTATTGACAAGTACATCAAATATGAGTCAAAATTTTGACCAATTCAGCCAATTTTGTGTGGTCAAAATGCCCAAAAACATGCTAAAAATCATTGTTCTGCCTTGTTTTTGGAGCCTTCGCTACGCTTTCTAAGTAGTCTTGGGAGATTCAATATTTGGAGGCCTAGGAGACACCTTTTTTAGTGATTGATGAGTCTATCATGTAGAAAACATCCAAAGCTTTCCAATGGTACCTTTAGATCCTGATTTGGACACATGGAAGGCCTGCAAAATTTGATTTTGCTGAGCTCTCTATGTTTTCTTCCAGCTCGCTACGCTTTCTTCAGAAGGCAATTTTCACTGAAATTCTGACCTAGTTTGACTTTTTGTTGATGTAATTGATTAAATGATGATGTCATGAGATGTAATTGATCTATTAAATGGTAAATTAGTTTAGATACATGCTTGTAAATGTAATTTTGGTCAGATGTATCTACTTTCCTATCATGAGGTGAATGGGTTGACCTCCACTAGAGATTAGGGTTTTATTGAGATTATCATGTCATCAGCTAAAAAACTAATGGATTCGGCCCCTGAGAGAGGGGAGATGCTTTTTTGGTCTATATCTATCATTTTTAGTCATTTTATTGGTTATACATTAGTGAATTATAATCTTGTAGCTTGTACTTTCACTCATATTTAGATATCAAAGGATGTAGTTGGAGTTATTATCTAGGAATTAATGTGCAGTGAGTTTATGATCATTTCTCTATTATAGCATTTATTGAATTATATATAGCTCCTCCTTCATACCTTGTATCTTCAATGGCTTTCCTTACATATCAGAGGCAGAATTCTATTAATTTAGCTCTGTTTATATGGAAATGTCATCTTGTGTTTTATGCTTCCAGTTTAATGAATTCATGAATGAACATGCTCATTAAATCCCTCTACTCTTTCAAACTCACCACTACACCTACAAAACCCTAAACCATCATAGATTCATTTCTAACTTGCTCCTTTATATTTTTGCAGTTGTAAGCCCTTTGATCCCTAGACCTAGCTGCATGGTTTCATCCCTGATCCAACACCAAACCCTAAAATTATCAAACCTACCTGAGCCTATCATATATAGCCTAATATATTTCATTCCATAGTCAATCCTTGGTTGTGATCAAATTAAGAGAACCCTCTTAGCTTGGTAGGGCTAGCTACTAAGTAAAAGTGGTTTGTGGTTACCTTTTTTGGTCTCCTTTTCAGCCTTCAGAGAACAGATGCAATGCTGAAAAATCCCACAATTTTGATGGAAGAGGTATTGCATGTAGCATGCAACTGGCCATCTCTTTTAGAGATCTATTCTTCCTCCTAGCCACCCAATTTTTTTGTAAGGAATTGTACGTTGAAAATGTATTCCTACTTCACTACAAAGATTATAGATATATTTGTTGGCATATTCCTTCCCATTATCTATGCGGAAAACCTTGATGTGCTTTCCATACTGATTTTATGCATGTTCTTTGAAAATATTTAGATGTTGAAAAACTTCAGACTTAAGTTTCGCGAAGTAAACCCAAGTGAATCTCGTGTAATCATATATAAATGACAACACATATTTTTCCTTTCTCATTGAGGGTACTAGAAATGGACCCATGAGATCGTTGTGTACAATCTCCAAATATGAAGAGGTTGTCCATGCATTCCCCTTCTCAAACTTGTCTTGTGGATGCTTTCCAAGAGCACATCCATTACAAACACCATTTGAAAATTCAATGGCATGAAGTCCTTTCACCATCCCTTGCTTGTTAATTTGGTATATATATCTGAAATTCAAGTGTCCAAATCTCTCGTGTCAAAGCCTAATTTCTTCATTTTCATGCATAAGTAGAAAAATATAATCTAACTAAGGAACAAAATCAGAAAATGTATACAAATGATATTGATCATTTACCTTGCTAGATGCAATCTTCAAGTTGGTTTGCATATCATAAATGCTCACGGAATCTGGGGTAAATTCAAATTTCCTCACCATACTAGTGTGTGTCATCTAATGCACTTAAAGAAGATTCATAGAAAGCCTTAGGATATGAAAGACATTCTCAAAAGTTCCATCTTCAAATTGCACTCTTCCTTGTGCAGTTGCTTCAACTACAGAATTTCCCCCAAGAGAATAGGAGTTCCCGAGTGTGCATGTAGAGAATGAAAAGATTCTTTTGAAGAAGCTATATGATGTGAAGCTCATGAATCAATGGTCTACTCTTGTGGCGTATAATGAAGGAAAATCAAACCATAACCATTACCCCTTGTTTCTGATGGTTTTCCTTTGTATTCTTCTTGGCACTTTCTAGAATGTGAAGACCAATATTATTTTTCTAAAGCCTATTTTCCATTCGATCAATAATCTTATGCATGAAACAAGTTTCATGATGGTAGCCTATATTATAATAAGGGCACTTGGAGTTTCCTTTCTTTCCCTTCATACCCTTGGAGATGGAAGAGTGATCTCGAGGTTTTGGATTTCCTCCCTTTCTTGGATCTGGATCTCTTTCCTTTCCTTTTCCTTTAGATTTCTAATTTGTTTTGAAGTTGGAATTTTCTTTTTCATGCATATAAAGTGAATTTTCATTTGAATAATTTAATGAACCCATCTTGATGATATTATCTTTCTCATGAATGTGATATTGAATAAATGAATCAAGTTTGTGCATTCTCCATTTATCTTCAGCTGCAAGTTTAATAGTATGAAATGTAGAAACAAAAATAAACATATTCAGGACCTAATTTAGAAAAAATAGAAAGGATCAATTTACCATCCTACTTGGATTTATCAATCCCGCAATCTTGTAATTGAAGAAGCAATGATTTAAAATTTGTAAAGAAATCTTGAATGTTCTCAAAGTTGTTTGGATTTAACTCATTTTTTAGAAAATGAGATCGCATCTCATCGTGATTTCCAAATAAATTCTCCAAGGTTATCCAGACTTGATTGGAGTGGTGCATGTGTCCACATGGAAAGACAATGTTGGAGATATGGTCACAATAGAAAACAAAAATCACCGTCCATCATGTTGAAGTATTTGGATTTTTTTATGGCGATATTGGGTTTAGCTTCTGTATCCATACCTTTATGATATAATCCTTTGCCTCTTAGGTGAAGAAAAATATCTCGATTCCATTGTAATTAGGCATACAAAGTGAGAATAGCTAATGATGGTAACTCCATTCTTTCACCTTGCGATTGTAGCAACATTTGCAACAATTCTCAAATATTCTGATCCACAAATCAAATCTGTCAACAATGTCCAATTCTTGATCTTCAAACCTGCACAAAATTGTCCATGCTCCTTCTCGAGACCCTGTAGCTCTGATACCATGTAATATTAGAGCACATATAATGATCTAGCTGAATATTAATTGCACAAACTTGCAACAATTGAAAAAGAAAATTGGTACAAATTATGAATTTGATTACTCAATATTGATTTGAGAATCAATACATCAAGCAACTAAGTTAAGATTAGTTGTACATGCAATAACTAAAGCTAATTAAAATGAAATAAATTTAAGTGTGCTTTATGTTATGTTAATTTGCAGGTGCACCACATGCAAGTACTAGAGTGAACTAACTAAAGTCAAGTGCACACCACATGTAAGCACTTGAGTTAACTAACTAAAGTGAATTCCACACCACATATAAGCATTATATTTAACTAACGTTAAATAAGTACACATCACATGCAAGCACTAGAATTTAAGAAAAGATAATTAAGGCTAACTAAATGCATGTACACCTAAATACATACACTGAAGTGAAAATTTTAGACTTCACATACACCGAAGTTAAAATTAAAATCATAAAATGCGTTATATTCCAACGCAAGAAACCATAGTTTAAGGTGCCATTATTTACGTCATAAGGCGTCACTCTTTGAAAAAAACTCTCCTAGCTGCCACTTTGTCTTATTTTGCACCATTATATGGAATGTTAGATGATTGAATATTTTTAAGCCATCAGATTAATGGTTAATAAAAAAATAATAATTAAGAGATCTAATGGAAATGTTCAAAATTAATCAAAATTGTTTACTCAATAGTTTCTTGATGACTTAATGAGTTATTCCCCTCTAATTTTTGCAGAAAATGGTTTCTCATCGCACACTTGAGGAACCACCCAAGGCTGAAGAGAAGAGCAGTGAAATTTTTGTTGAACCAAAGGAACTTCCCAAAGATCTTCAACCATCACAAGTACCCGAAGTTCATGAGGCGTTTAAAGTCCATGGAAGCTATGAAGGCCCATCCATAGCTAGCCCAGAAGTTGAAGTTCCTGAATTTTTCAATGGCCCAGCTCTAAACAGGCCGCCTAACAGCCCACCGAATTCATCAAATGTTGAAGCCCTGATGAAAGAGATGTCTCCTCTGAAATATTTCGTTCCCATGCGGGGAATTCTAGAGTTGATTGAACCACCTACTAAAGAAACAATATCACCTCCATCGGAATAAAAAGTGAAGGCTCCTGTTGAAGAGGTGCTTTCCCAATGCAAGAGAAGCCAACTAGTCCCAAAGAAGAATTTTCTACGTCGAAGAAACCGGTTGATCAAGCCGAATAATATGAGGGAGGAACTCATGATGAAGAAACTCGGACAGTTACTCTATTACTCAAAATTCCAGAAGTAATTGCACCACTTCTGGAAAAAACTATAGAACCTCTTGTAAAAAAATAGTGGCAGCTTCTGCTAAAGAGACGCTCGCGCTTCCTGAAGAAGTCAAAAGTGTTGTTCCTGCAGAGATCTCGAGGCTTCTGGAAGAAGAATCTCCATGTCGGATGAACCGCCTGATCAGACTGAAGAAGACACGAGTGGAATTCATGATAAAGTAACTCCCACAAATCCTCTGCCAAAGCTCAACATTCCAGACATAATTGAATTGGTTCTAGAACAAAGCAGTCAACTTCTAGTGGAAAAGGCCAAAGCTCCTGTTAAAGAAGTCAAAAATTTTGTTCCTGTCAAGATATTTAGCTTGCCTAAGTTGAAGCAAGATTTCGATCTGATGGATGGAATTTATAGTGTTGCTAAAAGATGCAATTCGGCAAAGTCCTGTTGTTTTATTCATTGATGTGGAGAGTCAATTTAGGATAGGCTTTTTGATAATAAAAATAACATTTATGGATCCAACATTTACCATCTGTATAGAGGAATGGTGAAGCATGCTTCATGGCATTTTGTTATACCACCAACCATTCGAGTGTGTGCTCTATCGCTAGACAAGTTTTGGTTTCCTATTGAGGGCATTTTTAAGAATTGTTGGCTCTTCTTCAATAATTAGACCAACTGGATTTTTAGAGTTTTAATATTAAATGGATTGTAGGTTTTAACTTTTAAATGATATTTTGAAATTAAAAAATTATCAAAAATTGTTATATAAACAAATCACATATTATAGAACTTGATAGTGTTCTAATTCTTCTTGGGAGAATTTTTGAAAATGAGTGCAATTTTAAGTTCCTTTTGCAAATTCAAATCTTTTGTTAATTTTAAATGTTTATTTTAATATTAATATTTGGTTAAGTAGGTAGAAAATAAATTTATTTCAGAGTAGTCTTGGCAGAATATCTAACAATAGAAATTTTTAGCTTAAACTTGCTTCTTCTATTTGCTATTGAGAAATACTACTGACACATTTAGATCTTTGGAGACTATGATGGTCATAAGTTCAATAGTATTCAGAGATCATGTCAATTTTATACACGCTATTTTTATTTATTTATTTTAGAAGAGATATTTCATCTTTAAATACGGTTGCACCATTTTATTTAAGAATGATGCTCTGCAGGATATGGGCATTTGGAACATCACCAAGAGGATAGGAGATGCAACGTCAAAATTATATCACCAACCCTTCATAGCGTTTTGATTAGTAGGGAGGCTATTTTATTTATCTGATTAATGCTTTACTTATTTCTATATCCAATTCATCTAGATGGTTATTATATATATGTGGCTCTTATAATATTAGGTGCTAGGTGTATGGACATGACTGTCTCTATAAGAGGCCCAAATTATTATTATGTTTTTTTGAGGCAGACTATGACCATGATAGGGTAGGCAAAACCAAACCTATCTTTTTTATTTGAAAGAAAATATATTTATATGAAATATTTTTGTAAAATATATAGGTGATATATTGTATGAGTTATTATTGTTTTTTATAGGAGTTATTATATTATTATTATTTTATGCTTGTAGTATATTTAATTATATGGAATTCATTTGTCTTCCATATATTTATGTTTTAATATATTTAATATTATGGATGACTGTGTTTATTTTGAAATCCTGAATTTGGGTTTTCACAACTCTCAAGAAGTAACAGAGAATACAAATTTTCTACTCTAGATTTGTAGATTTTAAAAACAAAGACATAATTATCATTATTCAAACAGGTTATCGTTAGTTCTTCCATGCCCATCTTGATGGTTGTTCAAAATATGGATTTGCAAATTTTAATAACAAAGACATAATTATCATTATTCAAACAGGTTATCTTCATTTCTTCCATGTCCATCTTGATGGTTGTTAAGCATATGGATAATTCTTGTATTTTGTTAGAGTATTGTAAACCTTTGGAGTTGGATTTTTGAGTAATTGACTAATTACTTTTCAGTCTAGGGCTATGCCAATAGCGGTTTTGGTCTACAGAATAATGAGGTAGGGAAGAATAGGTTTTCATGTTCTTTCTAGACGTGGAAGAGATGTGATAAGAATTGGGATGATAATTATTAGGGTCACTAGAGTTCTCTCATTTTACAAAATTGTTATAATCCTTTGTAGACACATCTTTCAAACTATATAGAATTTTCTTTGTATTGATTAAAGTTTTCTATACCTGGATGAAGTGATCTAGAAGAAATATGAAGGAATTGTACCAAAAGTACCTCTGGTTTCGAAGGTAGAAAATCACAATCTATTTCTTTATTTACGAGGCATTCATGTTGGCATAATCATACAAGGTCTTTAACTTCAACATATGCCTAGTTATTTCTAAGGCTTATGGAAGCAATATTGCATTAATATTTCATTGTAGCACAATCCTTACTTTTAGTTAATATTTTCTTTTTTTCAACTATTATCAAAAAAATATTAATTAGTGTTATATGCTATTTTCTTATGGCATTTCTTTTGCAACCTTTGATACAATTGCTAATTTAATTTCTAGTAAAAAAATCCAAATTGATTGGAAGAAAAAAAACACTAAAATCCCATGAGGCATGAAGGCTCTTTCAATCAAATTTGCGTGGACGCTAGTGATAAAAATATAAAATTCAAATCATAAAATGCGTTATATTACGTTATATTCCAATGCAAGCAACCACAGAGTAAAGTACCATTTTTTAATCTCCAGTAAAAAGTCCAAAAGTCCAAGTTGGTTCTAAGAAGAGGAACACTAAGGTCCCATAGGGCATGAAGGCTCTTTCAATCGAATTTGCGAGGAGGCTAGTGATAAAAATATACACGCCCCATATTACATGGTAGTGGGTAAAAATATCTAATATTTTTTATATTTCAATAAATATATGTCTTTATTTGAAAATTTAGAATGGATTAAATAATTTATGATATTGTAAAGCCTTCAATTTTTATGAGGAAAGGATTACTACACTCTAAATTGCCATCATTAACTAACTAGCTAATGAATGAATACCAACATAGGAATGGATAAGATCCATTATTAGCATAGTTACCAAATTAATCTGATTCGTACATCGAACAATTCGATAAAAAAATCGATTCAGTTCATGGTAGTTTCGTGTGGATGGTTCAAATTTTATTACCTGGATTGGTTAATTTGGTAAGTGTAGTGATTCCTAAATACAAAATAGATGGCTTCTCGATAGTAGTAGAAAATGGAAAGGTTTTAAATTGTAAGTAGGAAATGGAAATTAATTGTGATTAGAGAAAAAATTTCAATTTTCAATTGCAGTATGGTTTAAAAGAGTATAAAAAGTTGAGATAACAAAAAAAATGAATTTGAGCCAGAATTTTGAAGTTGAGATAATTTTATAAAAATATTGATTTTTTAAATAGTTAGATAATAAGGAAAGCATGAATCTTGAAGGTGAGTAAATTTTATAATAAGCAAATGATTTGTATAGAATAATTATCGATGATAATCACATATGAACATATTTTGTTGACACTTTTTGAACTAGCCAGTGTGGTTCATCTTCAAGACAAAATGAGAATTCATATCATAGAAATTTGTTTAAATAGATGAAGAGAAGCTCCAATTAGCATATGTAAGATAAAAAGGTCAGATCTGATTTCATCTTAGATACAGATCTGATGCCTGTTCAAAATGATGGATTTTAAGTGTGAATAGTTTGAGGGTATCTAAGATGAAATCATATATGGCCTTTTTAAAGAGATGCAGAGACTCTTCTACCCTTTCTTAGTCAAAATAACAGTTATTGGAGCTTCTCTTAATCTATTTAAATCTGTTTCCATGATTTGAATTATCATATTGTCTTGAAGATGAACCATATTGATAGGTTCTAAAAGCGTTAACAAAATATGTTCATATGTGATTATCACTGAAAATTTTCCTATACAAATTATGGACCACAGAAGCCAAATTTCAAAAACACTTAATGATTTAAATAAATATATATATTAAGAAGAATCTTATAAAATAAGTTTTGAAGATTTAATTTTTAAATATGTATTAATGACAAAAATATTTTAGATAAAATTTGAATCTAAAGAAAGAAATTGTAGTTTAAATTTTTGAATATTTAAATTTTAAATAAATATTAATTAGAAATTTTTTTAAAATAAGATTTGAAAATAAAGAAAAAAATTTAAATTGTGAAAAAATAAATAAAAATAATAAACAAATTTACTTATGATTTTGGTCAATAAATTGAAATTTTAAAATTATTTATATTAACTAAAATTATTAGAAAATATTTAAATTAAAAAATAAAATTAACAAAACATATATATAAATTATACCATTTTCCCAATTTAAAAAAATTTAATCCAATTTTTTTTCATATCCCATCGAACAAACTCGAACTTAATAACTATGATTCTTAATGGTATGTAGGAAATGAAGTGCCCAGATATAGCTTCCCAAATGTCATTGTATTGCGATTCAACTATAATATAATTTGAGATGGTCGTCGACCTTTTGGGTTAATTTTCTGGTTATATTGTTATTCAGTGCACAATTTGCGATATTTGTTGGAATAAAATGAGAGTTATCTATTATTGCAACAGATTGTAACAAAATAGTTTGGATGGTATTTTTTATTGGAATCTGGTAAAAAAAATTTAAAATTCAGATAGTTGAAAGGTTTGAATTTCATTTTTTTTTATAGTGAAAATGGATTCAACACCATCATAAACCTTTATAGCACCTAAAATTCTGAAATTTAACGACTATAATCTAAATTTTCAAAAATCTTTACCAAAATATTCTATAATCTTACCAGAATTTCTAAATTATTCTATGGTTTTTTTAGACTACAGCTATTATGTATTCATTGCCCGGTATCTCTTTAATGAAAATTTAGGTTTACTATGGTGTAAAAGCAGATGTTTGCTTTAGAAAAGATGCATTGAGAAAATAACACTACATACAATAGGTTGGCATAAGATCTTCTGGCATGACAAAGCATTGAGAAAATAACACTGCACACAATAGGTTGGAATAAGAGAGCGTTGATACTTAAAACAATGTTAGAATTTAATACTTAAGTTTAAGAGGTTTAATATTTTATAGATAAATGTCTTTGGGATTAATCACATTGTTAGGATTAGGTCAACTATGTGATTAATCCGAAAGACATTTATCTACATTATGAATCGCAAAAGTCTTAGATCTAAAAAGTTCAATATTTATTGATATGATTCAATATAAGTGTGAGTGCTATCTTGTTTTAAGCTACAAGGTAGATTTTGTAAAATTATATCTTCACCTTAATTGTATATTTTCACTTAAATTAAATGATAAGTACTTTCCATTATTACATTTTTTTTGCTCTCACTAAGATGCAAATTTGATAGAAATATACTCAACTTAATAGCTTTAACATTTTTTTTTGTGTGGAGCTATTATTGCATTAAATTTGAATTACATATTTTATATTTTATAGAAATTAATGAATTCTATATGTATGTGTACATTTTTCAACAAAAATTACATAGTAGTTAGTACCTAAAGCTTAGCTTAAATATAATTTAATTAAACTAAAAAATAATAAATACATAAACATTTTATCACAAAAATAAAATAACTTATAAAGTATTGTATTGTTGAATGTCATCACCAAAAATTAAGGAATATGTTTAACTAATATTGTTTATATGTGTGTGTGCACATGTGATATGTGTGTGTTTATTTTTTTATTTTTTATTAATATTGAAAATATGGAGACAAAATTATAATTCATGAAAATAGAAATAATAAAAAAATATCAAAATCAAAAGGTTAAATAAATAAAAATACAAACTAAAAACAAAAAATTAATAACTAATAGAAATGAAAGTTACTAAAAATAAACCACAATAAGACCTCATCTAATCACCTTACAAATAAATGAACTTAACTAAAAAATAATAATAAAAATTAAATTCCCAATATTAAACTATGGATAAGTAGTTTAAATTTTTGATAAAAACAAACTAATAAGCACTCAAAGGGAAATTGAATGGTTAATACCATAATAAATCTATTTACATTTGGAAATTTAAAACCTTCAGCAAATAAAAACTTTAATTATTTCATATATTAATAATTATTTATATATATGTCAATGCATTTTTTTAATCTCTGTATTTATGTTTATCTATATTTGTTAAAATATTTATATTATAAGTATTTTTTTTATGGAATAACATAAGTTGATGTGATGGATATAAATTTTTATAAACATCAAATTTGTTAGATGTCCATGAATTTAAGTTTGTTTCTAGATCCCATATTTCCATGATGGTCATTTTCCTTGTCATTTTGTTACATGCTTTTTGAAGAAACAATGTGGGGTAACATGGCTCATATATTTGAATATTATGATCGATACAAGGGGTTAGTGAAACTGTAAAATTTGAAACCAAGTATTTCTCAAAAGATAGAAGCAACTTCAACTCTTTCCAGTAGTGCTATATTTTGGAAACTAGGATAATGATAACTTTTTATACAAATCTACTTTCCAAGAATTTCATTATTTCTCTTAGATGTAACAATAATGATTTTCTTATATAGAGATGGTGTTAACATACCATAAGTTAGTGCACTCATTAGAATCTTGTTTTCCTCATTATCTATTGCCCAAAATAGAACTATCACAAACATTAGAAACTAGCAAAGATTGAATAAGAGCTTTACATTGTCATATTCCCACTAACTAGAATGTATAATAGTTTCCATGTCTAAACAATTCAAAAAATATAATTGATTATAAAAAAATTACCATGCTCAAGAGCTATCATTTCTTCAATTAAAAAAAAAAAAAAACAATCTCCAACTCTTTTTTAGATTCGGGGTGAAAATGAGAAGTTGGGTAACACTTTTTGACCTTTTTAGAGAAAAAAAAATCATTTTTTTTCTGTTCTTCAACTTTATGCAAGCCAAAAAAAAATTTCTATTTAGAATCCCATTTTGCAATAAAAATAAAAGTTGTCACAAATTTTATTAGCTTTCTATTACTTATTTTTTGGAATTTTTTTATATACATTTGATATGTCAACTTAGCATTTCTTTCAGTGTGTGTTTTTTAACAATCAAAGGATTCATAAGAAGCCATGTTAATACACACTGGTGTATTCTTTGAAACTTTGTATTTTTGAGAAACAAAATGTGTTACAACAATCTAGACAGAGTCTACTTCGGTTTTTTTATATTTACAAAAACAACTGATGCATATCATAATTACTATAATTTTTTGAACTGATCCAATATGAAAAAACTACATATTTTGAATATGTTTCGCGACACACGAAATTTCTCAACATAAGTTATAAACTAAAAATCTAAAAGATACCCATTATAGACGACTAACTAATGTAATGAACCATAATTTTTTCAATTTTTTTTACAATGTATTTTGGAAGATATAGAATATTGATTTCACTGAATCATAATGACCTTTTGAAATTGTTTGCACTTGTTTTATTACAAAATTAATTAAAATTAGCAAGTTTTTATGAAATTCCATAAAAATTGTATTTCCTGAAAATAGATTGAATTCTGAAAATGCTTGTCTTGGTTCCGACAGTTAATTCAGAATGTTTCATGGAGTTTAATCAGGCCAAAGTTGAAGATATTTATTTAGAGCTTGGATCTGCGTAATTGCAGATGTGTTAGTTTGGCCGAACTTGTAAAAAGGTTCGCCGAATTATTTTTTGCGCCGATGGCTCATCAAGTCTAACGACACAAAAGTTCGGCGGAATTTATTATAAAAGTTCAGCCAAACATTTACTCGAATTTTCGTCGACCAGAAAATACAATGATGCCCCTCCAAAAAAAACATTTCGCGGCAATATAAATTGATGTAAAAGCATTCATTATTTTCACATAATTTCGCACATTTCTTCATTTGGTCTGATTTTGCTAAGGTCTGAATTTGCAAAGGATTGTTTTGGGTTTAAGGACTTTTCTTGGAGGTACATTCAAAGGCAATTTATGCAAAGGATAATTTTGGGTTTAACAAATTTTCTGGGAAGTACATTCAAAGGAAATTTTTGCAAAGGATTATTTTGGGTTTAAGGACTTTTCTTGGAGATACACTCAAAGGACATTTCTTGGAGGTACGTGATACATTTTTTTGGATATTTTTTAGGCTTCATTTTTTTAAAGGTATTTTGTTTTTATAGGTTTTGGGCTTAATTTTCATTTTTTTTTTAAGGTATTTTGTTTTTAGAATTTTGGGTTTAATTTTCATTGATATTTTTTTCAAGTATTTTGTTTTTAGAATTTTTGGGGTTAATTTTCAAAGGACATTTTTTTGGATGTATTTTGTTTTTAGAGGTTTCTAGGCTTAGTTTCCAAAAGACGTTTTTTGATTTTAAGGTATTTTATTTTTAAAATTTTTGAGCTTAATTTTCATTGTTTTTAGAGGTTTTGGGCTTAATTTTCAAAAAATATTTTTTTGGATTTATTTTGTTTTGAGAGGTTTTTGGGCTTAATTTCAAAAAGATTTTTTTTTAATTTAATTTCGAAAGGAATCTTTTTAGGCTTAGTATTCAAAGGACATTTTTTGAATGTATTTTTTAAAGTGATATTTTTTTAGAATTGTTTTTGAAGTATTTTTTAAAGTGGCATTTTTAAGAAGTTGGAATTAATTTTCAATGGACATTTTTTGGAGGTATTTTTTGAAGTGACATTTTTTTAGAGTAAGTGTTTTGGGTTGAAGAAAATATTTTATAATGATTTTTTAAAATGAGTTTCTGTCTAAATTTTTAAATGATATTTTTTTGCAGGACTTGGAAGGAAATATTTTGAACTTCATTTCATTTTTATACGACATTTTTTCCTTGAATTTTTTAAAGTAACTGTTTTGGATTGAAGTATCTATTTTTGTAAAAAAATTAAAATGAGTTTTTTTTTTTTTAAATTAAATCTTTTATGATTTTTTTTAATTCAGTTTTTGTCTAAATTTTTGAGGGAAATTTTTTGAACTTCATACTTTATTATCATGGGAAATCGAAGGAATTTCATGAGAAAATATTATTGAATAAGAGACCCTGAGGAACATAGGGAACAGGGGAGAGAATCTCCAAAAAGAAAGAAAGAAGCACTCTCAAATAATGAAAGGGAAAATCAACCTCAACTAGAAGTTGAAGTAGGTATGTAAATGTAAATATTATGAATTTGATATTTAAAATTTTCCTAGTGTAAAATTTGTTCAAGCTTAATTTTTATTTGATGAACTAATTTAAAAAATATTTTGCAACGTAAACAAAAAGAGATATTCCTCAAAACATTGATGATGAGATAAAAAAATTTGAAAGAGAAAGTGAAAGAGATATTGAACCAATAATTGAAGATGGTGAAAATGTTGAAAGAAATTCAATTGAAGAAATTGAATCACAATGTATGTATATATGTGTGTGTGTTGAACACATGCACGTATTATTGAAATTATACATATTTATTAATTTAGTTATTTATTGAATATGTAAACTTATTATGTACTATTCATTCGAATATGTACATATGAAATCAATGTCGATAATGAGATGCTAGAAAATGTTGACACTCACATGTATGGAGATAAAAGAGCTGACCATGTTATACGATATTTGGTTAAACGCATTTTTGATACGTACTTCATAAAGGAAAATGTGACAGTTCAAGCCCAAATGTTGAAAGGTATCCTATCATTAAGGAAATTAAAAGAAGCTCTGACTTTATTGGGTATTCAAAAATCAAAAAAAGATTAAAAAATAAAGGAAAATGTGATACAAAATATAAATAGTGCTATAAATTCAATTAGAATATCTAGACAGAAAAATGTTTGAGTTGTACGTAGATAAATACATATGGTAGTGGTTTCATCAAGTACTAAAGAGAATCGCTTGGTAAAATATATGGCAAGAGCATTAGGAACCTCACGAAAAACTTTGCACAAACATTGGAAATTTGCATTGCAAATAGATGTAAATGATGAACTCACTTGTTGGAGAGCTATTTGTAGGCAACCATACAAAGATAGACTTGGAGAAAATGTTAAAAAAACAATATATGAATATTGGAAGAAAAATTCATGTGTTTCGCCAAATGCAAGGGATGTGATGTGAAAAAGAATAACATGAAATCAGTACGAAGAACATGAAAAACATTTATTGGAAACCACTCAGATAGAGTTTTTCAATAAGTTCAAAGAAGAGAATCATGAAATTCATGTCTCAATTAGTGCTTTTGTTCAACAAAAACCATGGTATGTAAAACCTGTCACAGTACGCGACACTTTTTGTTGTCGTTATCATGTGGAATTTCAGTTATATTATGATACATTCCTTAATTTTGGTAGAACATTTTGGAAAGATTCACCTCCTCCTTCCACTATCCGTGATTTCATATATCAAATTCTATGTGAAGGAGAAAGCGATGAATTATTTTACGAAAATAAATGTGTTGATGGTAAAAAATGCGATGATTGTGGAAATTTGACTAAATTTCAAAACAAATATCGTACTGATATAAATAATCAATGATTGTCCAACATGAAAGTGAAAATGAAGAGATATGAATATATCCATACATCGATTCAAGGTTCAAATAGTGCTAAAAGAATTGAATTACAAGAAGAAGATATTTTTGTGATATATTTTTTGAGAAAGTTTGAGGCAGAAATTTATAAATACACCAAGCATTCCCATAGAGCTAGATGGCAAGAATTGAAATTCAAAAAATCCCATGAAGGTTTTCCACCAGGGACCATTTTATCAGTAATTGATTTTGCAGAAAACTACAAATTTGTTCCACAAAAAGAAATTCAGAGTGAATACTGTCATTCTAACCAAGTCTCCATGCTTGTCCATATTCTATATAGACATGCTGAACAAAACATTGATCATATAGAAAGCACCAATGAAAATCGCCATGTTATTAAATAATATCACTTTTATATCAGTGACAATAGTACACATGATACATATTTTGTACAACACTGTTTTGGAAAAAATTATGACTCCTTGAAAAGTCATGGAATAAAATTCAATGAACATTGGATATGGTCAGATGGATGCACAGGTCAATTCAAATCTTCACAATCATTCTTTTGGCTATGTTGTCTTCATAATAAAACCTGCATTAGACATTGTTGGAATTTTTTTGAGACTGGCCATGGAAAGGGAGAATATGACGGTGCAGGGGCATGCATAAAATGAGCACTTCAAAGATATGAAATGAACCCCTTTGAAAACTGACTTGTGGATGCTAAAGAAGTTGTTCAATGGTGCATGGCTTCTCTAAGCCATGAGACTAACCGGTCAAGGGAATTTCAAAGGTACATTAAATTTAATTTTTATTGGATATCCAATTCTAAATAGTGTACATTTATCACAATAATTATCTTTAATGGTATTTTGATATCATATTTACATTCTTCTTTGAATTTTCCATATATAGTTTTTTTTGGAATATTGGGATCGAAGATGTAGATAGATCAATTGGAAATGACGTTGAAACAATAAAAGAGACTCGAAAATTGCATTCAATTAAAACAAATTTGTCCACAAATGTGTTTGCATTGGATAAAAGAAAATATTTTGTTTTTTTCATGTTTGCATAGACAACACAGAATCCAATGAAATTTGTGAAAACAAAATGTATGTAAAATATTGGAAACATATAGAGCTAAATACAAAGGGGAAAATGTGTGTTGCAATGTTTGAAGAAATGCAATTAGAGGAGACTACAATATCATCCGATGGTGATCGAGTTTCTGATCTTGTTAGAGAAGGTAACATTTGAATTGCTTTCAAATGATAGAGATCTAGAAATAGATACTAAAATTATTTTAAAGTTATTTTTTCAAGTTAATTATCATCTAAAAGTTTGTTTTATTGTGCAGAAAATGTTTTTGCTGTAATTGCACCTACTAACAATGATGAAAATGTGAAGTATTATTTGATGTATTTCACTGAACGAAAGATGAAATTATTAGAAAACTATAATGATCACGAGTTTCCATATGATAGAGGATCTATTATACTGAAAGGTTATTTTCTTCAGACAAACTAATCAAAGTGGGGATTTTGTTTACTTTGAAGACTATGAACCTGATGTCATAAGTTATCAATATAGTCACTTGGTGTGTTCAGCACACATAAAGTTGATAGAGGTTCAATCAAAGAAAAAAAAAGAAAATTAAGAAATGGAAAATGTCAAAATCGAATCATGAACAGATCATTGAAGATGGCATTCCATTGGAAATTTTTTGATTGAACTGCCCAACAATTTCTTCTCTTTGGATTCATGTTTTAGAACTTCCAGAACTCAACTAAAAATTGAGTTGCCTTGTTATGTTATCTGTGAAAGTGTTTGCACATGGACATTGTTTTGGTACATGCACACTAGTATCAACTGAAAGTAGATTTTATATACATGCATTGATGAAAAATGTTGCATGTATTGGATATATATATATGTTCTAGAATGCAATTCACTGAAAGTAGCTTTTATATGTGCATTGATGAAAAATGTTGCAAGTACTGGATATATGTGTTCTAGAATTATTGGATATATATGTGTGCGTGTGTGTGTGTGTGTGTGTGTGTTTTCTAGAATGCAATTAAAACTAAAAGTAGCTTTTCTATGTGCATTAATGAAAAATGTTGCAAGTACTAGATATATATGTTCTAGAATGCAATTAACTGAAAGTAGTTTTTCTATGTGCATTGATGAAAAATGTTGCACGTACTGGATACATACATGTTCTAGGAAATTAAATTAAAGTAGATTTTCTAAGTGCATTGATGAAAAATGTTTCACGTACTGAATGTTAGCCTCTCTCATAAAACAATAATAAATCCAAAAATAAAATAAATAAAGTAAATATTAAAAGTTAGGAATTTATGCCTAACTCTTTAGTTTGGGTTGTTCCTCTAAGATAGGAGTTAGTTTAGGTAGCTCCTATATTGCTGTGTGTTTGGTTGAGAAATTATCTCAACCAATGTATCCAAGATAGCATGCATTATATTGAGACATTGTCCCCTCATCTATTTAATTGTAACACTACATTCTTTTAATAATTAGAAAATATGTGAGGAAGTCGTGAGGCTGAAGCCTTTTCCGCCATTATTTGGTGTCTGGTTTATTCTGTGTATTTATGTGTATTTTATTAGTGATTTTATTTCCATTATGTGGTATCGGAGCTTGAAAGATGCTTGTTCTACATTTTTTTTTAATCTGCAATTTATGCATTGATGTTGCACTGTAAGAAAATAACATAAACGCAGGTGATTGTATGAGAATTAAAGCTTATGACAGACACAGACGTAGTGGTATCACACAACACTAAGGTCGATTTAAAGTTGTAGGCTGATGTATACAACCATACCATTAGACTGTTGAAGTACGCACATAGGTAAGGAATGGAAATGATGCCATTTTGATGAGTTAACAAAGATCTGGTTCAGCCTATACCACCGAGCACTAACGCCAATGGAATGCATTATACCTATGCCTAAATCATCATGAAAAATTGCTAGAATGTTAGTGAGTTGCCATTTTGTTGAATTCTGTGTGTGGATGTGGACAAGCCACAACTTGGGAACTGTTACCGTGTTAGAGCTATATCACATTAGAGCAACGAGCCAAAGACCAAACTGTTACATGTGCGGAGTTGCAGCATATAGCATAGAAGTCATGACAGTTAAAAGGTTGTGTGAATTTCATCGATGAATCACCATTCTGCGTGGAGACGTGATCAAGTTACAAGAGTGGAAAGCACTACTGTGCTCACACTATATTATGTTTGAGCTATGGTGGTCTCATACAGTCTCAATTAAACGTGTGTAGAGACCATGTTGTTTGTGTGGATCGTAGCAACAGCGTTGAAGTCTTGGCAATGACTGTAATAGATTGCCTGATGCAAGAGCATAAGGAAACGTCGTGATATGTGTGCATGAGGGATTGCAACAGTGCCAAATCATAACGCAGCTTATGCGATGTGTGTGTAAGTATGAAGGGTTTGTTTGGTTTTTCACAGTGAAATCAACATGAAATTTGTATGCGAAAATGTCCATTTGCAATGCAAGTGAGGTATGGGTTTAAAATGAAATTATATGGTGGTGCATAGTTGTAACGATCCCTTGAGGATCTGATAAACATAGTATTGAGATAATGTTTGTTTTGAACTTACAATGTTAAATTGGAAATTTAATCAATTTTATGTTGAAACAAGACTGAGCCTGGGACTTGGTAGAAGCAAACAATTGAAATTTTTATCCAAAAGAATCTTTGGAAGCAGAAGTTGTTGTAGATCTACATCATTGAGTTGTATTAGAGCATTGAGTGGATTTGACTTGACAGCTTCAAAAATAATGTAGCATTTTCTTCCATATCAATGATCTGTATGAAGAGCCAGAAAATATGAATCAGAGTGGCGCAGTGGAATTATGAGTCAAGGAAAAAGGTATGACTAAGCATGTTATGTGTTGATATTTTGGGGTTTTCTTAATTGAACTTATAAATAAGTATTTTTCGGAAATGATTTATGTCAACATGTTGCAAATGTGGAGGTATAAGGTTTTATCACCACAGTAGTTTACAGAAATTTAAGTTTCGCTTAAATGAATGGAAAGGGAGAATGTGCTAATCCTAGGTGATATGAAAGAAAACATGCATGTTTATACGAGGAGGTTTATTATGCATAGTGTGATTATTTATTATGCATAATGTGAATTCTTCACAGTTTCGGTTAAGTCATTTATTGACCAAAGCTTGTAGTTGGTAGTGGGAGAATTCTTTTTGTTTGTGTTTTGAGATTGTAAGACACAATTTCTTGATGTTGTAGAATATTTATTTACCATCATGTGGTGGCATTCAGGACGAACACGATGTACGAGTTGTACATTATTCATCACATAAAATTGAAAACGTGAATAGCTTGTTATCTGTACATAGGTGAAGAGATGTAAGTTGATGTACCATTTATAATGTGCAATTGTATGGTGCATGAAAGTACAGGTGAGATATGGAACAAGATCACATAGAGATCTTGAAGGTGATATGATATGTTTTATTTTAACCCTGGTTTGAAGATGATATTTGCAGAATTCAGGTTGCAGACAGTTGAAGATCTCAGCAAAAGAAGATCACAGTTTTAAAATTAGTGTTGAAAGAGACTAGTAATAGTTTCTGAAGGAAAGAAAAGTGTGGATAAGAATTCCAACGGAGATTGGATAAAAGGAAAGTTGTGTTCTTAAAAAAATGTAGATGAGTTGAAGCCTAGAGGGAGAAAAGAGGATGCTCAAAGAGGTTCCAGAGAATAGAGAACCAGTGCTTGCCAAAGACCAAGTCCAGTGAGAGGATTTCTTCTTTGTAATTTTTGAAGTAATAAGGAGATTATTGGAGTGATAAGTTGAAAGTTCAAAGTAATTTTGTGGAGAAATAAGGTGCACATTTTTTAAGTTTGGAGTGATAAGTTTTTAAAGGAAAACTTATTGTTGTAGGAGGTTGAGTCATTTTTTGAAGACATTTTTTCCAAGAAGTTCTGGAACTTTGATTCCATGAAGATGTTGTGAAGTTGAATGATTATGTACTCCAAATTTTAATAAAGCTTATATTTTTGTGGTGATTGTGTCCTAGATCTTCTGAAATTGAATAAGGGGATCTTAGGTACATGAAGAGTGTGTCGATGATGGTGCATGCTTCATGTTTTTTCTTATGATTTGTGTCTAGTTTTGACATATAAATTATCTCATTTAATGCACACATAAAATTCAATGCTAGCAAGCACAACACCTGTAACGAAGTAGCTGCAAGGAAGGACAATTAAACTCAACACATGCATTTGCGCCACTACAACAAATAATCAAAGTTTTCAACATCGACATTCTACCTCAACAAGAAAATTCACTCAATATAATCAAGTTAATGCATTTCAAAGCAAAGTCTACATTGACATTCTTGCAATAAATTTAAGAACATGTAATAAAATTCAAATTGCACTGAATTGTAAGGGTGCACTTTCGGTTGAAACCGACACCCAATTTTTGATTTTATAAGAAGTGAAGAGTGTCAATTCTCTTCAAATAAGTCAAATCAAGACAAGTGAAATCATTGTTTTATGTAAGTCATTAAAATCATTGTAAGCTTTTTTGGGTACATTTTCGACAGTGTTTGACACCCTTCATTTAAAACAAAATCAAGTGAGTACCTCAAGTGGGAAAGTTTTAACTCTAAAAAAAAAAAAAATTCACATCTCCTGCAAGCCATCGTGAGTATTCATTCAAGAAAGTTTCATCAAGACAGTACAAAGTTCAAACCATCAAGCGAGCCAGTGTGAACTTCATTGCAATGACCATTAAAGCAACCAAAAAAGTTTAACTATAACACCAGTCAAGCAAGTTGAAATCTACAATAAGTGAACATGAGTTCCAGTAAACTTGAAACAACAGAAACAAGTTTCACCAAGCAAGAGATCCAACAAATTTTGAAGCAAGCGAGCGTGAGTATTCATTCAAGTGAGTGTGAAGTAATCAAGCAAGTCAAGTGAGTGGTCAAGAAAATTAATTGTCATCAAGCGAGCGTGAATTCAAGAGTTCAAGCAAGAAATTTCTAAAACTCTAGCAAGTGTTCCAAGCAAGCGCAATAAGCAACAAATCAAGCGAGCATGCCATTCAAGCCACATAGCAAGCAAGCCTATCATTCAAGTAACAAAATCAAGTGAAATAGTTCAAAGCACAACATCTACGACAAGAGATCCTGAATTCAAGAGAGTGAGTTCAGATGGTGCAACACATCCAGTTGTTAAAAATTCTTCACAATTTGATCCTCTCAAGTGATGAGGACATGGTGCAAATTAGGAAAGAAACTCCTATTGTTCTTTCACGACATCTACAATAAACAAATGAAACCATTGATTTTCTTCAAATAGAGTCGCAACTACAAAAAAATGAGCTGCAAGAGAAGAGTGATGCTTCAGAGTCTTTGAGCAACACAACTAACCATGATTCTAAGCCATTCATCCAAATAGCTTCTATTGTTGAAGTTGTTCCAATTCAACTTTCTTCCAAGCCAATCATCAAGCCATGGGAAGAAATTCAAAATAACAACAATTGACGAGGCTTAGGATATGTCAATGATGACACCAACTTGCATATCCCAGATTATTCCAAGCCAATTAAGTTTTTCAGTATAGGATTTCTTGAACAAATCACCTCAGCAAGTTCTGAGAAAGTTGCAGACAAACAGAAATGCACGCAACCTGAAGTTGCAGTCAAACCGACATGTTCTTATTGTCAAAGAACCGGTCATATGGAAGATCAGTGTTTTGATCTCCATCCTTGTCGCCATTTTTGCAAGCCCAATCATTCCTCAGAGAAATGTCGCAACCAACAAAAATCAGCCAGATTGAAGATAAATTATGAATGGATTGATCCTTTGGAATGGTCATCCACAGTCAAAAGATTGTCTCAGTTCTACAACCACGTACAATCACACATAATGCAGCCGACAGTGAAAAGAAGATGGTACTCTCATGCAGTTGAACGGGGAAGTACACCAGTACAACACTCCTACACCTGAAGGGGGGGGGGAGTTCAGGAATACTTTCCAGAAAAGTGTCTCTCCTTTCAGCTGACAAAGGGGGGAAAATGTCAATGAAATTGACGATGGTTTTTAGACTGAAAGTCTCGAAAAAACCAATAAAAGAAGCTACTAGACAACTTCCGTAGCCAGTGGGTATCTTCAACAGCCAGTGGGAATTAACAAATTCGCCAGTGGGCAATTGACAACAAAGAAGCAGTGAGCAGTTTTCAATACAACAAAAGAAACTGAGAGTTGTTTTTGACATCATCAGGCAGTGGACGTTGAACAAATTTTGTCAGTGGACAAATGATGACGCAAAGGATAGATGGATCCTTTTGCAACTTGGCACATGATGGAGTTTTCAAGAAAAATTTAGAGATGAATCAAACATGCAGCTAACTCATGGTCTCTTCAAATTGCAATTTTTCAGCATCCAGCTTTGACGGTTTCTTAGGAAAAAAATTTGAGGATTAACATGAGAACTTGGAAGATGGTTCCTCATTCTTGTTTTGGATTCATCATTGAATGGGGGAATGTTAGCCTCTCTCATAAAACAATAATAAATCCAAAAATAAAATAAATAAATTAAATATTAAAAGTTAGGAATTTATGCCTAACTCTTTAGTTTGGGTTGTTCCTCTAAGATAGGAGTTAGTTTAGGTAGCTCCTATATTGGTGTGTGTTTGGTTTAGAAATTATCTCAACCAAGGTGTCCAAGATAGCACGCACTATCTTGAGACACTATCCCCTCATCTATTTAATTGTAACACTACATTCTTTTAATAATGAGAAAATATGTGAGGAAGCCGTGAGGCTGAAGCCTTTTCTGCCATTATTTGGTGTCTAGTTTATTCTGTGTATTTATGTGTATTTTATTAGTCAATGCAATTAATTAAAAGTAGCTAAATTCTATTGGCATTGATGAAAAATGTTGCACGTACTGGATATATATACATTATAGAATGCATTTTTAAAATTTTATTATTGTTTGACACATCTAATAAGACTTATAATCTTATATATATATATATATATATATTTATTTATTGATTGTACTTCAATCATTTTAACATATATATTCAAACATGTGTAGAATCATTTCTACATGTACATATGATCATGTGAATTTTTTTTTGTTTGGAAAACCACAACTTGAATTTTAAAAACAAAACATAATATCATAATTACATGCCAAATGTAGTTCAACCATCCAAAAATTTATTTTTAAAAACAAAAACATTATATCACAACATTACTTCACATGCCATGCCAATTGTAGTTCAACTATCCAATAAATAAAAAAATTATATCACATGCCAAATGTCGATCTCCAAAACTTAAGTTTTAATTTAACAAAACATTATAGATCACAACATTACTTCACATGAAAAATGTAGTTCAACCGTCCAAAACTTAATTTTTAAAAACAGAACAAATTATAATACAACATTACTTCACATGCCAAATGTAGTTCAACCATCCAAAACTTGAGTTTTAAAAACAAAAACATTATATCACAACATTACTTCACATGCCAATTGTATTTCAACTATCCAATAAAAACAAAACATTATATAACATGCCAAATGTAGTTCAACGATCCGAAACTTAAGTTTTAAAAACAAAATAAATTATAACACAACATTACTTCACATGCCAAATGCAGTTCAACCAACCAAAACTTGAGTTTTAAAAACAAAAACATTATATCACAACATTACTTCACATGCCAATTGTAGTTCAACTATCCAATAAAAACAAAACATTATATCACATGCCAAATGTAGTTCAACCATCCAAAACTTAAGTTTTAAAAACAAAACATTAATATAGATCACAACATTACTTCACATGCCAAATGTAGTTCAACCATACAAAAATTAAGTTTTAAAAACAAAACAAATTATAACACAACATTACTTCGCATGCCAAATGTAGTTCAACCATCCAAAACTTGAGTTTTCAAAACAAAAACATTATATCACAACATTACTTCACATGCTAATTGTAGTTCAACTATCCAATAAAAACAAAACATTATATCACATGCCAAATGTAGTTCAACCATCCAAAACGTAAGTTTTAAAAACAAAACATTAATATAGATCACAACATTACTTCACATGCCAAATATAGTTCAACCATCCAAAGCTTAAGTTTTAAAAACAAAACAAATTATAATACAACTTTACTTCACATGCCAAATGTAGTTCAGCCATCTGAAACTTGAGTTTTAAAAGCAAAACATTATTGATCACAAGTGTCAAGTATCAAGTAACATTACTTCACATGCCAAATGTATTTCAACCATAACACTTTAAAAACAAAACAAATTATAACACAACATTACTTCACATCACATGCCAAATGTAGTTCAACCATCCAAAACTTGAGTTTAAAAAAAAAAAAAAATTATATATAACACTGTAACATTACTTCACATGCCAAATGTAGTTCAGCCATCCAAAACTTAAGTTTTAAAAACATTATATATCACATTCACATGTACCAAATGTAGTTCACATAAAATATGTCAAAAATTTGTAGATCTCACAAGTATCAAGTATCGAGTATCAAGCTATATATGATTGCATCTAGATAAGACTATTTATAAAAAGATAATTTAAGACTAAATCTATTGAAAATATAATGTTGCACGTGTGCATGTGCATCATGCATGAAATAGTGCATGTGCATCATCCATCAAACACAGATGGATGTAGTGTCTCTTCCAGCAAAGTCACAATCCTCGAGCTATCCTGCGAAGCATGGGGAACTTGTACACAATGTGTACAAACATTAAAATTTGATGTTTTAAAATTGAGTGAGAATATATACAACTTCATGTAAAAAAAAAAATGTAAATAAAAATCATGCAATACCTCATGATGTTCCCTCTCCATTTTTTTCTCACCCACTAAAACTTCCCCCATAGGAACATCTTCAACAGTAAATTGTACAATATATATATATATATATATATATATATATATATATATATATATATATATCACATTCACATGTACCAAATGTAGTTCACATAAAATATGTCCAAAATTTGTAGATCTCACAAGTATCAAGTATCGAGTATCAAGTTATATATGACTGCATCTAGATAAGACTATTTATAAAAAGATAAATTTAAGACTAAATCTATTGAAAATATAATGTTGCACATGTGCATGTGCATCATGCATGAAATAGTGCATGTGCATCATCCATCAAATACATATGGATGTAGTGTCTCTCCGAGCAAAGTCACAATCCTCGAGCTATCCTGCGAAGCATGGGGAACTTGTACACAATGTGTACAAACATTAAAATTTGATGTTTTAAAATTGAGTGAGAATATATACAACTTCATGTAAAAAACAAAATGTAAAGAAAAATCATGCAATTCCTCATGATGTTCCCTCTCCATTTTTTGCTCACCCACTAAAAAATTCCCCACAGGAACATCTTCAACGATGCAGAAATTTATTACAATATATATATATATATATATATATATATATATATATATATATATATATATATATATATATATATATATATATTAAAAAATTATCAAATGAAAATGCATATATAAACTTATTTTCAATAATATTAAAAAAAAGGTTAGAGAACTTGTTCAAATGGTTGAAATGGTGTGGATGTTTCTATCTCCATTGCTAGAGTCTGTGGAGAAAAGAAATCCTCTATAGGAACCTAAAAATCAAAAAAATTAAAAGTATAAAATAACTCAGGATCAAGATCTCAATTTATAATAAAACGTTTAAACTTCAATTTATAAACCATAACATAAAAACATATATTTAAGTGAAAAATTGAATACTTCTGCTAGTGGATTTAGCACATCTCCTAAGAGAAGCTCCAAAAGAAAATCTCCAAAAACCTAAAATTCAGAAAATTTAAAATAACTCAAAATCTCTACATCTCAATTTATAATAAAACTTTTAAACTTCAATTTATAACTTATAAATTAAAATATATATATATATATATATATATATATATATATATATATATATATATATATATATATATATATATATATATATATCTGTGTGTGTGTGTGTGTGAAAAATTGAATACTTGTGCTGGTGGATTTGGCACATCTCCTAAGAGTGGCTTAGAAAGAAAATCTCCAAAAACCTAAAATTCAAAAAATTTAAAATAACTCAAGATCTAGATATATCTCATTTTTTAATGGAACTTTTTGAGGTGGAATATATAACTTAAAAACATAAATTGAAAAATTGAAAAATTGTCCATACTTGTGATTGTGGATTTGGAACATCTCCTAAGGAAGAAGAAGATACAACTCCCAAGGAAGAAGAAGGTACCACCATCCCAAAAACATCGGACAGAATCACAATATGTTAAAACATTTTATTATATATATATGTACATGTACATGTGTGCACAATTATTTATTTTAAAAATATCTCATCATGTTTTGATATATATAATAATAGATAAAACGTGATTGTACATCATCATGTTCACTTAAAAAACACTAACATTTGCCAACATATCTTAATGGTGAGAACCATCTTGATTGTATGATTGATGGTGAGACCCATCTTGATTGTTTGAACCGGAGGCTCCGACTGTGATATTAACATTTTCTTCATTCATCAAGTGTGACAACTACAAATGGTGTTAACATATAATGATATATTTTTGTTATATTAATGTATACAAATAAATGTATGTATATATGTATTTATTACAAATTGTACATGTGTTAAAATAATCGAACCCTAACCATTAACACATATCATTCCCATGCCCTTTTCCTCATGAACAATTAGGTCTTGCCAACAATTGCGGAAATTATTTTCATATGTTTTGACATCTTCAACACTCATGTTGTCAATCTCTTCATCTGTATAATATACAAAATTAGCGCATGCATTGTCACGTGCTCTTTGTCAATTAAGAAAATCATCGACTCCACTCAATCCAATATGAACATTGTCAATGATGGCATCCCTTGCTTCTCGACTAATTTGAGAAGTGGCTTCCATCTCTGACAGCAAAGTTTCGACACAAAAAGGTCAACTAACCAATGGTGGCTCACGGCGATGCAACTCAACATCATGCCTAGCACTCCTACAGTCACACAATCGATCTTTCCTAGAACCAAAAAATTCAAAGGGAAGGTCATTATAATTGGGTTTCATTTGAAAAAATAATTTTGCATTAAATAATTTTGCAAAATAAAGCGGAACCTCGTCATTCCATTGGAGTCTTCCATAGGTCACAAGGTGTCTATCATACAAATAGTGAGCTATATGAGAGTGCTTGAAATATTGCACCTTCATCATCTTTATTTTTGACCCTTATTTGAAATTAAACATAGAATTGGCCATTTCTATTGTAACTCTTTGTTTGACAACCTCCCATTTATCGGGACCCATCAATGTTCCCTTTCTTTTTCTCATGACTTCCACAAAAGTATCAGTGGTTGGCCCAATCTTTCAGTACACATCTACTAGTTTGCTTAAAGAGAGTGTAACTATTTCCAAGCTTTGGCGACTCTCAACAAGTAGAGTCAAAGCCACGAAATCTCTCTTCAATTTTGCATGAAGATGTTGACACCTTTCTAAGGTGCATTGCTGCATGTTCGTTTCCCAAGGTATATTTGAAATGTTGGCCAGATAAGTCGTGGTTGGTGGATAACCTTCTTATTGAATGATGCATTTTTCTCTACATCTTTTTTGAGCAACATTTGGAGCAGCAATTTTAGCCTCTCCGTCAATATATAAAATTTTGTATATTAAAAGAACACATGTAAACAAATTTGTACAAATTGAATGAAAAAAATATTCAAATTGATTGCCACCTCGATGTGGTTGGCTAGCATCTTTGCCACCCTGAGACTATTGAGAACCAAAAAAACCCTACTACGAACCAACACGACCACCGATTGGTTTAGAACCAACATGACCATCCATTGATTGGCCTTTTGGGGAATACATATCACCACCTTCACGCAATCTTCCATCACTTATTGATGGCCCTCTAAGAGAATCTGAACCACAACCAACCTCAGGAGACGAGAGAGAAGATTCATAACCAAATATGAATTTATAATCAATTCAAAAATGCATCCATACATATAAATACATGTACATATTCATTGATTAAATTGCATGAACCATAGAACAATTGCGTAAACCATGGGCATGCTTCATTGATGGAGTAGACACCCTTCTCCTCTTAGCTCCTAAAAAATAAAAAATAAAACTTATTAACAACTAATTTAACTCACAAAATTGATAAAAAAATCAATTCCATATGTACACACATGTATGTATATGTATGGAGATTTAAGATTATATGTAAATACCACGAACATCCCTTGATCCCTAATGCCCCTCTCTCATAGAGATATGGGATTGTGTTGATCTTCGTTGTTGATACTCCATGATATATATATCTACAATGGATATTTACAATTACTTTTTTAGATTATTATTTAAAATAAATTCAAAATAAATTTCAGAAAATTAATGTGATTTAGTGTACACAAATTATGTAAAACACAACTTTCAAAGGACTAATTGATGTGTGAAATTGAATTTAAGAAAAAAAAATTAAAAAAAATGTTAAGGTCACCAAATTGCACTTTACATGGTGGGAGAACACTTGGTATAAAATTGAAAAAAACACATGGTCGTTAAAAAAGAAGCATGAAACTCCATTTAAACAAAAAAATTTTAAAGCCCTCACATTTTAATTTTATAAAAATGTGAAGTTCACCACTTGTTGCAAATGTGAAGTTCACCAAGTTGTGCTTTACATGGTGTGGTGGGAGCACACTTGGTATATAATTGAAAAAACACATGGTCATTAAAAAAGACACATTTATAAGTACAAAACACACACATATCCAAGATACGTTACAATGTCCATCAGTAAATTTTGAAGGAGAGTGTCTCAATAGTAATTCATCTTTGAGAGATGAATCTTGAATTTTCGAAGAAGAGTGTCTCAAAACTAATTCATCTTTGAGAGATGAATCTTGAATTTTTGAAGAAGAGCATCTCAAAACTAATTCAACTTTGAGAGATGAATCTTGCATTGGCATTGCCCCGTATAATTCTAATTCATCTATTAATTCAACTTTGATAGATGAATCCTGAATTGGTATTGCCCCACGCAGTAGATCAGAAAACATCTCATTAACATTTGTACAATGTCTTATTCTAAAAAATTGAAAATGGTTACCAATATTGTTTGATATTCCATGCATTTCTTTTAGCCTCTCCTTCTTAACTTGGTACACACCATTCATCTGGTTGAACACAAGTTTATAATTGGTGAAACCTACAATTCCATTTGATCCATACTCCATATTTGTTCCCAAGCCTTATATCAATGCAATATAATATGCCTCGTTGTTTGTTGTTCTTCCCAACATATTCATTTTCCTTTGGACAACTTTGCTAGTCGCAATATTGGAAATCACATATATAATCATTGCTTTCCCTGGATTGGGATAGCAAGAGACATTTATGCATAATGTCCATTTTTCAACCATATTTAGTGGGTTTTTTATCCCTGAAAAAAACAAATTCAATAAAGATATATTAAATTGACATTTATTTCAAATAAATGGGAGAAATGACACATCTGCATGAGATAAATGGCGTGAGCATGGTTTATCTTAAATTTTAACATAAATTTTACGGTAGAATTCACATCTAGAAATGAGATGCGTTAAATATTGCATTTCCTAGAGTTTAAGGGAGATTTATGACACATATATGGTTCATGCATGGTTTTCATATAAGTTTGCATTAAAATTTATGGCAGAAATCACATCTAGAAATAACATGCCTTAAGAAAGGATGAGATCCATAGGCTACCTGGCCCTTTACATGCCTTAAGAAAGGATGAGATCCAGAGGCTACCTATCCCTTTATAGAATGCTTTAGAAATTGTAGAAGTTAAGACTCAACCAAAAAACTAAAATCCCATGGAAGTTCACCTACTTTAGGTTCAGTTTTTAGGCCTTAAATTTTGTCTTGAATTTATGGGGGAAAGCCTTGAGTTTGGGGAATACTATCCTATGAGAGTTCAGCCACTTTAGGTTTAGTTTTTAGGCCTTAAATTTTGCCTTGAATTAATGGGAGAATTCCTTTAGTTTGTGGGAGAAATGACATTTACATGGTTTGAAAAATTATTTTATGCACTTACTAAAGCAATTAGTTGTGGTGGTTGATGAAGTTATGTCAAAAGTCACACCTTTATGAGTTTGTGGGAGAAATGAAATAGAAATGACACATGCCTTAAAGTTTGCCTAAAATTTTATGGGAGAAGGGAGAAATGACATATGTACAAGGTTTTCCTTAGAGTGGTAGTGGTTTATGAATATTAAAATGAATAACTTATATTTCTATTCTAGAGATTGATTGTAGGAGAATTTACTGGATATGTCACCTTTAAGAAAAGATGAGATCCAGAGGCTACCTGGCCCTTTACAGACTCTCCCTTGAGAACTTGTAGAATTTAATACTCAACAGATAAACTAAACTCCTATGGAAATTCAAAATCTTGTGAGAGTTCAGCCACTTTAGGTTCAATTTTTAGGCCTTAAAGTTTTACTTGAATTAATGAGAGAAAGCCTTTAGTTTGTGGGAGAAATGACATTTACATGGTTTGCAAAACTATTTTATGCATTTACTAAAAAAATGCTTTAAAGTTAATGGGAGAAAGCCAACATGATACATTCTTTAAAAACTTGGACTTATAATTTAAGGGAGAAATGACACATGTACATAGTTTTCCTTAAAGTGGTTTGGTTTATGGATATTAAAATGAAGAAATTCTATTTAGATTTGTTCCAGAGATTGACTGTAGGGGAATTTAATGGATATGTCACCTTTCATAAAATATGAGATCTAGAGGCTACCTGGCCCTTTATAGACTTTGCCTTTAGAACTTATAGAAGTTAACACTACCTGGCCCTTTACATACTCTGCCTGTAGAACCTTGCAGAAGTTAACACTCAACAGACAGACTAAAATCCTATGGAAGTTCAGCCAATTTAGGTTTAGTTATTAGGCATTATACTTTTTAGGTACATTAATAAAATACAACCATGTCAATCTAGATTATTAAGACCCATTACACCATAAAACACTCCACTTTTAACATTTTACATTTTACTCCATTTGATTTTGGGGGATCCTATCCTATGGAAGTTAAGCTACCTTCAGTTTTTAGGCCTCAAAGTTTGCCTTGAATTAATGGGAGAAAGCCTTGAGAATTGACATGAGCTTTAAAGTTAATGGGAGAAATCCAATGACACATGCTATAAAGTTTTCCTTAAGATTTTATGGAATAAATGACACATGTATGGGAGAAATGACACATGTACATGATTTGCCTTAAAGTGGTTGTGGTTTATGGATATTAAAATAAAGAACTTCTATTTAGATCTATTCCAGAGATTGACTATAGGGGCATTTACTAGATATGTCACCTTTCATAAAATATGAGATCCAGAGGCTACTTGGCCCTTTACAGACTCTTCCTATAGAACTTGTCGAAGTTAACACTACCTATCCCAATTATACCCTATGAAGTGTGTAGAGGACCCATGGAATCACTCACACTACTTTACATAGACATAAGGGTGTATAAGAGTGTACTAAGTTAAATAATATGGTCATATTGTTGGATATATTTCCCAAGAGCCCAAATGTACTCCTTAAGTATATATGGGGTCTATATAACCATCTACAAAAACAAGTGATTCTTTCCAAGCTAAGGATAATGTATGAGCCATGTGTATACGCACATTATCTAGAAACCATAGGCCAAAATAAAGGGTACTTAAGTGGTTTGAAGAAAAAATAGCACCAAGAAGCTTTGAAGGAGGGGAGTAAGAACTGGAAATAGGAGGATAAGAATAAAATAGCCACTACACATCCATGCAAGGGTAGTAGAAATAATTCTAACCATTGCAACATTGATGGTCACATTAAGGAGAATTATTGGATGTTTGGTATGTGTTATATTCTTTATGTGAATACCCCCATGCACTATATATTTTTCTAAGCATAGTGGTGGGAATAAAATGGGAGGAAAGGGCCCCCACTTTAGGGTTTCATAGAGATGAAAAATCCCCCACACGCAGGTGTTCAGGGGTAGCGCCCAAAAAAAACGTTTTTGGGAAAACAAATTCTCCCTTTATGATGGTTTTCATCACATGGTTTTTTCTTTTAGAATTTTTCTAGTGCATGGTAGTTTACCCCATGGTTCTACAGTTTCAGTTAAAGAACTAAAGTTTTATTTGATCCAAGGTAATGGATTGGTAGTTTATAATTGTCGTGGGATATATACATATATGCATACATACATATGTGTGTGTGTGTGTGTCTGATGGTCTAAAAATTAATATACTAATAAAAAAAATGATCTTCTCGTTTTGGGTTTCTTGAGTAAATTATATGTTAATGCATGTGTTTTACATTGAATGTTTTTCATTTTATTAAGAATCTATTTGAAACAATTAACTATATAGCATTAAAACCTATGTTTTGTATCAAATTAATTTTGGTTTCAATGGGAAACTTTTATGGCTAATGTGTTTTTCTCGAAATTTGATAGACCCCATTAAAATGGGAGATATATCAAATTGATTCCTATGGCGAAATAAAATAGTTAGATATTTTAAAGATATAGATGCATAAATTCAATGAGCATAGTTTTGAGATATATAAGTCCAAAATGGAATAGTTGTTGGTGAACAAATATCAGTGGATCACTATGGATATATCTGCTTCATTAAAAGGGATTTTTCTAGAAGGATGGACTAACTTGGAAAGAAGGGAAAATATCAAAATACAATTGTGTCTCTTAGATGTTGAAGAATGTAGTTAGGTTCAGTCTTCATTAGTAATATATTTGTCAAAAAGAATTTATAATTATTGTTTCCTAGCAAAAATCTATAACTATTATCAAAACAAAATGTTTTGTTAGGAAATAATAAAAGGCTAGAAAAGCGACAAATGGTTATACTAATGATGAAAGAGTGAGACCTTCAATTTAGGAAGGTTGTATAGTATGTCTCTTCCGATGCATTACAACTTTTAAGTTGACTAATATTTGGATTCGTAGTATTTATGCATACTAGCATTCAGTGTTGATTAACATTTATGTCTATTCTTTGTACAAGATCTTTGAATTGTTGCTGATGTATGTTTACTAGATGATAAATAAGTTGGAGTTGAACTAAATTTTTTCCTTATAGCTATTGTTTCTTCTATTGACTACATTTCATTATCTCATTCACTGAGTCACTAAGTCATGTTGGCTCATTTACTGTGGAAAAATAATATCTATACCCAGTTGAGGTTTTCGCATTACCAAAACAATTTTTTTTACTAAAATTATAAATATAGGTTCAGCCTCATTATAGGTTTAGATGGGCGACTTTAGGATTCGGTACAATTATAAAAGGACTAAATTTTAGGCTAAATACAAAGATGCAATTCAGATGAAGTTTGTATTTCTTCAAAGGATATTTTTAGTGTTATACAGTTTTGATGCTATTCAGTGTAATTGCAGTTAATTAAAGCCACAATATTGGTGTTTTTATGTTTCATTACCACCACAGAAAGGAGCTTGGATAAGAGAATAATTCAGTTTTATCTCATTCACTGAGTCACTAAGTCATGTCGACTCATTTACTATGGAAAAATAATATGTATACCCAGCTGAGGTTTTCTCATTACCAACACAGAATTTTGTACTAAAATTATAGAGATAGGTTCAGCCTAATTATACTTATGATTCCTTATGAAACTCAATTATGCTACTCTATTTATATTTCACGTTCTTGTAACAAATTCAAAATGTGTCCCTAGATCGCTTGAGGAAGTGAGTTGCAACACACCATAAAACTCTAATTGGGACTCACATTGGTGAACCATCAATTGCATTAGAATATTAACTTCAATTTATATGCAGGTGTGTCCATTTCCTATGATTCTGTTTCCTAAAAATTGTTTCATTCAATGACCTCTAGAACTACAGTTTTTTTAGTAAGGAACAATGCAAATATGGAAAAAGGAGTTGATTTTTCAAAAAATGGTTTGGGAAATTGCAGATAACATATTAACATGGGTCTTGGCCAAATACACTTATGAAGGCTTACAAACTCAATTACATTGTTACATTTTTATTTTATACCTCAAACAAAATTCGCAATTCGGGGCCAACCTGCAAATTTTAACAGCAAGAGTTGAGGCCGAACAACAAGACGTAGATGTAGACGCAAACGCGGGCCTGAAAATTCGAAATTCGGAGCCAATCTGCAAATCTGAATAGCAAGAGTCGAGGTCGAATAGTAAGACATATGTGCAGATGCAAACGCGAGCCCAAAACACACAACAGACGCAGAAACACAATCACAACAGACGCACACGATAATAAGCCCAAAACCCGTTAATGGCTCTGGGCTGGTGTATTTATAAACTAAAGTTCAGTCGGACTATTTTAAGAATTCATTCGAGCTTATGTTGTCGGTTTTCCAATCTCCAACCAAAAATCTGTTTGCCCACGCCATTAGTACGCTGTCAATGTAAATGGCAGAATAAGTCTGGCCGAACTAATTTCGAAAGTTCAACCAAACTCTCTAACAGTTCGACCGAATTCTTGAGAACAAAATTTTTATGCCCCCGATTCTCACAAAAGTGCAACCCAACTTCATGGGTTTACCCTTTGATTCATATATTTATTTTCTTGTCTCTCTAACAAATTAGTCCTAGATATTGGTTATCCTCATAGCATTAACTCTCCTTAAGAAAATATTACCATATTAGTTGAATAGGTTGTCTCATAACTCTTGTGTCATTAAAAATAACTATCATGTGCTCAACCAATGTCTCATATGCATTCTATCAATGAAAACATAACTTAATATATGAATGGTATGACTCAAGAAAATGTAGTGTACACATTTAATATTAGCTTCTATAGTAGCGGTAATGGACAAAATATTATAGAAAATTTTATTTATTATCACTTATAATTTGGGTGGATTGGAAAATAATTTAATGCATTGGAAATTTAGGTGTTTAACGAACATGAAATTATGTATAGAGTTCATACATGTCAACACTAATTCTTGAAATGCATATGTAAATAGCATAAAAATACACTTTTATTAAAATTGAATAGAAATAAGAAATGGAAATGGTGGCAAATAATAAAACAATCATGATGCACACAAAAATATGTATAGGGAAAAAGGGAGTGATGGTTAGGGGAAATAACTAAATTTCTATTCTTTAAAAAAATATTATATATGATTGACTTCATTCATGTATGGAGAATATGAGAATATTCCATGATTATTCCAAAAATAGAACATAGTGGATTTCAACAATGGATTATCTATCTCATTAAAAGAGTTTAGGTAAATATGGATTAAATGAGATGAAGTCTAAAATTGTTCCTAAATAAAAAAATTCCTTTATTAGGGACCATTTTCATGTCAAATAATGTTTTTAGAGTTTAATAATTCTTATCCATTAATTGTTTCAATGATTGTGATCACTAATCCATTGACATATTTGGTAGTTCCATACGAGAATAAGATTTTAGCAAATTTGTTATGCATTTATCATACTTATGGGTATCCTTATCAACGAGTAGTTTAATGAGGCATATTTAGACTTTGGCCAGTAAGGTTGATGGGTGCCTAAATTGGCATACTTTTAACACCTGTCTAATACCTTTTCATCCACTATTTTCTCACTTTCCATCATTTATTATTATCTTTTAAATCCATATTGATACATTTTTAGTCAAGTTGTGAATATCCTTTTATGTGCCATTTTAGTGCATACTACTATGCATTCTTTAGGAAATTATTGTCTTTATGTACTAACAATGGCATATAAGACACAAGAATGCACAAGCACTACACAGCGCATACAATTCAACAATGGTTGCAACTCCTTATAGGTGCAAGTATTTCTTCTCGAGTAACGTATAGTTGCTACAACTATGAGATGTAACAATAGTTGTTGTGACTCTTCACTTTTGCTGCAACTCTAGGATGCAACTGCAAAAATATACAACTCTAAATCACTATCATTGTTGTTATCACTCTGGTGTCGTGATTCCTGTTGCTACAACTCATGTTTCCCTTGATATCACTATTTAAACTTGTACTACCCCTATCAATGATGTGTTATTGGAACTCCCCATTTTACTTTTATTTGTAACTCTGGTGATAGTTCTACAACTCTACACCTATTGTGCTAGCATAATAGTCAACCATCTAGCTGTTATTTATGGACAAATAAGGAAGCTAACAAAAGGTTTCTCATGCAAACAAATTAAAGGGGAAAGTGGATGACCAAGAAAAGAGGATGACTCATCCACCACCTATCACACAACTAAATCGAGTCAAGCAATGCTCCATTTTTTCCACTTTTTCAAATAAACCTGTAAAAGGATCAACATTTTGGCTCTCATGGCTTTCCATCTACATGTTTGATTTATTTAAATAGAATAAATCTTATATAAAACCCTTTTCTCTCCTTGAGCTCGATAATAATGATAAAAAAGGAGAAACTAAGAGAACAATAATTCATTATACTTTCCATATTTCTTGCAACATAATTTTCTTTCTACTCTAGTTTGTGTAATGGTTTGTTGAGCATCCAAATTTTGTTAGTTTTCTAACTAGTACCTCGTCTAAGGAGGAACCCCCCCCCCCCCCCCATACTTAATCAAATATTATTTGTATCCATGGCATAGATATAGTTGTAATTTTTATTTTTATCTATTTTTACATTTAATATATTTCTCGTATTATTGTGACTCTAAATTACTAATTTCTACAACTCCAATAAATTACATTGTTGCAACTATTAAATGTAGGCTTATTGCTACAACTCAGGTGTTAATGTTATCTTCGTTTACTCACTAATTAATTTCGTGAAATATTTACAATATTTTTTGAGTTAAGGTTGTTGTTGTGATTTCTATTAGAGCAACTATGTTGTAGTATTAAAAATTACTCTATTTCCATAATCATAATAAATTTGTTTTCCTAAATGATTTGGAGTGGTAATTTTATCAAGCATTTGGTTTATTCTTTTTTATTTACAAGAAAGTGTGAATTAATCATGTATGATTGAATGTATTTCATTACATGTGCAACTAAATTTTAATGATAGAAACCAAGATCCCTTTAAAACTTGAGAAACTCCGCTTTATGTGTTATTGTTGTTGGTGAGGAAAAAGGTCTCTTAGGTAAGACCCGGGTTCGGATTAGAGGCCAACAAGGATTTCCGCTGTAGTCTAGCACCACGCCGGCATTTTCACCCTGCTCCGAGGAGAAAAGAGTCTCACTCGAGGCGTGTCGTGACCTTACTAAGGTTGGGAGTAGATTAATATCACTCTAGCCGATTAGATATGCATGAAACAGAACTATCTCAGAGCTTAAGTAAATGCAACATTATGTGGGTGATATCCCTTAGAAGCACATTCAGAAACACAATCAATAAAATTTTTAAATACTACCACACTAATCAATCTAGACCACAACATATATTGTGAAAAACAAACTCTGATCATATTATAATTCACTTATCAGCAACAAACTATTACAATGCTCCTCAACATGAGCTTTAACCAAAGGGATTACAAAGAGGTCCTATCCAGTAGATTAGAACATAGAGATACATAGTGAGATATAAAACAGAGAAACATGAACAGAGCTCTCCTACGGCTCCTGTTCCCTGATTCCTCCTGTTCCAACCTCCTTTCTCTGCTAGTCAGCTACCTATTTGTTTTGATGTCAATGCAACTGACAGTTCTTCCTTTCTTCTTGTTTTTATGAATATAATTCATAACAAATATAACAAATATAATTATTAAATAGTCAATTAAGGATTATGTAAGTAGCCATTAATTTAGTGAAAGGGCATGTCTAAGAGACATGCCTAGTCATGAAAGGTCACCTGCATAGGTATATAAGCAGGGCCTCATTGTAACATTGTATCATCTATCTATATATCTCATATCTTTTATAATATAATATTTGTATCCTCATGGATATCTTTGTATTCCAAGTCTTTTGGAGCATTTAACTTGAGAAGGAACTTTGTTCGCTTCATTTGGTATTAGAGCAGTTCGAGCCTTCAGCCGCTTAAGCGATGCATAGAGCCACGCTCTTTGATCCAGGTCTTTGACCATAAAAATCATCAACCTTGTTGTCGTGACTAAAGCATTTCACTACAAATTTTGGAGTTTCTCCATTGCTAAGTTACTTAGAGGCCTTTGGCCATTAAAATTAAACAAATAGACAGGAAAAAAAAAAGAGAAGAAAGAAAGAAAGAAAGAAGTTAACATAAAGGGGGAAATAAATTAAAAGGAAAAAAAAAAGATTTAAAAGAAAATATTTCCAAAAGAAAAAAAAAAGAAAAGAAAGAAAGAGATATATTTAAATACGTACATATACGTACATACCAAGACAAATTAAAATTAAAAAGGAAAAAGAAATAAGGAAAAGTAGGTAAGGTTATTTTGATTATTCTTTCAGTGGTTTACAAGCTCGTGGTTTTGGAAGCCCATGGTAATTTCCCATGGTATTTGCAAGGAAAAATAAGAAGTAAAGGAATAAAAAATCTCTTCTAAATGGTAAGTTTACTTTTACGTGGAGAAATACACATAAGTGGACATATGTTTTATAGGTGAATATATGTGAATAGCCACGTTTCACTAGGGTTGTAACCTTTCAACAAAAAAAGAGCTAAAAAAAATCAATTGGTAAAAGAATATATATATATATATATATATATATATATATATATATAATTAAATTATAAAAAATAATTTTTTTTTTTTTGAAGGAATATTAACCTCATTAAAAGAAGAAGAGAAAGTTAGGAAGGGTTACCTTAAAACCCCTAAAAACTCAATTCAACGGAGAAAATGGGAAATCCAATCATTGATGAAAATTAAATCAATTCGGAAAGGAAAGAAGGAAGATTTCCTGAAAATTATAGTATTTTAACAAATACGGATGAAGAAATTATTATCCATAAACGTTGAGGACAAAGTTCTCGGGGAAAGGCAAATTCATAACAAATAAATAAATAAAAGTTGATATATTAAATTGTAACAAAATAAAATGAAAAATGGTGTGTGATTGGGCCCAGAAGAAAAGTTTCAACTATAACCATTGAGGACAAAGCTTTTGAAGGAAGGGGAAATGTTATGAATATAATTCATAACGAATATAGCAAATATAATTATTAAATAGTCAATTAAGGATTATGTAAGTAGTCATTAAGTTAGTGAAAGGGCATGTCTAAGAGACATGCCCAGTCATGAAAGGTCACCTGCGTAGGTATATAAGCAGGGCCTCATTGTAACATTTTATCATCTATATATCTCATATCTTTTATAATATAATATTTGTATCCTCATGGATATTCTTGTATTCCAAATGTTCTGGAGTATTTAAGCTTGAGAAGGAACTTTGTTTGCTTCATTTGGTATCAAAGCAGTTGATCTTCTGGCCGCTTATGCTGCACAGAGCTACGCTCCTTGATCCAGGTCTTTGACCGTAAAAATCGTCAACCTTGTTGTCGTCGTGACTGAAGCGTTTTGCTATCAATCTTGGAGTTTCTCCATTTTCGTCACTAGGCCTTTGGCCATAATAAAAAAAAAGAAAAAAAACAAACCAAAGAATTTTTGAAAAGAAATATAAAAAAAAAGGGGAGAATAATTTATATAAAAAAAATTGAAGAAATATTAAAAAAGGAAGAATTTATATTAAAAATAATAAAAGAGAGAAGGAAAGTCAAAGTATATTAAAAAGAAAAAGAAAGAGATATATATAAAGAAGTACATATATGTACATACCAAGACAATTTAAAATTAAAAAGGAAAAAGAAATAAGGAAGAGTAGGTAAGGTTATTTTGATTATTCTTTCAATGGTTTACAAGCTCGTGGTTTTGGAAGTCCATGGTAATTGCCCATGGTATTTGCAACGTAAAATAAGAAGTAAAGGAATAAAAAATCTCTTGTGAATAGTAAGTTTACTTTTACGTGGAGAAATACACATAAGTGGACATATATTTTATAGGTGAATATATGTGAATAGGCACGTTTCACTAGGGTTGTAACTTTTCAACAAAAAAAAAGAGTTGAAAAAAATCAATTGTTAAAAGAATATATATATATATATATATTAATTTAATTAATTAAAATTATTTAATTTATTAAATTATTAAAAAAAATAAAAAAAAAATTGAAGGAATAATAACCTCATTAAAAAGAAGAAGAGAAAGTTAGGAAGGGTTACCTTAAAAACCCTAAAAACTCAATTCAACAGACAAAATGAAATCAATCATTGATGAAAAGGAAATTAAATCCAATTCAGAAAGGAAAGAAGGAAGATTTCCTGAAAATTATAGTATTTTAACAAATACAAGATGAAGAAATTATTATCCATAAAACGTTGAGGACAAAGTTCTCAAGGAAAGGCCAATTCATAACAAATAAATAAATAAAGTTGATATATTAAATTGTGACAAAAGAAAATGAAGAAAACGGTGCGTGATTGAACTAAAGAAAAGTGTCAACTATAAGCTTTGAGGACAAAGCTTTTGAAGGAAGGGGAAATGTTATGAATATAATTCTTAACGAATATAAAAAATATAATTATTAAATAGACAATTAAGGATTATGTAAGTAGTCATTAAGTTGGTGAAAGGGCATGTCTAAGAGACATGCCCAGTCATGAAAGGTCACCTGCGTAGGTATATAAGCAGGGCCTCATTATAACATTTTATCATCTATCTATCTATCTCGTATATTTTATAATATAATATTTGTATCCTCATGGATATATTTGTATTCCAAGTCTTTCGGAGCATTTAACTTGAGAAGGAACTTTGTTCGCTTCACTCACTCGGCTGTCTTCTGCTTTTCTCTGTTCATCAGGAGTTCCAATACTTGTCTCATACCACGTTCTTCTACCATATGTGCTTGCTCCTGCAACAACCGTGCCACCTTTTCTTCACTCCTTCGCAACCTTGACAGCTCTCTGCCTACTGTGGTTGTGTCCTTCCATGTACTATCTGCAACTAAAAACTATTTTCTTTCATAACAAGGGAACCAATAGGCCTGGACCACATCCTATTGACTCACCCCGAGTCAATATATTTTCATTGTCTCTATTTCCATCGGTCTGCTCGGCCATATGTTTTGCTATACTTGTCCCCTTTCTCCCGACTATCCAAACAAGGGCCCCAATTCTAGGACCTTTGTTAGAGCTGATGCCTTGAGTTCTTGAAAGGTCGTCATGGCGTGATGCCATCCTTTCATGGGTGATTCAGTTTGTGTTGTGACTTGCACGACCACTTCCTCCCCTAAAACAACTAGCAGGCTATCGAAAACGTTACGAATTTTCATATCGGCCTCGGGGACTAATCGTTGCATTGTTTAGGCACTAGTTTTTACCAGCTGTCTCAATTCCTAGAGGGCTTGCTTTGCTGCAATTGAGATTTCTTAAATTTGTTGTATCTAGACCTCCAGAGCGTCCGCTTGAGCATCTAGTTGGTCGAGTCCAGTAGGGTTTGTGGCCCCCTGGATCTCCCTTGATACTTGTTGTAGTTGTAATGAAACTGGTTGAGACTTCAGTGTGAGCGAGGTTGAACATTCCTGTAGACCCTTCAGTAGGTCATACGCTTCTTTCGTTGCAGTACACAGAACTTCCTAGATTTTTTTAACTTGGCTCTGTCTCTCGGATATCTTCTCTGTGTATACAACCGATGGGTCTGGCAACGCGGGCCGAGCTGCCAATTCTACTCTGAGCTCCTCATTTTCCGTATAGAGGTTCGAACATGCCACCCTGATGTGGAACAAGCATCTAACTATAGCATTCTCCTTTATCCCCTCTGGTATTTGTTTGTTGTTGGCCGTTACTCTGGGCCAAATGTCTCAGAATATTCTTATCACTACCTCCAATTGTTCTTGTAGATTACCCTTTTCTATCCTCAGTTGTTCACACTCTTCAGTGAGCGTGTTGATTTGTAATTGTTGTTGCTCGCATCTTTGCTGGAGCTCTGAGTGAAGCCCTTCTGCTTGTTGTGCTACTCTCTGAATTAAATGGTATAGTTGGGTTGTTCCCCCTGTTTCCATGCTCTTAACACCAAAGGTTCCCTGATCTGGCTGTCATGCTTGAAGTGGCTATCCGCTGGTGATAGATTTTTTTGATTGTGCCTACGGTGACTGTGGTGGTGTTTGTTGCGGCAGCCAGTTACTAGAGTCGGCCATGTTTAGATTGGGCGGCTTTTCTTGGGCTGTCAGATTAGCCTACTGCAGTGGATTCTACTCGTGGAGCAACGCACATGTTTCTTCCATAGAATGTTCTATCTGATTTAAAAACTCTGTGAACATAGTATGCTGAACCAGGGTTTGGCCAACTAAGGGTACTTCTGCTGTACCCGAGTTAACTTCTGCCTCGGGGTCCTCATTTGGTCTTCTTCTGACGATTGGGTCTGATATGGTGGCTGATGAAGTGGAGGGCGTGGTAATGGTTGGTTCCTGAACGGTTGATGAGGCGAGGCCTAATGTTTGGTGAATGCGAGGTGGAGATATGCGAATATTTAAGAAATCGAGGGGGTTGATGGGTGGTAGCCCCCTGATCGCCTAGGGATCCACTATAGGCTCTTCCCTGATCGATACTCCTATACTCAAAGGTCGCGGATGATCATCCCCTTTGAGATCAACCACTGTACTAGATGCTACAATCTTGGCCTTTTTTGTTTTTGCTGCTGCTACTGAGGGTTTCACAACTTTAGTCTTTCTGACCAGTGTTGTAGTCGTTGGGGGCGGTGAGCTAAACAAAATGTTGGGTATTGGTGCTATTAGGGGGGCCGTGGTGGAAGATGGTCTGGAGTGGGATGCCTGAAACTATGAAAATGTAGGAAATGCAGTGGAATCACTTATTAACACTTGAACTACTCTATTAAACATCTGTACCTTCGTCTTCAATTGCTCAATGATCGGGGATAGCTGCAACTGTGCCATCCTAGTCACCGCCTGCTCTGAAGTCTCTCCCAGAAGTGGGTTTGGCAGCATCCCATCGAATATATAGGTGTAGAATTCGCTTCTAACCTCCATTGCTACTGTTCGCCACGAACAGACTTCTGTATGGAAGGCTATTTCATCAATCTGGAACTTTAATGACTTCATTTTGAAAGTCGGTTCTGGTACGCATGTTGGCCTGATAAAGGTTTTCTTGTGGGTAACTCCAAACCATATCTGCGCGCTATAACCATCCAGCAAACTCCTTGGGACTCTTTTTTGACTCATCACAACATCGACCATTTTGCTGTATCATACTCTAAAAGCTTCTTCATTTACCTCCTCCGTGCTAGGATCCCTGGATACCTTCCAAGGCATGAACTTCATTGCCCATGGTTGTCCTGTTGCTATCTCCACAGGTACTCGAATGCCTAGAAATGTCCATTTCCACATTTCTAGTGCCATAATTAGATATCCATAGATGAATCTGGTTTCCCTCTTGTTGTTGTCTTCGCAAGCTTCGAACAACTTGTTCAGCAAAAATGAGCACCAGTTCAGTTGTGCCCCCTAGACACAATGATCTTCAACTGAAATCGTATCCAACGTGCATTCTTCTTTTTTATAGTACCTCATCATTTTACTTGCAATTAAGTAATAGGCAAACTTGACCTTTGGTTTGTTGATCAAGTCAATTTTGGCTCCTTCCCCCCCCCCCCTCTTGGTATCGTACTTTGTGTAGTAGTCATTATCTCCGGTCTTCTTCACCCTCTTGGATACAGTCTGGAATGTTGCTGAGAAATCCCTCCCTTCTTGTGACATTCCAGTTAACCTATGGATGTCCTCCACATGAATTGGGATTTCTTTCCCTAGTCATAGAAAACCATTATGAATTCTGCTCAACAAGAACTTAGTGCACTGCATTGCAGTGCCTGTAACACCGAACACCAGGAGATTTGTTAAGTTTAGTATGGTAGACTGTTGAATGCCCTGGAACTCTGGTAGGACTCTTGCCACTTGTTTCCATGCTTTTGTGGCATAATTCTCCATATATACTTGTGTTTTTGTTGCTGGAAACTCGAAATATTTTTTGAGGTCGGTGTCTATCAATGATGCACTATCGTATTTCCCCACTAACGATTCCATATTTTGAACTCTGTTATCGAGTTCTTGCTCCACAACTGCTAGTGTTTCTCTTTTTACTCTAGCTCTTCTCTGATACACCTATAGAACAAATCCTTGTCTTTTCTCTTGAATTCCTTCTTCTGCGTGCCTTCTCTGCTCTTCTTATGGTTATACTTCTCTTGCTCCCTTGGATGTTTCTGGTTCTAACTCAGATTGTTTCGGCATTCTCGCGCTTCTTTGCATGCGGGTTATGTAATTAACCTGCATGGGTGAGGTTGATGAGACCCCATCCCCTAGCCTCGTCCGTGGCTACAATCGTGTGATTAGTTACCGGCTGAGGTGGGTTTTGACAATGTTGACTATGGCTTCGAGATTTGGGCAGACACGATGGTTGGTGGTTATGCCTTATTACGGAAAATTTATTACAGTATGGGTGATGCTAATTATGAAAATTATTTCCAAATCTTGGTAATCTTACGAACTGACACGGGTACTACGCATAATGATGATGGGATGATGTTCGACACACTTTTCTATCTGACATGGATGACACGTTGGACACTACCCTTCCCCGACCACAATTGTTTGCATTGCGGTCTCCGCAACACAATTGTACTTATTTTTCTATTTTTGCTAAAGTGGAAATCCTATCCATGCTCTTCCCAGGTGCAATAGAGTTATTGATGCTATTCTACCCTACTGTCTCCTCTCGGTTGCAAGAGTTACTGAAATTGGAAATGAGTAACTTACTCTTGATAGGGCTTCAGGCGTGCATCGTTCACCCATCCTTGTAGAACTTGGACATCCAGTTGTGCTAACCGAACTACTCCTGAATCTTTAATTTCTATCACGTAAAATGGCCCTAGCCAATGCATCTGCAATTTCCTGGGAACTTCTGGTACTTACTGTCGTAGAGTATAACTTTTCCCCCGACCTAAAATGTCTTGCACTTGATGTGTCGGTCATGCCAATATTTTTGTCTATCCTTCTATACTGTTTGGTGAAATTCCACCAAAAATAATTCTTCCTCGAGGCCTTGTAATTCATACAATCATTCCTTTAGCGAGTCCTCTTATGATAGTTGGAGTGACGTTGCGACTATGAGGCTGGGTATGATGAATTCAACTGGGACTACTTCTTCTCTCTTGTATACTAGCTGGAATGGTGTTTGGTTGTTCAGTCGCTTTACCATTGTTCGGTATGCCCATAAAGTTGCTGGTATCCACTCATCCCAAAAATCCAGTTACTCATTGCATATTTTTTTCAGGCCCTTCTCTAGTATTTTGTTGAATGCTTCTACCATACGGTTGGCTTGCGGGTGATACGGACTGCTTTTATGATGCTGTATCATGAAGCTTTCAAGCAGAGATTTAATGGTGTCATTGATGAAGTGTGTACCCTGGTCACTGGTCAGGCTCTTTGGACAACCAAATCAGCTGATTATGTTTTCAAATATGAACCTGGCAGCTGTCTCTGCCATGCAATTTTTTACTAGAAATGCTTCTACCTACCTTGTCAAATAGTTTGTCGTTGTTACTATACACCTCGCCTGCAAGTCTCTTGTATCCGGTGTAATTGTTCCTACAAAATCAACTGCCCATTTTTGAAATTGATATAGTACTTTTATCGGATGAAGTGGAAGTTCATCTCTGTGGGATGGTTGTCCCATCTGCTAACATATATCACATTTCTTAACAAATGCTTTGTTGTCTATATGTATTGTCGGCCACCACAACCCTGCTTGTAGTACCTTTCTTGTCGTTGGTTTTTCTCCCATGTGTCCTCCCACAACCCCACTGTGGCATTCCCATAGTACCACTTCCCTTTCATGGTCCATGACAAATCTCTGAAGAATATGGTACAGTCCCATATTATATAGGTGTCCCTCTATGATTTGATATTCTACAACTCGAAATACCAGGTGTCTTTTTTGGACTGATGTATATTCCTGTGGACACTACCCTGTCGTGAGGTAGGTTTCTATTTGGTCCAAATATTATGGGATGGCTTCTACCCTGAAAAGATTAGCGTCTAGTAACTGATCATCTAGATATCCTCCATTTTCTCCATTCTCTATTCAGGACAGGTTATCAGGCCCTACATTCAGTCTTCCAAGCTTTAGGATCTCCTCAAAGGTGAACTCCTGGAAGAGTAGGAGCCATCTGTAGATTCTTCCTTCTAAGCTCGGTTTGTTTAAAAAATATTTCAAGGCTGAGTGTTCTGTGAAAAATTTAAACATACCTCCCAACAGGTAGTGGCGGAATTTCCGAAGGGAATACACCATTTCCAATTCTTCCTTCTTAGCTCAGTTTGTTTACAAAATATTTCAAGGCTGAGTGGTCTGTGAAAAATTTAAACATGCCTCCCAATAGGTAGTGGCGAAATTTCCGAAGGGAATACACCATTTCCAATTCCTCCTGCTCTGTTGTGGTGTAGTTCCATTTTGCTGTGGACAATTTCCGATTTGCAAAATATATCGAGTGGTCAACTAAAGTGTCCCCTAGTTGAGCCAAGACTGCTCCAAGTGCAATGCTGGAAGCATCGACGTGCACATGAAATTATTTGTCCCAATTTTGGTGAACTAATATTGGCACACTTGCTAGTTTTTCTTTAAGGGTATTCAGGGTTGTTCTGCAACTCTCTGTCCAGTGAAACTGCTCAGATTTCTGCAACAGCTTCTCTAAAGGGGCTATTATCTTCACATAGTTGCAGATAAATTGCTGGTAGTAACCTGTGTGGCGCAATAGTGATCTTAGTTGTTTTAGTGTTTCTGGTGCCTCCATGTTGACTATCACTGCTACTTTGGTTGGGTCCACACAAACTCCTTGGGTACTTACCATGTGTCCTAGCAGTGTTCCAAACGGTATTGCAAAGATACACTTCTTTAGGTTCAACGAGATCTAAAGTTGCCTATACCTATCAAACATTATCCTCAATAATGTTGCATGGTATTTTAATAAGTTGTAGACTATCCAGTTGTCCATGTAGACCTCTAAGAACTTGTGGATGTACTCCCGGAAAGCGGCTGTCACGATGCGAGAAAATACTGCAGGTGCATTTTTCAATCCGAATGGCATCACATTATATGCAAAAGAGCCCCATTCGGTGGTGAATGTTGTCTTTTTCTTATCTTCCTCTGCTATCTTGAGAATCCATCGGTGAACGAATACGCCTCACTTCCCGAAACATTGTCTACGACTTCATCACTAAACAGAGTGGGAAATGGGTCATGGATACAGGCATTGTTTAAGCTCTTGTAATCGACACAAACTTGAATCTCAAAATTATCCTTTTTATTCTGTATAACTACAGGACTTACCCACTCTGCTTCCTCTATTGGGAATATTAATCCTGCCTTTAACATCTTGTCGATCTCTGCCTTAACTTTTTCCTTCACCCTTGGATTCAGATGATATGGTCTATGTTTCACAGGCCTTGCGTCGGGCTTCAATATTATCTACCTCTCCCTCATATCCCCTTTGATTCCCTTTAGATCCGCTAACGATGAAGGGAACAGGTCCTCATATTCTTGCAGCAGACTATATATCTCCTTAGTTTTTTGTTCATCCCAATAATATCCAATTGTCGCTAGTCTGGGCTTATCTTCTGTTCCAATATTTAGTTTCTTGGATCTTAATGGTAGCAGGTGGATCCCTTCTATCATCAGTTCCTCTTTGATATCCCTCTCCTCTTCTATCTCTTCAAAATACATATTCCTGAGATCTTCTAGACTATCATCATCCATTTTTCTATTTATCTTTTGACATGCTACCTTTTGTCTGATGCCTAGGTTTGGAAGCAGCTGCTCATCCTCCTTTTAAATTTCTAGGAAGAACAATACCTTCTTTAAAGCCTGCAAATATTGTGTGACCGGTAATTTTTTTCCTTCGAACAAGAAGCATTGTGTAAAGTTATCCGCAACTTCTCGCCATGTGCTAGTCCCTCTTTTATTTTCTTCCGTCAGGTACCAGGCCTGTGGAATCAAGTCCAGAGAATGGATAAATATGTGTACCCATATCTCTTCTAGGTATTCTGTGGTTCTCCATTGATCCTCACATTCCTTCAGATGGTTTCTGGGGTCTGATTCCCCTTGGTATTTATCTTTAACCTAAGGTCCTTCCTCTTCTTTAAATCTCACTTTCAATGTTGCCGCAACCTTCCCCATTGTGATAGTGAGTTTCGGTGGTTACTCCACCATCTTGCCGATGTAGAATATAAGGCCATTTCCAATAGTGGTACCCTGTGTCCTTCTAGTACCTCATCTTCTATTTCTTTTATGAAAATGGTTATGTCGTTCATATTGGATAAAGTTGGGTAATCCCTTACCTCAGTCCCGATCCAATTGATTCTTTAAATGTTGGCGCATCTCCTTGTATTGGTGTCATACCCTCCTTGCTTCCAATCATCCCAAGCTATTTCTTAGCCTAATTCTGAGATTTGGATGCTTCTCTAGCTTATATAGCCGCCTGTTGTTGGGTTGATGTAATCTTCCCTTCTTCCTGCGGTCATTTGATAAAGATGATCCATAAGCTGAGCATATTATTTGTTATCTACAATCTCTGTGTATCTTGGACCTTGATACGGGTCAAGTGGCTGAGTGACTTTGACCTTCCCGTCCTCAAATATCATCATTTCTTTTTTTAGTTCTGTTATTGCATAATTTTCAAAGGCCCAGTCAATTCACAACAATGCAGGATAAGGATCTTTATCCCCCATGATGTCGATGACCTCAAAGTCCATATATGTCTTTACTCCTGCAATATCAACTTCAACTTCCTCCAGTCTGCCTATGGGCACAATGCAGTATTGGTTTTCCATTCGAAGTTGGATTGGTGAGTATGTTAATATTAGCCTTCCTAATGCTTCCCAGGTTTTCCTTGGTAAAATATTGACATCGGATCCCAAATCGAGCATGATGTCTTTAATTTGGAAACCCGCAACCTGGGTGTTCAATTGGAAATATTTTCCTGTCCTTATTTTATTTCTTTTCACTCTCTATACATACTTCTGGGTTGCGTTGGGTGATTCCCTTGATCATGTGTTCTTCTGCACCACTCCTTCTAGGTTCTGCCTTAGCTACTCCAACATTGGTGCGTTGTTAACAGTCTTCAAAAATATATGGAACCATTCTTGAGTTATAGTGCTTGAATTAGCTTGGCTTTCATTGTTTTCCTGGGTTTTCTATAACTCAATACCTTTGTTTCCCCCCAGTTGGGCAAATGTTTCTAATGCTTCTTGAAAAAATTTCTTCTGTATTTCTAGTTTGATCAGCGGTTTTGGGGATGTTGGCTTGATCAATTTTTCCAGTCCACTGTATGCACATATTCCCCCATTGTTTTTCCTCCTTGTGTCACTATGACCATGTTCTGCATTTTCTGATTCTCTATTATCCTGGGTTCTGAATTTACTATATTTGTTCCCCTCTGTCTAGTTATTTCCTCCCATATTTTAATGAGCTCAGGACAATCTTCTGTTGCGTGTGTGTTAACCTGGCACTGGGAACACCAAGGTCTTCTAGGAACTGGACATTCCCTAGCTACGTGTCCTTCTTGGTCGCAGTTGTAACATCTTATTGGACCTCTACCCCCTGCTCGGCCTCCTCTCATGCCTCCTCCTCTTCCTCGAGGATTCTCATTCACTCGGTATGAAGGCCGATCCAATTGTTCCACCAATGCATCCAGAGCCCTACATTGCTCTGTGATGTGTGTGTTGTTGAGGCACAGAAATCACAATATGTGTTATTCAGAATGGTGGAATATTTTTGTAAAATAGGGCATAGGTGAGGTGCATGTCCCATGTACTTACATATTTCACAATAATCAGTAGTGGTTGGAATTTGTTGCGCATGGAACCCCGTGTATTGTTGTTGCAGTGCATATATTCCCTAGGTGTTTATTTGCGCAACTCCTCCCATTGGTGGAGCCCCCTGTGCCCCTGTAGCCGATGTCCCCCCATTCTGACCCCACAACCGAAGACATTCGGTTACCCCATGTCCTTCCATTAGACAGTGTGTGCATCATACATTTGGTCTTGCTAACCGCATTGGTTGAATTTCCTTGAGTTTCTCTGTCAAGCTCGCTATTTGATGCTACAACCCTATTATAGAGAGTTGTTGTGCTAATTTTCCTCCCTTAAACTATTTTTGATAGCCCTCCATGGCTTCTATCTTCATTGCTTGCTCCAATGTGTCCTATAACGTCTTGATCCTATATTGAGTTAATGGAGTTCTTTTCAAGGGTAGCAGAGCATTGATGAACCAATCCCTCTGATGGTTTGGATCGATTAGATAACTGAGTTTTCAAATTGCGTCTTTGAATCTCCGCATTAGATCCCAAGAAGTCTCTCCTTCCCGTTGCTTGATTTCCCACATTTCTGACAGACCCTGCTGGTCTATTTGGGGCAGTTTGAACTCCTTAATGAAGTCCCTCTTCACATCTGTTATCACTAGATTTTGATGAGCTTCGGACCACTTTATAAACCAGCGTAGAGCTATTTCCCTAAGAGTGGTTTGAAATTATATTAACTTCACCACATCTGGTGTCTGTCATGCCCTCAATATGGCCTCACAGAGGTACCAGTGTTGTTCCACATCGTCATTATCCCTCCCAGAGAACTATGGGTATCTTGTGGCTAGAAAAAACCCCCCTTCTTATTTAGTATTAGTGGTAATACTAAATAAGTGTGGACCCTTACTGAAAAAATCCAAAAAATCAATTAGTGCTTGTTTTCCTTTTTTTTCAATAAAAATTACTATCATAAACTTAGGAGAAAATTCCTTGAAAAATCTAAAAAACTTAAGTTTTATGATAGCTTAGAATTGAATCATTCTTTGAGGAATATCGCATCGCAAAAAAGGTAATGAATGCCTCTTTATAAGAGGAATTCTAAAAATTGCGATATGAAACTACGCGCTAAAGGAACATTCATCGCATCACATGCTTATAATGTTATATCTTACGATAAAAACTTCAAATCACCGATGAGCGATAACATATATCACAAATCGCATGTCGCAGAAAATATGTTAATGGATGTTTGTCATATGTTATGTCTTGCGCTCTTGCGATATAGCGATATAGCGATTTCGCGATGTTACAATATTGCGCTATTTGATTCCACGAGATTGCAATCTACGATATTGCAATTTTGCGATATTGCGAAGCAAATCGAAGATCGCCTTATCGCAGATTTTTAAAGACTCATTACACGAAGAAAATATTTCCATAAATCGAGACCCCGTTATATGTTTTAATGTTAAATTAATGAATTGATTGTCATTCATTAATGAAAAATGGTTTCATTCTGATTGAAGAATTATTTCATGTAAGATAGTATATTTCATACGTCTTCAGCATCTAAAACTTTCTCGTCACCTTTTTCTATCATTATTCTCACTTAATTCGTGAACTGCAAGAGAAAAGAGTTAAGAACTATACAAAGCAATATTCATAATAAAATGGGAAAGAAAGACAAGGCTCCAAGTTCAGAAGATAAAGAGATGACGCCCTTATACACAGACACCGCCTGTAACAAAGACGCTGGTATCACTACTTGGGAGGGCATGTATAATCTATTTGAAGAAGAGAACCCCAGAGTAATGGAGGTTACGACTACTGCAGGCTCACATGGGTCTTCTGAAGCATCTCTTACAGAGATAGCTTGTTCATTCTTGCACCGAGTAGCAGCGAGACCGAGAATTCTTCCATACATGGACATGATTAAATGGGTACTTGATAGTACTTATATTACAGACAGACAGTTTAAAACTCAGGGTCAAGGGCTCATTGGCTCATTCACTCCACAAGATTTGAAGCTTATGTATCATTTTCCAGAGCCACAAGCAACTTATAACAAACAGTTCATGGAGAAGTTTCCAAAGAAAATGAAAACCTGGCAGAATGCACCAAGGACTGGTCGAGGAGAGACGAACCATTGAAGAAAGATAAACACGGTATGTATAGTACTGGTTCTCTCACTTTTCCGTATTGCTTTGTTGCTGCTATGCTCTGTCGGCTTTTTGGAAAGCCTGACATTAATAAGTTTTCACCTGAATGGCTTCCATTATTCAATGCTATTGTTAATGCTACCATTGTGGATTGGGCTAAGATATTATCGGATAACTTAGCCACGGCTATTTTTAACTACCAGTCTAAACAGACTATCTCTCAGAGGATTTATCCTCCTTTTTATTTATCTGCTTATGTGATGGATTCAATCTGTTATGTTTCTAAGTTTCCGTTAATGGGTTGGAAATGGAAAATTCAAGATCCCCTACCCATTCATGTTTATCACAAAGAGTTGTGGGATTCAGAGTTCATTCCCTATTTTTACAAGATTTTCCATGGCATTATGTTACCCCTGTACAGAATATTGTATGATAAAGATGCTCCAAGGTTTTCTCCTGAAGCAGAGGTGGACATTCTACCTGTTTCGAGATGGTTTGGAGAAGAATTATTTACATATGTTAGGGTTTTTGGAAGTTTTTCTTCTCCTCATGTTTTACCTTTGTATGTCCCTGATAAACTCATCGCCCAAGAAATTGCTTATCAAACCTACGAAGAAGGAGGTTTGACTAAAGAGTTGAAAGACAAGAAGAAGGCTATCTGGCCTCAATTTCCTGTGGCCTGTGGGGCCTTTTCATTATTTGATGTTGGTCATGCATTTAAAGAAGTAAACAATATTACATGTTTACATTTGTTCAAGTTTCCAAGAAGACCATTCGATCCATATGATGTTGTTAAAAATTTCACTACTACAGTCAAGATAAGAGTGTTTTCTAAAGAAAAAGATTTTTTTGATGACATGTTCCAAGAAAAAGGCACACTTAAAGAAATTCTACATTCAGCTCAAATACGGTTTCCTCCAGCAGAGTTTCAAGAATTCAAAATATACAGAGAAAGAAGGTTAACTACTATCCCTCTGGATAAATTGCGCTTGGAACCCGTAAGGGAACCAACTCCTAGTGTCAGTCTCAGTAGAAGTTCAGGTACAAACAAGTCTAAGTCAAAGTCTGGAAGAGAAACCTCTGAACATTCTAAGAGTGAAGGGTCAGTAAAAGATACTGCCCAGTCTAAAGAACTCTCACAGCAACAGATTTCAACCTCTCCACAATTAAATATTCCCCCTCTCATTGTAAAACAATCATCAGTCAGAACTGAATTGGATAAGGAATGGGAAATGTTCAATGATTTGATAAATATTGAAGCACAAAATACACAGAAAACTGTGAGCAATGTATAGACAGCAATAAATATAGTCACAGGAGTAACTACCAATGTCTCAGAGACAGAACATATTCCTATAACCCCATCTTCTGAACTCATGCTTAAGATAGAGTAAATTCCTCCTCTTGATGTGTTCTATAGTCCACAACACAAGGCAGTGGTAAGAAAACAAAGAAAGAAAAGGAAATTAGAAAATGTGCTTTCTCATGATGCAGAACACCTAGATGTTTTGTGGCAAGATCCTACTACTAATCCAACTGAAAATCTCACTAAATTATCTCATATCACAGGAGCTTATACCTCTGTAGCCATTGACAAAGCATATGAGGTACGGAAATTATTGAATGAGAAAGAATATCAGGTACAGGTCTTGCAACAACAGCTACAAGAAGCCAATGCTAACAGTGAAGCTCAGAAACAACTTGAAAAATTACAACAAGATTTTCAACAAATGGAAATTGGATATCAGAATAGTTTGGCCGAAAAAGAGAAACAACTACAAATTATGCAATAAATGCACAAAGATAATCCCAAGATCACAGAATTTATCACAAAGTTTATTTCCTTAAATGGCCAGCTACTGCAACAACAAGAAATATTATGCTAAAGAATATCAAAATGGAACTCTTATTGTGAAGAAAGTGATAAAATCACTAATCATGTCGTAGATTTACGACATGATTATGATTTAACTGATAAAATATTTTCTGACTATTTGGCTTGGCAAAATACAGAGGAGGGGAAAAGAGTAGGCACACCTAAAATCAATGAAAATCACAAAGAAATGCTTTTTAATAATTGGGATGCACAGATCAGGAAGGCAGAGCAAGCGGCAGAAGAAGCAGCCACAGCAGCCAGCAATATTATTGATTGTATAAATGAAAATTTACACAAGGAAAATATGATCTCTAAAACTATTACAGGATACCTACCAAAAGCATAGCAACTGCAGACAGACTGGAAACAGAAAGCTCAAGAAAAGGCAGAAATGATTAAAGGATTAAAAAAGTTAAATTGGGATTCTTATTGGGCATGTCTGGTAAAACCACACAGCCAATGCATGAATCTCGAGTGTATCATCAATTCTTGATAGCGCCAGCTCTTTCCAATTCTGTTTTTACGGGACAGTTGAAATCTGAAGTCGGCCAGCCTATTCTTCTCAAATCAATGTTGAATGCTTGCAATTCCAAAAAACAGATTCACAAGTAGTTAGTTGTTAAGTTTTAATTTTAGATTTAAGTATTAGTTTTGCTTTATTTTTTCCTAAAAATAGGATGGTCATTTAAACCGTATCCTACATTTTTGTAATTAATTATTTTTAGATTTAGTTAGTAGTATTTAAACCCTTCTCATGCATTTAGAGAAGGGTCCTGAAATTTGTCAAAAACTTGTCCTCAGAACATGCACTTTTGTACCCTCTGAGGAGGTTTTGATGAATGAATGGAACATGATTTATTGATATCTGCATTTAATATCTGCTACTGATGTTGCACTTTTGTACTCTTAGTGGATGTTGGATTAACAAGAGATAAGTCATTATTGCTTGAAGCTCATGAGTAGAACTAGTTATAAGTGGTACTTTTATCTCTTAACTATTTTTGCCTCTGTGTTAAAGTGATATTTATGTTCAGTTGTTTATGAATTAACGCTTGAATGTTTGAGTTATCATTTGGCACTTTTGTACGGTGATAGCCATTTGTTATATGAATAGCTTATTATGCAATATATTCTTCACAACTATTTCATCTAACTTTTTATACGAAGTGGTTTATCTTTATTGAATTATTTTATTATAAAAGTTGAATGATATTTATTACCAATTGCTATTTGAAATCATTTTAGATCGCATAAAGAAAATATTACATCCCGGGTTTATTTTAGAATTAGATATTTCTGTTTTATTTAGAATACAATTTGCATGTTATTAGATTAGAATTAGAATAAAATCATTTCACTTAGGAACTTTTTTAGAAAGGAAATATCAATTCTCAACACACACACACATATTGGGAAACTGGTCCCATTATCCCCAGTCGGACGCACTACACCAAACGCAAAAGGAGCTGCTAAACAAGGTCTAGATTGGGTGGGTATCCCCCTTGTTGTAGACCCGATTTTCGGGGCTTCAACAGGGTACCGGGTAAGTGATCCCGCGATGTTCACTTGAGTAGGCAATACTAAAATGAATTCGTTGGTTCCTGGTTGTGAAATGTTACCACTAGAAATTCTACTACCAGTGGGTATTACTGTTGGAGACTGAATACTATGCAACTTGCTTAATTCATGCAACTTAACAAAAATTTCACTTAGTGGTTGATAAAGCACCAGGGGAAAGTTGGGACTAGAGGTACTTGAAATTTTGGGAATAGGAGTACCTTGAGATATGAATGCCGACCTTTCTTGGAACAGTTTCTCCATCGCAATGTGTAACTCCACATCGAACATCTCCTCAGGGCACGCGTCTACATCTTCTTCGTCAGACTTCTTTCCTTTCTCCATCTGGCTTGGGTTCCTATACACCTGCCAAACTTCTTTAACGTTCCCTCCTATATCCTGAAGACCCACCTGACTTTCCGCTTCCTTCGTCATCTGAGGCACCTCCTATTTTTCCTTTCGACTAATTTCATGTCTCTTTAACTCATTCATCACCCTTTCTCGCCACTTCTCAGCGCTCTGCGCCCTCCCATGTGGTTTTTCCTCCCTTAGCCTATTAAACATCTCGACATCCATACCCCTACTCCCCTTTTTCATTGTTCTTGTAGCATCTCTCCCTCAATCCCTTCCCCCAGCACAGGATTTTTATGCTTCCATCTCAGATTTTTGGAACACCATTAGTACTTCATCTAATTGTTAGTCATTAATAATTTTGATCCTATCTAAAGATGACTAAGTTGACAATCCTATATTTCTAGAAACAATATTTGAAGAAACATTATGAGTTCTAGAAATCTCACTAACTTCATTATTCTAAAGCTATTTTGTTTCACTATAAACTTCATTCAAAATATCCCCAAGTCAACCTACTGCTTCAAAAAGAAACTAATTTCATGCTATTTTCACCATTTTCACCTCCATTCCATTCCCCCCATTTTTCCATTTTTTAATCCTATTCTAAACAGTCATTCTACCTCTGGGAAAGCCCATATTCCCTTCATTAATTCTTCATTTCCTCTAAAAACCCTTTAAACCATTAAAAAAATCCCTTTATTTGGTTTAAATTTGTTTTTCCTTTGCCTTATCGAAACCTTTAAAAAGGCTTAAAACACCGTGTTTTGGCCTAATCTGCCCCTTTTTGAAAAATCAGGCCTTAACCCCTTTTTCGGTTTAGCCCTAGCCCCTTTTTCATCATATAGCTTGGTCCTGTGACCAGGCGCTAAGCCCCATCAGCTGTCGCATATTGCAACCTCTTGATTCCGCTTTACCCCACCGATGTCGCACCCCCGATAGACATTCCGCCGATGGAATCTTAACCATCGATATGTTTGCATCCGATGGTTCACACTCCATCGACCATTGAAATTTCCATTCCACCTTCCCTTCTCTCCCCAATGTGCATCCCGCCGATATAATCCTAGTCGTTGATCTTTTTGCGATCCAACGGTCGTCACCATTCCTCCACTCCACCTGTTGGCACTTCTTGGTCTGTAGTTCAACCCTTTGGTGCCCCTGCAGTTGACCAGCTTTACTACAGGAGATCTCAAATCTACGACTGAGATTTACTATAGAGGGACAGGCCAAGAAACTGGCCCATACCCCTAGGTCCCCCCGCAATAGATCCCAATCGTTGATTTCGATTAATCCAATGGCCAACGCTTCATCACTATTCATCTGTCCCCTGGCCCATATATTATATATTGTGCATCCTGCGATGAATCCCCACCGTTGATCCTCTTGATCCAGCAGTGAGCACTCAATCGCATTTTCCTCCCACCCTCAAGCCTTCCACTACAAGACAAAATAGGCTTACGTCAGCCCGGCCCCACCATCTCCTCCCGTTGTGCTACTCTCATCCATCCATGTTCATTCTCAACCATAGATCTACAACTCTCAAAACTAACGGCCCAAATCCCGTTTCACGCCCACTTTTCTCCCCCTCCCCCTCTGTGCACCTTGACCGTAAAATAGGCGGTTTTGCAAAAGCCACGTGTCAAGCGTTGACGCATGTTGCATTCGATTTACGGAAAACTGCTTACCACTCTCCCTCTGTGCGAATACCACCTCTGGTATTCTCCAAAACTTCCATTCCTTTTTGTGCACCATTTATCATATTTTAATCCTGTTTTCACAAGTTTCGTCCATGGAACCTCCTCCTGCATGCATTTTCACTTCCGCACAGCTCCTTTGCCCCCGCAAAAACCATCTGAAAGTAGTTTTATTCTAAGTTGCAGGTTTTATTTAATGGTTGTTGACTGTGCAGGTTAAATGGAGGTTCTAAGGCATCTAAGCCTTCCCACAGTCCATAAAGAGACAGGGCTGACGGTGACGACCTTCTGAGGCCCAAATAATGAAGAAAAGAGACATTTAGGGATTAAATTCGAGGTTTCAGTCGATAAATCATGATATCAACTGAATAAACAAACCCTCAAGTGCAGAAAGCCACCTGTACACCAGCAAAATGAAATAAACAGTGAAGATTAGTGAAGAGTATCAGAAATTCAAAGATAAACGATTAAAAGTCAAAACTTGAAGATCAAAGGACTTAATCCTATATATTAATGGTTAAAACACAATTTAAAGATAGATAATTAAAGCCAAATCAGTCAGTGCAGTGAATAATGACAACATAAAGGATTACATAGGACTAAAGCATCATCAGGCCTAAAACACATTTATTGATAAAATCAAGGAAAAATTAGGCTAAAGGGCAGCCTTGAATACATCAACAAAGAGAAGTTATTCCATTAGAATATCTAACTGACACCTTTGACCTACTTTCTACCTACAAAGATAAACAAACAATTATTACAATAAAGAAAATATCTTAAACTGTCAGGATAGTTATTGTAAAGATAGGATAAAACATTAAAAGTCAATCTTTCACCTATTTTTCCTTAGAAAGTTAAAATAGAGTTATTAAACAGAGAAGTAGCTGCACACATGTTCCCACCTTAGGCCTTGCATGGTTTTCAAGGTCAGGAATGCATTTACTCTGTAATTATTGACACTTGAACCCCAGATCAGTTCCACCTCCTCATTTGCAGCATAAATACTGCATTCGAACTCATTGTAAAGTTGGCATTTGATGACTCTTTGAAGTAATACATAACTCTGCTGAATTTGAAACCAAATTGATGTTCTGGAACCTGTGGATGTCTTAACCTATTTTGTTGATGGAGAGATCTATGTCATTGGATCCCTGAACGTGGCTAGTGGTGAGGTACTCTAAAACTGTTATTGTTATTTCCTATTTCATTATGTTTCACCATTCTCTATTACAGTAGAGTAAAAATTTTAGGCTAAGAAATGTCTTTTGAAAGAACCTTAGTTCAGTTTACTCGTCACTGTCTTTATGTTTTCTACTACTAAGATATTCTAGAGAATTCTTAAATGTTCTCTAGAACCCTTATGCTTGTTTATTTCATAAATAGTTCAAATAGTTGGTCTCAAGAATGATTTATGGCTTTCCCTACTTACTTGCTGCCACTTAAAAACTGTTTCTGAAGTCTCCCTTCAAAGTACCATTGTCCAAAGTCTGCCAAAGAGGTTTTGTTCTGATCATACCCTTTGTACTTTCTCAAATAATTGTTTTGAAGGTCTTTATAGCTGTAATCAAAGATGTCTAGGAGTTCCCTCTTCTATGAATGCAGTTATTTGTGAATATTGAATGTTTTCTTATCCTTGAAAGTGAAATATTTGGATGAAATAGAGTGTTCCTCGACTCCTAGATTTTATTTGAAAAGTTTGTCTTGAATTTGTTATTTTCTGAAGTGTGGTTTTATAGAATTTATGGTTATCCTTGTCTATAGAATGCCTCTTCATGTTCAGATAATGTTTTAATTCCCTTTGTTCAGAAGTACATATAAATAAGGATTCTTAATTTCCCTTAGTTCTACTTTTCATTCTAAATCTTTAATGTTCATTTCATTTCACCTGAAAGACCTTGTAGATCCACTGGCCAAGTTAGATTTTCCCTTTGATATCCCTGAGTCATCTACAAACTTATTATATCTTCCACTTGACTCCATTTCCCAATGACTTAGAGATTTCCCTTTCTATCTATGCTGCCCATATCATCATGTTCAACCAAACAACCAAACAAACTCATGCTTAATAACTAGCCTAAAATCAACCTCTACAAGCAAACAAGTCATATCTTTGTAAACAATTGAGAGATCCCTCTCTCAGACTAGGAAGGCTAGGTCCTAGAGCTCTAAAGATTGGTTTTGATGTTTCCTTTTCACTTGGTATACCAATCTGCCAAATCATTGGACTACAACATTTTGGCGATCACGGTGGGACCTTTTTGAGTAAAATTCCCTAGGCAAGACACTCAGTATTCATTCAAGTGAACTATAGCTTTCTTCAAACACTACCAGCATAATGGTAATCATGATAGGACCTGTCTGAATCAGTGGAAATCTAAGTAACCCTTAGGATTCTAAGAGACCCTTATCAAACCTTCAAGAAATCAATTGATAAGTCATATAGTAGACTCTGTTAGTTTCATCACCTTAGCTAAGCGTTGAATCAGGTATAGGACACTCTCACAACCATAGAATTACAAAAAACTTAGAAAAACCCAAAATATTTCAGATTGATTTTCAAATAAACCATTGGTGGTGGACCATAAAGCATTTTACCTTCAGAAAAGCTAAAAATTTCCACCTGGCGGCTCCACTAGCCCCAATAGGCCTATTACTCCTCTAGATATCTAGATTTTCTTAGAACTATGTTAACGAGCCCTGAGAAAGTTTAGAAACCTGGTCCCCTATTATAGAAATCACTGTGAGAGGAAAAATCTTGAAAAATAGTCCAAAAACCTCAGCCTCTCTAAATTTTGGAAACTAAAATCTAGCTTCACATATGGTCAATACTAGATCCCATCCAGATCCTAACCCTCCTACCATAGCTAAAAATCCAAAGAAGATTTTGTGGCAAACTTCTAGATCTGGAAAACCAACTACTGATAAGACCATACCAAGAACAAGATTTGTCCTTGAAAATCTCACAGTCTTGAAATATCCTCACTTTGACTTACCTCACACAAATAACCTTTTCAGAAATAAATCTCAAAGTGATTTAAACCAAGCTGACTTTGAAGCCACAGATTTGCAACAGAGCATTAGCAGAGAAGCTTCGCCTTCTACTCCACCTGATTCTCAGCTTCTTCATCATTTCAGCTCCTTCCATAACAAGTCTGCTCATCATCAGTTTGCTGGTCCAAATGTTTCTTCCACTCCTGTACACACATAAAATGTTCAAACCACTGCAACTCAGCCCACTTTTCCTCTTGGAAATCCCCCATTATTTCCTACCATGGCAGCATGGTATGCTCCACTAGTGTTACCACAACCTCTGGTTCCCTTACTCAATGATTACCAATCTAAAATTTCCCATTTCACTGGAAATGAACCTACTACTACCCAACAACATGTATATAAAATGAATGATGCTTTTGATTACATGGAAATAGAAGAAGAGACCATTAAGATGAGAATGTTTGCCCAAATTTTAGGAGGAGAAGCCAAAAAATGGTTTAAAAGCTTAACTCCTAATAGCATAAATGATCTACCTTCTTTATATCAAACATTCATAAACAAATGGGAAATTAGGAAGAACCCTCTCCAAATCTGTTCAGAATATACCAAACTCAAAAGAAACATTAGGGAAAGTGTCCAAGATTATTGTGCTAGATTCAATAGTGTTTATAATGCACTTCCCCCAGACATGAAACCTCCATTAGGCTTAGCCTTGGCTAAATTTCCAGAGGGCTTTGATCCTGAAATGGCCTACCAGCTAAGAGAAAGAGACCCCTTAACTTTAGAAGATATGCAAAGGGGCTCAAGGGAAGAAAATTTGATTGAGAAAAGAGATAGATTGAAATCAGAAAAAAGAGTTACATATAGGGATGATACAATGGCATCAACCTCATCATCAGATACTAAAATTGATAACTTAGTGAAGGTAATGGAGAGAACTCTTGAAAAGATAAATCTGAATCACAGAGTGCCTCCTAGAGAGAATCAAAGCAACCCCCAAAACAGAAATAGAAACCCAAATTTCAAAAGAGACCCTAATCAAGATAGGCAAAGAGATAATGACCAACATATTAGACCTCCCTTCCAACAAAATTATGTAGATCAAGAAGAGGAAAGGGAAATTGAAAGGTTGGAAGAAAATCATGTAAACTTGATAGGATCTGACAATGAGACAGATGTTTTTCTCACTAAAGAAGAACAAGGATTCTTCTCCTCAGAAAAAACTGAAAACAACCATCAAGATTTTGAAGATTATAGATTGGGGTTTGAAAATGCAATCATGGAGGTACACAAAAAATATAATCTTAGGAGCACAGGGAGCCCAGAGATTTCCAATGACAAAAACACTAGTACTGCTGTTAGGAAAACTTCATAAAATCAGCCTAAGAAAATAGCCAGTAACACCAATGTTGTGGCCAAGAAAACTAATCTAAATAAAGACAAAAACAACCAACAAAGTGTTGAACAAAGTTGCCCTAGTACTTCTGCTAATGGCCCTAACAAATATGTCCCAAATAATAGTCCAAATAAAGTTCAGCAAATCAGAATTGTTGAAAGAGTTGTAAATGAAAAAACAAATATTACCTTCATTAATTCTTCATTTCCTCTAAAAACCCTTTAAACCATTAAAAAATTCCCTTTATTTGGTTTAAATTTGTTTTTCCTTTGCCTTATCGAAACCTTTAAAAAGGCTTAAAACACCGTGTTTTGGCCTAATCTGCACCTTTTTGAAAAATCAAGCCTTAAGCCCTTTTTCGGTTTAGCCCTAGCCCATTTTTCATCATATAGCTTAGTCCTGTGACCAAGCGCTAAGCCCCATCAGCTATCGCATATTGCAACCTTCTGATTCCGCTTTACCCCACCGATGTCGCACCCCCGATAGAAATTCCGCCGATGGAATATTAACCATCGATCTGTTTCCATCCGATGGTTCATGCTCCATTGACCATTGCAATTTCCATTCCACCTTCCCTTCTCTCCCCAATGTGCATCCCGCCGATATAATCCTATTCATTGATCTTTTTGCGATCCAACGGTCATCACCATTCCTCCACTCCACCCACGGGCACTTCTTGGTCTGTAGTTCAACCCTTTGGTGCCCTCGCAGTTGACCAGCTTGACTACGGGAGATCTCAGATCTATGGCTGAGATTTACTATAGAGGCACAGGCCAAGAAACTGGCCCGTACCCCCCAGCCCCCCGCAATAGATCCCAACCATTGATTTCGATTAATCCAATGGCCAACACTTCATCACTATTCATCTGTCCCCTCACCCATATGTTATATATTGCACATCCTGTGATGAATCGCCACCGTTGATCCTATTGATCCAGCAGTGAGCGCTCAATCACATTTTCCGCCCACCCTCAAGCCTTCCACTACACGACAAAATAGGCTTACGTCAGCCCGGCCCCACCATCTCCTCCCGCTGTGCTACTCTCATCCCTCCATGTTCATTCTCAACCATAGATCTACAACTCTCAAAACTAATGGCCCAAATCCTGTTTCACGTCCACTTTGCTCCCCCTCCCCCTCCGTGCACCTTGACCGTAAAATAGGCGGTTTTGAAAAGCCACATGTCGAACGTTGACGCATGTCACGTTCGATTTACAGAAAACTGCTTACCACTCTCCCTCTATTCGAATACCACCTCTGGTATTCTCCAAAACTTCCATTCCTTTTTGTGCACCATTTATCATATTTTAATCCTGTTTTCGCAGGTTTCGTCCATGGAACCCCCTCCTGCATGCATTTTCACTTCCGCACAGCTCCTTCGCCCCCGCGAAAACCCTCTGAAAGTAGTTTTATACTAAGTTGCAGGTTTTATTTAATGGTTGTTGACTGTGCAGGTTAATGGAGGTTCTAAGGCATCTAAGCCTTCCCACAGTCCATAAAGAGACAGGGCTGAAGGTGACGACCTTCTAAGGCCAAAATAATGAAGAAAAGAGACATTTAGGGATTAAATTCGAGGTTTCAGTCGATAAATCATGATATCGACCGAAAAAACAAACCCTCAAGTGCAGAAAGCCACCTGTACACTAGCAAAATGAAATAAACTGTGAAGATTAGTGAAGAGTATCAGAAATTTAAAGATAAACGATTAAAAGTCAAAACTTGAAGATCAAAGGACTTAATCCTATAGATTAATGGTTAAAACACAGTTTAAAGATAGATAATTAAAGCCAAATCAGTCAATGCAGTGAATAATGACAACATAAAGGATTACGTAGGACTAAAGCATCATCAGGCCTAAAACACATTTATTGATAAAATCAAGGAAAAATTAGGCTAAAGGGAAGCCTTGAATACATCAACAAAGAGCAGTTATTCCATTAGAATATCTAACTGACACCTTTCACCTAATTTCTACCTACAAAGATAAACAAACAATTATTACAATAAAGAAAATATCTTAAACTGTCAGGATAGTTATTGTAAAGATAGGATAAAACATTAAAATTCAATCTTTCACCTATTTTTCCTTATAAAGTTAAAATAGAGTTATTAAACAGAGAAGTAGCCGCACACATGTTCCCACCTTAGGCCTTGCATGGTTTTCAAGGTTAGGAATGCATTTAATATGTAATTATTGACACTTGAACCCTAGATCAGTTCCACCTCCTCATTTGCAGCATAAATATTTCATTCGAACTCATTGTAAAGTTGGCATTTGATGACTCTTTGAAGTAATACATAACTCTGCTGAATTTGAAACGAAATTGATGTTCTGGAACCTGTGGACGTCTTAACCTATTTTGTTGATGGAGAAATCTATGTCATTGGATCCTTGAACGTGGCTAGTGGTGAGGTACTCTAAAACTGTTATTGTTATTTCCTATTTCATTACGTTTCACCATTCTCTATTATAGTAGATTAAAAAGTTTAGGCTAAGAAATGTCTTTTGAAAGCACCTTAGTTCTGTTTACTCGTCACTGTCTTTATGTTTTCTTCTGCTAAGATATTCTAGAGAATTCTTAAATGTTCTCTAGAACCCTTATGCTTTTTTATTTCATAAATAGTTCAAACAGTTGGTCTCAAGAATGATTTATGGTTTTCCATACTTACTTGCTGCCACTTAAAAACTATTTCTGAAGTCTCCCTTCAAAGTACCATTGTCCAAAGTTTGCCACAGAGGTTTTGTTCTGATCATACCCTTTGTACTTGCTCAAATAATTGTTTTGAAGGTCTTTATAGCTGTAATCAAATATGTCGAGGAGTTCCCTCTTCTATGAATGCAGTTATTTTTGAATATTGAATGTTTTCTTATCCTTGAAAGTGAAATCTTTGGATGAAATAGAGCGTTCCTTGACTCCTAGATTCTATTTGAAAATTTTGTCTTGAATATGTTATTTTCTCAAGTGTGGTTTTATAGAATTTACGTTAGCCCTGTCTATGGAATGCCTCTTCATGTTCAGATAATGTTTTAAGTCCCTTTAGTGAGAAGTACATATAAATAAGGATTCTTAATTTCCCTTAGTTCTACTTTTCATTCTAAATCTTTAATGTTCATTTCATTTCACCTGAAAGACCTTGTAGATCCACTGGCCAAGTTAGATTTTCCCTTTGATATCCCTGATTCATCTACAAACTTATTATAGCTTCCACTTGACTCCATTTCCCAATGACATAGAGATTTCCATTTCTATCTATGCTGCCTATATCATCATGTTCAACCAAACGATCAAACAAACTCATGCTTAATAACTAGCCTAAAATCAACCTTTACAAGAAAACAAGTCATATATTTGTAAACAATTGAGAGATCCCTCTCTCAGAGTAGGAAGGCTAGGTCCTAGAGCTCTAAAGATTGGTTTTGATGTTGCCTTTTCACTTGGTATACCAATCTGCCAAATCATTGGACTACAACATTTTGGCGATCACGGTGGGACCTTTTTGAGTAAAATTCCCTAGGCAAGACACTCAGTATTCATTCAAGTGAACTATAGCTTTCTTCAAACACTACCAGCATTATGGTAATCATGATAGGACCTGTCTGAATCACTGGAAATCTAAGTAACCCTTAGGATTCTAAGAGACCCTTATCAAACCTTCAAGAAATCAATTGATAAGCCATATAGTAGACTCTGTTGGTTTCATCACCTTAGCTAAGAGTTGAATCGGGCATAGGACACTCTCACAACCATATAATTACAAAAAACTCAGAAAAACCCAAAATATTTCAGATTGATTTTCAAATAAACCATTGGTGGTGGACCATAAAGCATTTTACCTTCAAAAAAGATAAAAATTTCCACCTGGCGACTCCACTAGCCCCAGTAGGCCTATTACTCCTCTAGATATCTATATTTTCTTAAAACTGTGTTAACCACCCCTGAGAAAGTTTAGAAACCTAGTCCCCTATTATAGAAATCACTGTGAGAGGAAAAATCTTGAAAAATAGTCCTAAAAACCTCAGCCTCTCTAAATTTTGGAAACTAAAATCTCGCTTCACATATGGTCAATACTAGATCCCATCCAGATCCTAACCCTCCTACCATAGTTGAAAATCCAAAGAAGATTTTGTGGCAAACTTCTAGATCTGGAAAACCAACTACTGATAAGACCATCCCAAGAACAATATTTGTCCTTGAAAATCTCACAGTCTTGAAATATCCTCACTTTGACTTACCTCACACAAAGAACCTTTTCAGAAATAAATCTCAAAGTGATTTAAACCAAGCTGACTTTGAAACCACAGATTTGCAACAGAGCTTTAGCAGAGAAGCTTCACCTTCTACTCCACCTGATTCTCAGCTTCTTCATCATTTCAGCTCTTTCCATAACAAGTCTGCTCATCATCAGTTTTCTGGTCCAATTGTTTCTTCCACTCCTGTACACACATAAAATGTTCAAAGCACTCCAACTCAGCCCACTTTTCCTCTTTTAAATCCCCCATTATTTCCTACCATGGCAGCATGGTCTGCTCCACTAGTGTTACCACAACCTCTGGTTCCCTTACTCAATGATTACCAATCTAAAATTTCCCATTTCGCTGGAAATGAACCTACTACTACCCAACAACATGTATATAAAATGAATGATGCTTTTGATTACATGGAAATAGAAGAAGAGACCATTAAGATGAGAATCTTTGCCCAAATTTTAGGAGGAGAAGCCAAAAAATGGTTTAAAAGCTTAACTCCTAATAGCATAAATGATCTACCTTCTTTATATCAAACATTCATAAACAAATGGGAAATTAGGAAGAACCCTCTCCAAATCCGTTCAGAATATACCAACCTCAAAAGAAACATTGGGGAAAGTGTCCAAGATTATTGCACTAGATTCAATAGTGTTTATAATGCACTTCCCCCAGACATGAAACCTCCATTAGGCTTAGCCTTGGCTAAATTTCTAGAGGGATTTGATCCTGAAATGGCCTACCATCTAAGAGAAAGAGACCCCTTAACTTTAGAAGATATGCAAAGGGGAGCCTTAAGTGTGGAAGAAAATTTGATTGAGAAAAGAGATAGATTGAAATCAGAAAAAAGAGTTACATATAGGGATGATACAATGGCATCAACCTCATCTAAGATACTAAAATTGATAACTTAGTGAAGGTAATGGAGAGAACACTTGAAAAGATAAATCTGAATCAGAGAGTGCCTCCTAGAGAGAATCAAAACAACCCCCAAAACAGAAATAGAAACCCAAATTTCAAAAGAGACCCTAATCAAGATAGGCAAAGAGATAATGACCAACAAATTAGACCTCCCTTCCAACAAAATTATGTAGATCAAGAAGAGGAAATGGAAATTGAAAGGTTGGAAGAAAATCATGTAAAATTGATAGGATCTGACAATGAGACAGATGTTTTTCTCACTGAAGAAGAACAAGGATTCTTCTCCTCAGAAAAAACTGAAAACAACCATCAAGATTTTGAAGATTATAGATTGGGGTTTGAAAATTCAATCATGGAGGTACACAAACAATATAATATTTGGAGCAAAGGGAGCCCAGAGATTTCCAATGACAAAAACACTAGTACTGCTGTTAGGAAAACTTCATAAAATCAGCCTAAGAAAACAACCAGTAACACCAATGTTGTGGCCAAGAAAAATAATCTAAATAAAGACAAAAACAAGCAACAAAGTGTTGAACAAATTTGCCCTAGTACTTCTGCTAATGGCCCTAACAAATATGTCCCAAATAATAGTCCAAATAAATTTCAGCAAATCAGAATTGTTGAAAGAGTTGTAAATGAAAAAACAGATCTTCCCTTCATTAATTCTTCATTTCCTCTAAAAACCCTTTAAACGATTAAAAAATTCCCTTTATTTGGTTTAAATTTGTTTTTCCTTTTCCTTATCAAAACCTTTAAAAAGGCTTAAAACACCATGCTTTGGCCTAATCTGCCCCTTTTTGAAAAATCAGGCTTTAAGCCCTTTTTTGGTTTAGCCCTAGCCCCTTTTTCATCATATAGCTTGGTCCTGTGACCAGGCGCTAAGCCCCATCAGCTATCGCATATTGCAACCTTCTGATTCCACCTTTACCCCACCGATGTCGCACCCCCGATAGACATTCCGCCGATGGAATCTTAACCATCGATCTGTTTCCATCCGATGGTTCAAGCTCCATCGACCATTGCAATTTCCATTCCACCTTCCCTTCTCTCCCCAATGTGCATCCCGCTGATATAATCCTAGTCGTTGATCTTTTTGCAATCCAACGGTCGTCACCATTCCTTCACTCCGCCCGCGGGCACTTCTTGTTCTGTAGTTCAACCCTTTGGTGCCCCTGTAGTTGACCAGCTTGACTATGGGAGATCTCAGATCTACGGCTAAGATTTACTATAGAGGCACGGGCCAAGAAACTGGCCCGTACCCCCCGGTCCCCCGCAATAGATCCCAACTATTGATTTTAATTAATCCAATGGCCAACGCTTCATCACTATTCACCTGTCCCCTCGCCCATATGTTATATATTGTGCATTCTGCGATGAATCCCCACCGTTGATCCTCTTGATCCAGCAGTGAGCACTCAATCGCATTTTCTGTCCACCCTCAAGCCTTCCACTACACGACAAAATAGGCTTACGTCAGCCCGGCCCCACCATCACCTCATGTTGTGCTACTCTCATCCCTCCGTGTTCATTCTCAACCATAGATCTGCAACTCTCAAAACTAACAACCCAAATCCCGTTTCACATCCACTTTGCTCCCCCTCCCCCTCCGTGTACCTTGATCATAAAATAGGGAGTTTTGCAAAAGCCACGTGTCGAGCGTTGACGCATGTCGCGTTCGATTTACGGAAAACTGCTTACCACTCTCCCTCTATTCGAATACCACCTCTGGTATTCTCCAAAACTTCCATTCCTTTTTGTGCACCATTTATCATATTTTAATCCTGTTTTCGCAGGTTTCGTCCATGGAACCTCCTCCTGCATGCATTTATACTTCCGCACAGCTCCTTTGCCCCCGCAAAAACCCTCTGAAAGTAGTTTTATCCTAAGTTGCAGGTTTTATTTAATGGTTGTTGACTGTGCAGGTTAAATGGAGGTTCTAAGGCATCTAAGCCTTCCCACAGTCCATAAAGAGACAGGGCTGAAGGTGACGACCTTCTGAGGCCCAAATAATGAAGAAAAGAGACATTTAGGGATTAAATTCGAGGTTTTAGTCGATAAATCATGATATCGACCGAATAAACAAACCCTCAAGTGCAAAAAGCCACTTGTACACCAGCAAAATGAAATAATCAGTGAAGATTAGTGAAGAGTATCAGAAATTTAAAGATAAACGATTAAAAGTCAAAACTTGAAGATCAAAGGACTTAATCCTATAGATTAATGGTTAAAACACAGTTTAAAGATAGATAATTAAATCCAAATCAGTCAGTGCAGTGAATAATGACAACATAAAGGATTACATAGGACTAAAGCATCATCAGGCCTAAAACACATTTATTGATAAAATCAAGGAAAAATTAGGCTAAAGGGCAGCCTTGAATACATCAACAAAGAGCAGTCATTCCATTAAAATATCTAACTGAAACCTTTGACCTACTTTCTACCTACAAAGATAAACAAACAATTATTACAATAAAGAAAATATCTTAAACTATCAGGATAGTTATTGTAAAGATAGGATAAAAGCTTAAAATTCAATCTTTCACCTATTTTTCCTTAGAAAGTTAAAATAGAGTTATTAAACAGAGAAGTAGCCACACACATGTTCCCACCTTAGGCCTTGCATGGTTTTCAAGGTCAGGAATGCATTTACTCTGTAATTATTGACACTTGAACCCCAGATCAGTTCCACCTCCTCATTTGCAACATAAATACTGCATTCGAACTCATTGTAAAGTTGGCATTTGATGACTCTTTGAAGTAATACGTAACTCTGCTGAATTTGAAACGAAATTGATGTTCTGGAACCTGTGGATGTCTTAACCTATTTTGTTGATGGAGAAATCTATGTCATTGGATCCCTGAACGTGGCTAGTGGTGAGGTACTCTAAAACTGTTATTGTTATTTCCTATTTCATTATGTTTCACCATTCTCTATTACAGTAGAGTAAAAATTTTAGGCTAAGAAATGTCTTTTGAAAGCACCTTAGTTCTGTTTACTCGTCACTGTCTTTATGTTTTCTGCTGCTAAGATATTGTAGAGAATTATTAAATGTTCTCTAGAACCCTTATGCTTGTTTATTTCATAAATAGTTCAAACAGTTGGTCTCAAGAATGATTTATGGTTTTCCCTACTTACTTGCTGCCACTTAAAAACTATTTCTGAAGTCTCCCTTCAAAGTACCATTGTCCAAAGTCTGTCAAAGAGGTTTTGTTCTGATCATACCCTTTGTACTTGCTCAAATAATTGTTCTGAAGGTCTTTATAGCTGTAATCAAAGATGTCTAGGAGTTCCCTCTTCTATGAATGCAGTTATTTGTGAATATTGAATGTTTTCTTATCCTTGAAAGTGAAATCTTTGGATGAAATAGAGTGTTCCTCGACTCCTAGATTTTATTTGAAAAGTTTGTCTTGAATTTGTTATTTGCTGAAGTGTGGTTTTATAGAATTTATGGTTAGCCCTGTCTATGGAATGCCTCTTCATGTTCAGATAATGTTTTAAGTCCCTTTTTTGAGAAGTACATATAAATAAGGATTCTTAATTTCCCTTAGTTCTAATTTTCATTCTAAATCTTTAGTGTTCATTTCATTTCACCTGAAAGACCTTGTAGATCCACTGGCCAAGTTAGATTTTCCCTTTGATATCCCTGATTCATCTACAAACTTATTATATCTTCCAATTGACTCCATTTCCCAATGACTTAGAGATTTCCCTTTCTATCTATACTGCCTATATCATCATGTTCAACCAAACAATCAAACAAACTCATGCTTAATAACTAGCCTAAAATCAACCTTTACAAGCAAACAAGTCATATCTTTGTAAATAATTGAGAGATCCCTCTCTCAGACTAGGAAGGCTAGGTCCTAGAGCTCTAAAGATTGGTTTTGATGTTGCCTTTTCACTTGGTATACCAATCTGCCAAATCATTGGACTACAACATTTTGGCGATCACAGTGGGACCTTTTTGAGTAAAAGTCCCTAGGCAAGACACTCAGTATTCATCAAGTGAACTATAGCTTTCTTCAAACACTACCATCATAATGGTAATCATGATAGGACCTTTCTGAATTAGTGGAAATCTAAGTAACCCTTAGGATTCTAAGATACCCTTATCAAACCTTCAAGAAATAAATTGATAACCCATATAGTAGACTCTGTTTGTTTCATCACCTTAGCTAAGCGGTGAATCAGGTATAGGACACTCTCACAACCATATAATTACAAAAAATTCAGAAAAACCCAAAATATTTCAGATTGATTTTCAAATAAACCATTGGTGGTGGACCATAAAGCATTTTACCTTCAGAAAAGCTAAAAATTTCCACCTGGCAACTCCACTAGCCCCAGTAGGCCTATTACTCCTCTATATATCTATATTTTCTTAGAACCGTGTTAACCAGCCCTGAGAAAGTTTAGAAACCTAGACCCCTATTATAGAAATCACTGTGAGAGGAAAAATCTTGAAAAATAGTCCTAAAAACCTCAGCCTCTCTAAATTTTGGAAACTAAAATCTCGCTTCACATATGGTCAATACTATATCCCATCCAGATCCTAACCCTCCTACCATAGTTGAAAATCCAAAGAATATTTTGTGGCAAACTTCTAGATCTGGAAAACCAACTACTGATAAGACCATCCCAAGAACAAGATTTGTCCTTGAAAATCTCACAGTCTTGAAATATCCTCACTTTGACTTACCTCACACAAAGAACTTTTTCAAAAATAAATCTCAAAGTGATTTAAACCAAGCTGACTTTGAAACCACAGATTTTCACCAGAGCTTTAGTAGAGATGCTTCACCTTCTACTCCACCTGATTCTCAGCTTCTTCATCATTTCAGCTTCTTCCATAACAAGTCTGCTCATCATCAGTTTTCTGGTCCAAATGTTTCTTCCACTCCTGTACGCACATAAACTGTTCAAAGCACTCCAACTCAGCCCACTTTTCCTCTTGTAAATCCCCCATTATTTCCTACTATGGCAGCATGGTATGCTCCACTAGTGTTACCACAACCTCTGGTTCCCTTACTCAATTATTACCAATCTAAAATTTCCCATTTCACTGGAAATGAACCTACTACTACCCAACAGCATGTATATAAATTGAATGATGCTTTTGATTACATGGAAATAGAAGAAGAGACCATTAAGATGAGAATATTCGCCCAAATTTTAGGAGGAGAAGCCAAAAAATGGTTTAAAAGCTTAACTCCTAATAGCATAAATGATCTACCTTCTTTATATCAAACATTCATAAACAAATGGGAAATTAGGAAGAACCCTCTCCAAATCCGTTCAGAATATACCAACCTCAAAAGACACATTAGGGAAAGTGTCCAAGATTATTGCACTAGATTCAATAGTGTTTATAATGCACTTCCCCCAGACATGATACCTCCATTAGGCTTAGCCTTGGCTAAATTTCCAGAGGGCTTTGATCCTGAAATGGCCTACTAGCTAAGAGAAAGAGACCCCTTAACTTTAGAAGATATGCAAAGGGGAGCCTTAAGTGTGGAAGAAAATTTGATTGAGAAAAGAGATAGATTGAAATCAGAAAAAAGAGTTACATATAGGGATGATACAATGGCATCAACCTCATCTCAGATACTAAAATTGATAACTTAGTGAAGGTAATGGAGAGAACGCTTGAAAAGATAAATCTGAATCATAGAGTGCCTCCTAGAGACAATCAAAACAACCCCCAAAACAGAAATAGAAACCCAAATTTCAAAAGATACCCTAATCAAGATAGGCAAAGAGATAATGACCAAAAAATTAGACCTCCCTTCCAACAAAATTATGTAGATCAAGAAGAGGAAAGGGAAATTGAAAGGTTGGAAGAAAATCATGTAAACTTGATAGGATCTGACAATGAGACATATTTTTTTCTCACTGAAGAAGAACAAGGATTCTTCTCCTCAGAAAAAACTGAAAACAACCATCAAAATTTTGAATATTATAGATTGGGGTTTGAAAATGCAATCATGGAGGTACACAAACAATATAATCTTTGGAGCAAAGAGAGCCCAGAGAATTCCAATGACAAAAACACTAGTACTGTTGTTAGGAAAACTTCATAAAATAAACCTAAGAAAACAGCCAGTAACACCAATGTTGCATCCAAGAAAACTAATCTAAATAAATACAAAAACAACCAACAAAGTGTTGAAAAAAGTTTCCCTAGTACTTCTGCTAATGGCCCTAACAAATATGTCCCAAATAACAGTCCAAATAAAGTTCAGCAAATCAGAATTGTTGAAAGAGTTGTAAATGACAAAACAGATGTAAATATGTCAAAAACAATAGTTCCTTTCAGCCTTGAATGGGAGATTGCCAAGATCAAAATCACCATGCCCTTAGCTGAACTAGTATCTCAAGATGTATATAAAAATCAAGTTTTGAAAGCTTTTAATGTAGGAAGTGACATTGATACTCTAAACTTGATAGATGATAAACCAGAATTGTTATTTGGTCCTGAAGTTGAAAGAAAATAACAAGAAGGGGTTGTCCCTCCCTTCTATGTCAGCCTGAACATAAATAAAAAAATCAGCACAATTCCATGCTAGACTCAGGTGCTTCTCATAATCTTATGCCCAAAGTAGTAATGGAAAGCCTAGGCTTAGAAATTACTAGACCATATAAAGACATGTATTCCTTTGATTCAAGCAGGGTCAAGTTCTTGGGCCTAATCAAATATTTATGTGTCAATTTGGCACAAATTCCTACTAAAGGTCTAGTTATGGATATACTAGTAGCTGACATTCCCCCAAAATATGGCATGCTTTTATCTAGATCATGGAGAGCCAAACTTCAGGGAAGCCTTCAGATGGACATGTCCTATGCCACCATCCCAATGTTTAATCAAACCAGAAGACTATACAGGGAGTCCCATATGAAATACATGGTGAGTAACATAGATACACCAAACAATACTCCTATTTACTCCATTCACTCAAATTTTGATTCCTTTATCTTATATAATGAAGATGAAATCAGCCAACAAGAAAAGGAAAACAAAGAAAAATTTAGTCTAATAGAACAGTCAAATCTGCATTCAACTCAAATACAAAATAACTCAAACTCTGGCAACCTTGAATAGTAGAAAGAAAATGAAAATGAATTAGAAATACCTTGGAAAATAAACTTTGATGGCTCTTGTAGAAAATAAGGGTCAATGGATGGTGTATGGATACAGAACACAAACAAAGGATTTCCCTATAAACTAGATTTTCCATGCACAAATAACATTGCTGAATATGAAGCCCTCCTTATTGGCCTACACTTACTCAAAGATTTAGGAGCTAAGAAAATATCAGTTCAAGGAGATTCTGAGCTAATAATTAGACAAATTAAAGGGGAGTATTCAGCCAAAAAACCAAAACTCAGAGAATATAGGAATGCTGCCCTTGATCTCCTTTTTTTTTTTGAAAAATATGAACTCATTTTCATCCCAATAGCTCAAAATCATCTAGAAAATGAACTTGCCTTTGCTGCTAGTAATTGCCAAATACCACAGATAAATGAACAATTCAATATGAAGGTAAAAAAACGGCCTGCAATCCCTGACAATGAAGACTATTGGCAACTGTTTGAAGGAGACAAACACATAGATGATTTTTTGCAATTAAAAAACGACTTTTCCATACCAACATCAAACACTAGACATGAGGAAATATGTTTAAATGAGAAAAACAAATCCCTAAAATAGAGCTGTCATTTTCTGCCAGTATAAATCAATTTGAAAATATTTTTGAGGCAGAATTATTTGATAATACAGACCAAAAGGACCTCGAAGTTTTAAAATGTAAAAATGATACAATTACAAGAGTTCTTACACCATTAGAACAACTTTTTGATTTTAACGATGTAGCCAAAGAACCAATAATGGAGCCTATAGAAACAAACATAGAAGAACATAACATAGGCAGCCTAGCAAAACCCAAAATGATCAACTATCCAGCACTCTCCCAGCTCATATCAAACAGCGATACATAGAACTTTTCAAATAATTTAGAGATGTGTTTGCATGGGGATACAAGGATCTAAAATCGTATGATACCAGCATCATTCAACATAAAATTCCTCTTAAGGAAAATAAGAAATCTTTCAAACAAAAACTCAGAAGGATAAATCATGTTTTACTGCCTTCAGTTGAGAAAAACATTAAAAAAATGTATGATGCGGGATCATAGTTCCCCTCAGATATTCAGAATGGGTTTCCAATTTAGTATCTGTCAGGAAAAATACTGGGGAGATCAGGCTCTGCATTGATTTCGGAAATCTAAATAGAGCCTCCCTTAAAGACAACTATCCCTTGCCAAAAATGGATCATATACTTCAAAGGGTGGTTGGGTCTAAAATAATTTCACTATTGGATGGGTTCTCAAGTTACAATCAGGTGTTATTACTCCCAAGTGATCAACATAAAACGGCTTTTAGCACACCTTGGGGTACATTCATGTATGTCAAAATGCCATTTGGTTTAATGAATTCAGGGGCCACCTTCCAAAGGGCCATGGACATAGCCTTCTCAGAAGACATATAGGCTATTTTATAATCATTTACCTTGATGACATTACTTTTTTCTCCAAAACTGATGAAGAACACTTGATTCATTTAAGAAATGTAGAAAATATGGCTTATCTTTGAATCCCAAAAAGACACTCTTTGGTCTCCAAGAAGGAAAAAATTTTGGCCACATAATTTCTGAAGAGGGAATCAAAGTAGACCCTAAAAGGATTGATGGCATATTGAAGATCAACCATCCTAGAAACCTCAAAGAATTACAATCTTTCATTGGGAAGATAAAAAATTTAAGGAGGTTCATCCCCAACCTTACTGAGCTATTGAGAAATATCACAAACATGCTAAAGAAAGATATAGGTGTTAAGTGGATGATACAAGCTACGCAATCATTTGAACTAGTAAAACAAGCTCTAACCCAAACACCAGTTCTTATTAGTCCTCATTTTACCAAATATTTTTACATATTTTCTTTTGCATATGAACATACAATAGCTACAGTATTGTTACAAAAGAATATCATGGGGCAAGAACAACCAATATCCTTTTTTAGTAGGGCCTTAATAGATGCTCCACTCAAATATAACATCATGGAGAAACAAGCGTTAGCCCTGGTGAAAGCATTGAAAGACTGTAGAGTTTATATTTTGCATTCCCATATCATTGTTTTTGTCCTAGACACAGTTGTCAAGGATATTATAAGTCAAGACCCTGATGGTAAAAGGGGAAAATGGATTGCTATTATTCTATAATATGATTTAGAAATCAGGCCAACTAAACTAATCAAAGGGAAGGGATTAGCAAAACTCATGGCTGAGTCAAACTTCCAAGCACTAGATATGAATATGGTTGATATTTTGGAAGAAACAGAAGAATTCATAGCTCCATACATTGAAGAAACTTTTGTAAATTTACCTTGGTATGCTGATATCATATATGTGTTGCTTTATCTAAATACCCCTCCTTCTCTATCTAAAACTAAAGCTAGATTTTTGAAGCAGAAGGCTTTAAATTATTGCATATTATATGGGGTTTTATATTGGAAAAATATTGTAGGTATATTGCTTAAATGTTTGCCTGAGATTGATGCAGGAAAAATCATGCATGAGTTGCATGAGGGAGAATGTGGAGGACATACTTACTAGAAGACTACAGCAAATAAAATCCTCAGATCCGGTTACTATTGGCCCACCATTTTCCCAGATACTCAGAAACTTGTCATGTCTTGCCATAAGTGTAAAATTTTTTGTGGCAAGAGAAAAATCATACCTTTACCTTTACATCCCATCAGTGTTGAAGCTCCTTTTCAACAATGGGGCCTGAACTTCATTGGGGAAATTCACCCATATTCTTCAGCCCAACATAAGTGGATCCTCACTGCCACTGATTATTTTACCAAGTGGATAGAAGCCATACCTTCTAGGAATGCTACTGACTTTGTCATTATCAAGTTCCTTGAAACCAATAAACTATCCAGATTTGGTTGTCCTAGAAAAATTAACACAGAAAATGTTGCTGCCTTCAATTCTAAAAGAATGGTTGACTTCTGCTATAAATACCATATCACCTTGGGTCATTCCACTGCCTACTATCCTCAAGAAAATGGATTAGCTAAATCCTCCACCAAAATCCTTGTCAATATTATCAAAAAATTGTTGGAGCAGAATCAAAAATCATGGCATAGTAAGCTTATTCATGATTTATAGGCTAATAGATTAACCACCAAAAATTCAATAAATATGTCCCCCTATTAGCTGGTTTATGGCATGGATGCAATCTTCCCAACCTCTCTAGGAGTTCCAATCATGAAACTCCTTCAAGAAGTAAAATCTGAGGAAAATTATATGCAAAGAAGGATAAATCAGACCATTCATTTATAGCAGTCCAGAGAGGAAGTATATAAGAGAACACAAATAGTCCAAGAAGGCATCAAGAAGTTATTTGACAAAAGGATTAAAGCAAATGATTTCCAGGTTGGAAATATAGTTCTAAAATGGGATTCTAGGAGGAAGGAAAAATGAAAACATGGAAAATTTGAGAATTTGTGAAAAGGGCCCTACATTATTCATTCTATCAGGGGTCATATTGCATTATTTTTGCAAGAGCTTAATGGAGAAGATTTATTTGGAGGTCCTGTCAATGGCAGGATGCTCAAGCACTACTTATGTCAAGAATTCTAAATTCAAAAGTTTTCATTCTTTGTACATAACATAGTTAAAAAGAGATCATAGGAAAATAAAAAAAACAATAAAAGAAATCAGAGAGGGTAGATTCAAAACAGGTATAGCCCCATACCCAAAAAATAGTACTTCTAAAAGTGTGCAAGTCTAAATGCCGCTGCTGATTCAAAATGATATCTTGTTCAGTCATCTAGCCTAATCATGGATGAACATGCTTTAAATTTATGTTGATAAGTTAGTAGAAACATTGATTTATAAGATTATTTCAGACTCAACTTGTCAAGAAGGGTAGATTAGGAGAATATTAAGAAATTGGTTCCACATGCTCAAAACAAAACCAAAGAGATAGATAAGGATGCATTACTAATGACAAATCATAGCCTGATCTTTCTGAAGTTACTTTATGCAAATAATGTTTGTGTGCAGCCTGTTCCAAATGCCACAACCATGGTTGATCAGACTGTCTAATCCTGATTTGAAACAAGCTTTAAATTTTCATGTCAAATAGCTAGAGAATCAAGATTTCCAAATAGTTTAATCTTGGCAATATGTTAGTATAGGTAGGGAATAAAAAAAGTTCAACAGTTTAATATGGACTCTTGGAAGAAATAAGGATAGGATTGGAAAGTTTATTTTCTGTTTTCAAAAATAAAAATGTCAAAGAGTTTGCTAGTTCAAATGCACTCAAGGAGGAAAAAATCTTAGTAAAAATAGGATTGGGTAGGTAGAAAGACTGTGTGAAAGGAATATACATTGCAGATTGTTAAAATGTTGTCTTTTCCAGAGAAATATCAGCAGGTAAAAAGAATAATTATGCCCAATGGATAAGGCACTGATCTGCTAAAACTCAGAGATTTCATAAACTGAGGTTCTGGACACCTTGAAAAGATAGCTGCCCTCCCCAAGTGGAGCCACTGTTAGTCATCAATAATTTTGATCCTATCTAAAGATGACTAAGTTGACAATCCTAGATTTCTAGAAACAATATTTGAAGAAACATTGTGAGTTCTAGAAATCTCACTAACTTCATTATTCTAAACCTATTCTGTTTCACTATACACTTCATTCAAAATCTCCCCAAGTCAACCTGTTGGTTCAAAAAGAAACTGATTTCATGCTATTTTCACCATTTTCACCTCCATTCCATTCCCCCCATTTTTCCATTTTTTACTCATATTCTAAATAGTCCTTCTCCCCCTGGAAAAACCCATCTTCCCTTCATTAATTCTTAATTTCCTCTAAAAACCCTTTAAACCATTAAAAAAATCCCTTTATTTGGTTTAAATTTGTTTTTCCTTTGCCTTATCGAAACCTTTAAAAAGGCTTAAAACACCCAGTTTCGGCCTAATCTGCCCCTTTTTGAAAAATGTGGCCTTAAGCCCTTTTTCGGCTTAGCCCTAGCCCCTTTTTCATCATATAGCTTGGTCCTATGACTAGGTGCTAAGCCCCATCGGCTATCGCATATCGCAGCCTCCCGATTCCGCTTTACCCCGCCGATGTTGCACCCCTGATAGGCATTCTACCGATGGAATCCTAACCATCGATATGTTTCCATCCGACAGTCCATGCTCCATTGGCCATCACAATTTTCCATTCCGCCTTCCCTTCACTCCGCAATGTGCATCCCGTCGATATAATCCTAGCCGTTGATCTTTTTGTCACCATTTCTCCACTCCACCTGCAGGCACTTCTCGGTCCGTAGGTCAACCCTTTGGTGCCCTCGCAGTTGACCAGATTGACTACGGGAGATCTCAAATCTACGACTAAGATTTATTGTGGAGGCACAGACCAAGAAACTGGCATGTAACCCCAGTCACCCTGCAATAGATCCCAACCATTGATTTCGATTAATCTAACGGCCAGTGCTTCATTGCTATTCATCTGTTCCCTTGCCCATATGTTATATACTGTGCATTCCGCGATGAATCCCCACTTTTGATCCTCTTGATCTAACTGTGAGCGCTCAATCGCATTTTCCGCCTGCCCTCGAGCCTTCTACTACATGACAAAATAGGCTTACGTCAGCCCGGCCCCACCATCTCCTCTTGTCATGCTACTCTCATCCCTTCGCGTTCATTGTCAACCATATATCTGCAGCTCCTAGAACTAACGGCCCAGATCCCGTTTCGCATCCACTTTGCTCCCCCTCCCCCTCCGTGCACCTTGAGCATGAAATAGGTGGTTTTGCAAAAGCCACGTGTCGAGCATTGACGCATGTCATGTTAGACTTGCGAAAAACCACTTACCACTCTCCCTCCGCGTGAATACCACCTCTGGTATTCTCCAAAACCATCATTCTTGTTTTTGCGCCATTTATCACATTTTAATCTCGTTTTCGTAGGTTTCGTCCATGGAACCTCCTCCTGCATGCATTTTCGCTTCCGCACAACTCCTTTGCTCCTGCCAAAACCCTCTGAAAGCAGTTTTATCCTAAGTTGCAGGTTTTATTTAATGGTTGTTGACTGTGCAGGTTCAATGGCAGTTCTAAGATATCTAAGTCTTCCCAAAGTCCATAAAGCGACAGGGTTGAAGGTGACGACCTTCTGAGGCCCAAATAATGAAGAAAAGAGACATTCAGTGGTTAAATTCCAGGTTTCAGTCGATAAATCATGATATCAGCCAAATAAACAAACCCTCGAGTGCAGAAAGCCACCTGTACACCAGCAAAATGAAAGAAATAGTGAAGATTAGTGAAGAGTATCAGAGATTTAAAGATAAACGATTAAAAGTCAAAACCTGAAGACCAAAGGACTTAATCCTATAGATTAATGGTTAAAACACAGTTTAAAGACAGATAATTAAATTCAAATCAGTCAGCGTAGTGAATAATGACATCATAATGGATTATGTAGGCCTAAAGCATCATCAGGCCTAAAACACAGTTATTGATAAAATCAAGGAAAAATTAGGCTAAAGGGCAGTCTCGAATACATCAACAAAGAGCAGTTATTCCCTTAGAATATCTAACTGACACCTTCGACCTACTTTCTACCTAAAAAGATAAACAAACAGTTATTACAATAAATAAAATATCTTAAACTGTCAGGACAGTTATTGTAAAGATAGGATAAAACCTTAAAAGTCAATCTTTCCCCTATTTTTCCTTAGAAAGTTAAAACAGAGTTATTAAAAAAAGAAGTAGCCGCACACAAGTTCCCACCTTAGGCCTTGCATGGTTTTCAAGGTCTGGAATGCATTTACTCTGTAATTAATGACACTTGAACCCCATATCAGTTCCACCTCCTCATTTGCAGCATAAATACTACATTCAAACTCATTGTAAAGTTGGCATTTGATGACTCTTTAAAGTAATACATAGCTCTGATGAATTTGAAAGGAAATTGATGTTCTGGAACCTGTGGATGTTTTAACCTATTTTGTTGATGGAGAAAGCTCTGTCATTGGATCCTTGAGCATGGCTGGTGGTGAAGTACTCTAAATCTACTATTATTATTTCCTGTTTCATTATGTTTCACCATTCTCTATTACAGTAGAGTAAAAATTTTAGGCTAAGAAATGTCTTTTGAAAGCACCTTAGTTCTGTTTACTCTTCAATGTCTTTATGTTTTCTGCTGCTAAGATATTCTAGAGAATTCTTAATTTCTCTCTAGAACCCTTATGCTTTTTTATTTCAGAAATAGTTCAAACAGTTGGTCTCAAGAATGATTTATGGTTTTCCCTACTTACTTCCTGCCACTTAAAAACTATTTCTGAAGTCTCCCTTCAAAGTACCATTGTCCAAATTCTGCCAAAGAGGTTTTGTTCTGATCATACCCTTTGTAGTTGCTCAAATAATTTTTTTGAAGGTCTTTATAGTTGTAATCAAAGATTTCTAGGAGTTATTTCTTCTATGAATGCAGTTATTTGTGAATCTTGAATGTTTTATTATCCTTGAAAGTGAAATCTTTGGATGAAATAGAGCGTTCCTCGACTCCAAGATTTTATTTGAAAAGTTTGTCTTGAATTTGTTATTTGCTGAAGTGTGGTTTTATAGAATTTATGGTTAGCCCTGTGTATGGAATGTCTCTTCATGTTCAGATAATGTTTTAAGTCCCTTTATTGAGAAGTACATATAATTAAGGATTCTTAATTGCCCTTAGTTCTACTTTTCTTTCTAAACCTTTAATGTCCATTTCATTTCACCTAAAAGACCTTGTAGATCCACTAGCCAAATTAGATTTTCCATTTTATATCCCTGATTCATCTACAAACTTATTACAACTTCCACTTGACTCCATTTCCCAATGACTTAGAGATTTCCCTTTCTATCTATGCTGCCTAGATCATCATGTCCAACCAAACAATCAAACAAACTCATGCTTAGTAACTAGCCTAAAATCAACCTTTACAAGCAAACAAGTCATATCTTTGCAAAAAATTGAGAGATCCCTCTCTGAGACTAGGAAGGCTAGGTCCTAGAGCTCTAAAGATTGGTTTTGATGCTGCCTTGTCACTTGGTATGCCAATATTCCAAATCATAGGACTACAACACTACCATCAAGGATTTAATCCACAATGGAATCTCCTTCAGCAGCTTCCCCCATAACCTGGATCTGAATATATCCTCTGCCCTCAAAAAGGATTGGCAACACTCCGCTGCAAACTCCACTATGTATCCGTCCAAGTTATATTCCACCCAGAAATATACAACTTGGGTCAACTCAATATTTAACTGATGAAGTGCCACGAGATCTCCATGCACCCACTTGCGACTGAATTTCCGTGACTTTATTTTGGTTACTTTGATCTGGAGCCTTCGCAACCAATTATATATTTCTTCTCGGAACTTTCCCAAAATATCTTGTAAACGTCGCTGCCGGATTCAGAAAATAGAACCAGATATTTGACCATTTTCTCCCTTTGTTGTCTCAGCACGGCTTGCTGAGTGATCAACTGATCTAGGTGGTTATCCCACTGGTTTCGTATTTCTCTTTTGAAGATTTGAGATACCATGATCTAGATCCGAAATAAAATTTTGGGTCTCAGCAACGGAACCATTTGTTGGCGAGGAAAAAGGCCTCTTAGGCAAGACCCAGGTTCATATTAGAGGCCAACAAAGATTTCTACTCTAGTCTAGCACCACGTCGGCATTTTCACCCTTCTATGAGGAGCAGAGAGTCTCACCTGAGGTGTGTCATGACCTTACTAAGGTTGAGAGAAGATTGATATCAGTCTAGCCGATTAGATATGCATGAAACAGAACTATCTCAGAGCTTAAGCAAACGCAACATTACATGGGTGATATCCCTTAGAAGCACATTCAGAAAGACAATCAATAAAATTTTTAAATACTACCACACTAATAAATCTAGACCACAAAATATATTGTGAATAGAAAACTCTAATCATATCATAATTCACCTATCAGCAACAGACTATTACAATGCTCCTCAACATGAGATTTAATCGAACAGATTACAAAGAGGTCCTATCCAGTAGATTAGAACATAGAGATACAGAGAGAGATATAAAATGGAGCAACATGAACAGAGCTCTCCTACAGCTCCTCTTCCCTAATTCCTCCTGTGCCAACCTCCTTTATTCGCTGGCCTATGACCTATTTTTTCTGTTGTCAGCGCAACTAATAGTTCTTGCTTTCTTCTTGCTCGGCTGTCTTCTTCTTCTCTCTGTTCATCGAGAGTTCCACTGCTTGTCACCTGCCACATTCTTCTACCATATTTCCTTGCTCCCGCAACAATCGTGCCACCTGTTCTTCACTCCTTCGCAACCTTGACAACTCTCTGCCTACCATGGTTGTGTCCCACCACTTACTATCCACAACTCAAAACTGTTTTATTTCAAAACATGGGCCCCAACAATTGTGCTTTACTTTCCTACAACATAGAATAGACATTGTTCCTTTACATTCCTACAAGTATGAATTATATTAAAGGTGTGGTTTATATTACTTTGTGATTTGTAAACACATATTTATATATGATCTGAAAATGGAACTATTTGTAATTGCTATGCAAAGTATCCATTCTCAAAGAATTTAGTGTGAAAAGTGTTCTCCATGACTTGCAAGTTAAACAAAGTAGTTTTGGTTTGTTTTTGAGTTTTATGGGTGAGGATTTGTTAATTAAATTTACTATTTAACATATCACAGTATAATTACACAAGTATTAAAATTCACCATAACATAACACAGCAAATTGTTGAGGTATTTCACCCCTCCTGGGCTACATCTTCCAGTCCAAGGCTCCCCAATAGCATGTCCTTGCTCTATTAATTTGTTGAAAATGGTTATACAGTGAAAAATGTACCTAAACAGGAAAAACCAACTGTAAATTAACTTCAAAAGATAGAAAATAGCTAGAAATGGCTTTTGTTTCACCTTAAACAGTGAAATACAACCCAATACAGTGCCTTCTCAATGATGGCCTTGATGGCTCCTTCCTCTTCCCTGAAGAAATTATTTTTGTAAATCACCTCTATTCACTCTAAAACCTATTCCAAACTCTTCATAATGCCGAAGAAACCCAAAATTGACTAAAATTTCATCTTGTTTGGTCGAAAATTGAGAAAGTTATGACTTCGGCAAGAAAAATGCCCAATGTCCCCCAAAAACCCCACTAAAAGTGGGAGAACTCCAATTAACTCCACCAGTTTAGCAATTTTTCCGGATAAGGAAGTCCAACAGCGGAACCACCAGACTAACTGTTAGTTAAATTAAATTTTGGAGGCGGGAGTGGTCACATGCGGTTTTCTGCTCTAACTGCCGAACAAACCGCAACTTATCCAAAAATTAAATTTGATGTGAGCATTGGCCACATGCCCATCTGAACCACATGGTTATGGTTTTATACCACACCCCTAGTCACTGCATAAGGGCACAGGATGTCGGGGCTAGATTCGAGGACTATCCCCTTACATTTCTCCGCTGGTGCAAAGGCTTTAAGCCCATGGTTCTCCACAGGTGGTCACATCGCAATGGGGTTGTATATAAGGGGCTGGTCCCCAACCTTCTCTGCCCAAATTACGATGACCTGACTATCTGTTCCATATCGCCCGACTCAATAAAACTATCTATAGTGTGCCTGTCGGGTCCCTCTACCCGGGTTGTCGGGTCGGGGGTTCGAACCCCATGACCTCCAAATTTTTGTGCAGTATTTTCAACCTATGGCCTAGGACCACGTGGAAACCTCCAGGTAGGCCACATGGCACCCTCTGATAGGCTTTCCAAAAGATATAAAAAATGATTTTCTTTTTACATATATTTTTTTATAAAAATTTTCATAGTCAAACTAAGTCAAAAGTCTTGTTTTGGAGTTCATTAGATGATTTCAAACCTCAATAATATTCTCATATGACCTCTGTTTTGAGAACAGTTCATGGTGCCAGAATCGCAGTGGCGAGACCTTTCCAGTCGTTCAGATTGCAACCATTTCTGAGCACTTCCATTTTTTAGCAATTTCTTAACTTGGACATGATCTCATGATCACACCTCCCCATTCGAAAGCTTTTGGACCCCAAAAGCCTTCAATTACCTGTTCAGAAGATGAGGGTACAAACCCCTCAACTTTTCCACCTCCATCCATTTTAACTTACTCGGTTTTCTGCCTTTAAGACCAATCCAAAGATAATCGACACTTCCCCTCTTGGAAGTGTGTGTCCTCCTGTCAAGTATAGCATCCTCTTTCAGCTAATACAGATACTCTGGCAAGAAATCCTCTATGGATGGCATCTGAATGTCACTTTCATGATCAACAATTAAATGAGGTTCATACAAATGTAAATTTTCCACATTCACGACGGAATACATTTGCATATATGAAGGAAAATCTAGTTGAAAAGTATTATTTCCAACTTGTTTAGGAATATTGAATGGACCATAATGAATAGACTTCATCTTTTTACCTTCTCCTTGCATTATTTCCTTACTAATATGCAGCCATACCTCATCTCGTTCTTGAAATTTATGATCAACTCTGTGTTTGTCATGCCTCTCCTTGTACTTGTCTTGAATTTTTTCAAGTTGTTCTTGAACTTGTTGATGTATGAGCTGAATTCTTTCAATGAACATGCGAGCTTTGTCAATGTCACTATGCCCATCAATGGCAACATCCTTCTCAAGATTGAAATCTAAAGGTGACTTAGGCAAATATCCAAAACAAGCTTCAAAAGGTGAAGTATTTGTAGAAGAGTGCTTGGCCCGGTTGTAAGCATGCTGAATGTAATGCAAGTGTTCATCCCAAAGCTTGGGATGCTTGCTGCAATAACCTCTCAAAAGATGTACAATGGTTATTTTCACTACCTTTGTTTGGCCATATGTTTGCGGATGAAAAGAAGTACTCTTTTTCAACTTGGTGTTCATCATCTTCCATAACTTGGACAAAAAATTTCCAACAAATCTGGAATCCTTGCAAGCCATAATGAACCCATACATGTTGAAAATATAAATCAGCAGTTTTTTCAGCAGTTATAGATTTCTTACATGGCATAAGAATACACATCTTGTTGAATCGATCAACTACTACATAAAGATAATCATGTTTCTTTCTAGACAATGGTAGACCTCCAACACAATCCATAGAAACACTTTTTCATGGTCTAGAAGGTACCAGTAATGGCGTATATAAACCAAGCTTCCTATTGCTAGGCTTTCTTGTAGCACATAATGAAAAACCTCGAATGAAATGTGAAACACTATCTACCATTTGAGGCCAATAACAATACCTCTGTAAATGTGCCACTGTTTTGCTTACCCAGAAATGTCCAGCAATAAGAGAAGAATGAGATTCTCTCATGACACTTAGTCTCTCTCCCTGTGGTATACATAACTTACCCATATGAAACAACAAATTATTATGCAAGTGATAATCATTCTCCTCAACATGATTCCCTTCACTCAAGTTAGCATACACATCCTTAAAATCAACATCTGATGCATAATGTTCTATGTAGTTCTCATGTACAATAGAATCATTCTTAAGTAAAGTAATACCACTAATAATAGGCGTTGAAAGCATATCATCAACTTTATTGAAAATACCTTTCTTGTACCTTATTTCCAAGTGAAATTGTTGTAGGAAAACCATCCATATAAAATGTCGTGATTGCTGCAATTTACTTTGTGACTGCAAGTACTGTAAAGGCTAATGGTAGGTATGAACAACTATCTCTTTTCCCATAAAATAGTGTTTCCACATTTTGACAATTTGTACCAATGCATACAACTCCTTATCATATGTAGGATAATTCACAACAGCACCATTAAATGTCCCAGAATGAAATGCGATAGGCTTACCATGTTGTAAGAGAACCACACCCATGGCGTAATCACTAGCATTGGTCTGAATCTCGAATGGCTGTCTGAAGTTCGGTAATGCAAGGACTGGAGTTGAACTTATCTTCTCTTTCAAAGATTCGAAAGCTTTCTATTTCTTGCCTCCCCATTGGAAAGCACGCTTCACACTTGTCACTGCATGCATAGGAGCTGCTATGGAAAATAAGTTAGAAATAAACTTCCTCCAATACTGAGTTGCACCTAAAAAAATTCTTACCTATGTAATGGATTTGGGAGTAGGAAAATTCACAATGACTTCTACCTTAGAAGGATCAATTCTCAAAGCACCTCCTCCTACTATGTGTCCCAAATTCACACTTTGACATTTTAAGAAACAACTGATTTTTCTTCAAAATATCAAGTACTTTCTTAACATGCATGACATGCTCTTCTCTAGTATTGCTGAAAATTAAGATGTCATCTAAGTAGACAATAACGAAATCATCAAGAAAAGGACGTAAGACATCATCCATTACCTGCATGAAATTTGGAGGTGCATTGCATAAACGAAATAGCATAACAAGCCAATCAAAGAGTCCCTGTTTGGTTTTAAATGTTGTCTTCCAAATTTCACTTTCTCTAATTCTAACTTGATGATAACCACTACGTAAGTCTAACTTAGTGAAAAATATAGCATCTTTCAGTTGATCTAACAAATCATCTATCGTTGGGATTGGGTAACGATTCTTTACCGTTATTTTGTTCAATGCCCTGAAGTCCACACACATACGCCAAGTTCCATATTTCTTCGGAATCAACACTATCGGTGACCCACATGGCGAAGTGCTTGGTCTTATGAAACCTTTGTCCAAAAAGTCCTTAATTTTTCTCTTTATTTCAGCATTCTCCATGATAGACATGCGATACATGCCTATGTTAGGAAGAGGACAATCTTGTTGCAACTGTATTTCATGTTGAATCTCACTTTTAAGAGGCAAACCTGTTAATTCCTGAAACATCTCATGATGTGCATCAACTACATCATATAAATCTGATTTTAACTTGGAATCACAATTTTCAAATGACGCGTGATTCACATTGACCTTAGGCTTAACCATAAGAAGTACAAAACTCTTACTAGAATTCACTAGCCTTTTTACCTGTCCCGCATTTACGATCGCTATATTTGTCTTTTTGCGATGTGCTCTAACAATAAACTCCTCGCCATCTTTGAAAATATAATACCTATTTTCATGGCGATGGAAGATCGCTTTCTTGTCAAATAAGTAAGGACTTCCCAAAACAATTCTTGATATATCAAGCGGCACTACATCAAGTTAAACTGTGTCAATAAAGTGTGCAGTAATTGCAAAGCACAATATGCACTTCCTTGAAACTTGTAAGTTTGCATCCTTGGATATCCAACCAAGTGGATATGGCTTAGATGTGGAATGGTCTCAAGTTTTCGCTGTTTGACAAAGTCTTCTGATATGAGATTTTCTTGTGACCCACTTTCAAACAGTGTGTCAATTTTTGTATGTTTTGAGCTTACCCTCACATGGAACAATTCAATTCTTTCTTCCTCATTTGGAGCTTGTACATGACAATTTGAAGTACTAGTGATTGGCTTAGTTTTAGTTTCTTTACCCTTCATACTCTTCAAACCCATGGCTGTAATTTTGGTTTCGTCGCCTGAATCATCACCTATGTCTTGTTGTGTAGTTGTAGTAGCTTCAATTTTCTTCTTTCCTTTGTTTTTGTTAAACTGAGTTCTTTTTTCAGGATGAAGTTTTCAACAGTTTTTCTCTTCATGGCCTTCTCTTGAACTGTATTTACATATCACTTTCTCAACCCCTTTTTTTACAGATGCATTCTTTTTTCCTTTTCCCTCTAGCCTCTAAATGTGTGGCTTGTACACAAACCTCATCTAGAATAGTAGGATTGAACATAAGGATAATATATCTAAGGTAGTTGTGCAAACCACCTATATATTTCAGCAAAGTGTCTTGACTTCGTAAGTCTACCCCTAATAAGAGTGCTCTTCTCCTAAACTCTTTGGTGTAGTCTTGTACATTTTTTCCCTTAAGTTGTATGAAGTGTTTCCAATTCATGATAGCCTTTTTTAAATGAGCTAATGGATAAAATTTCTTTTTAATTGCAGTAGTAAATTCAACCCATGATAAAGTGATCATACCATGTTTTTTAATTTCTTCCTTGGTTTTATCTTCCCACCATACCAATGCTGCTCTATCCATTCCCCAAGAGGCTAACTGAATGTGTCATCATCATGATGGTTATGTATCCTCAAGTAAGCCTCAAATTTCCTTATCCAATTGTCAAGTTTCTCTGCATTGACCTCACCATTAAACATAGGCAACTCAAACTTAACATCAAGCTTTAAAAATGAACTTTTACCAGTGTTTTTTGAGTTTTGAGTTTGATTCACCGAAGTAGAGGATGACGATGTAGATGAAGAGGATGAAGATGGGGATGGTGGATCACCATTTCCTCCATGTCCTTTCTTTGACTCATCGTCACTTTTCTTTCCTCCTGAATAACCCTCTCCTTCCTTGTGGTGTTTCGAACCTTCTCCTTCAAGCCTTTCATTCCTTTCTTGGTAGAGTATCCTCACCATCATAGTCATGTCCAAGAACAGCTTTTGGAACACCCGTTCCTCTTATTTGGGATCAATGTCTACAGTAACTTCTCCTTCTCCTGAAGACATGCTTAAGACTTCTTTTGTGGCTCTTGGAGGTGAATTAGAAGGTGGAGTTAATGGAACTTTGACCCTCCTTGGTTGAGGATTATTTTGAGCTCTAACCAATTGTCCTTCCCCTCTCTTGAGTTTAAGTCTAGTAAGCATCAAAACTTGCAAACAGTCAAATATATCTTTGCACAAGAACAAATTCAGAGTAAAACTCTAGCTTTGATACCAACTGATCTAAAAATGGAACTATTTGTAATTGCTATGCAAAGTATCCATTCTCAAAGAATTTATTGTGCAAAGAGTTAACCATGACTTGTAGGTTAAACAAAGTAGTTTTGGTTTGTTTCTGAGTTTTATGTGTGAGGATTTGTTAATTAAATTTACTGTTTAACATATCACAGTAGAAAAACACAGCAAGTAAAATTCACCATAAAAATATCATAGCAAATTGTTGAGGCAGTTCACCCCTCCTCGGCTACATCTGTCGGTCCAAGGCTCCCCAATGGCAAGTCCTTGCTCTATTAATTTTCTCAAAATGAATACACAGTGAAAAATATGCCAAAACAGGGGAAAAAAACTGTAAATTTGACCTCATAAGATAGAAAATAGCTAGAAATGGCTTTTTTTTCACCTTAAACAGTGAAATACAACCCAATACAGTGCCTTCTCCATGATGGCCCTAACAGCTTCTTCCTCTTCCCTGAAGCAAAATATATTGTATATCACCTCTGTTTGCTCTAAAACCTATTCCAAACTCTTTAGAATGCTGAAGAAACCAAAAATTGACTAAAATTTCATCTTGTTTGGTTGAAAATTGAGAAATTTATGACTTCTGCAAGAAAAATTCCCAATGTCCACCAAAAACCCCACTAAAAGTGGGAGAACTCAAGCTAACTCCGCCAATTTAGAAATTTCACCGGATTAGGAAGTCTGCCAGCAGAATCGTCAGACTAATTGTTAGTTAAATTAAATGTTGGAGGCAGGAGTGGTCACATGCAATTTTCTTCTCTAACCGCCGAACAAACTGCAACTTATCCAAACATTAAATTTGATGTGAGCGCTGGCCACATGCCCATCTGAACCACATGGTTATGGATCTGAGGGGTTGGTCCCCAACCTTCTCCACCCAAATGAAAATGACCCAACTATCCATTCCATACCACTCGACTCAATCAAACTGTCTATAGTGTGCCGGTCGGGTCCCTTTGCCTGGGTTGTCGAGTCAGGGGTTCAAACCCCATGACCTCCAAATTTTTGTGCAGTCTTTTCAACCTATGGCTTGGGGCCACGTGGCAGCCTCTGGGCAGGTCACATGGCACCCTCTGATAGGCTATCCAAAACATATAAAAAATCATTTTTTTTTACTTATATTTTTTTTTATAAAATTTTCATAGTCAAACTAAGTCAAAAGTCCTGTTTTGGAGTTCATTAGACAATTTCAAACTTCAGTAACTTTCTCATACGACCTCCTTTTTTAGAACCGTTTGTGGTGCCAAAATTGCAGCAATGAGACCTTCCCGGTCATTCAGATTGCAGCCATTTCTGAGAACTTCCATTTTTGATCAATTTCTTAACTTGGACATGATCACGTGATCAATATATTAAACTATTACAATAATTTATTTACTACAACTTCATAAACATACACAATTGTACTGACATATATGGTGCATGACAATTTACAAGTCCCTTACAAACCCTAAGTTGACAATTAAATTAATTGTATTTTGGTTCTCTCTAACCAATTGGAAACATAATTAAAATGCATGTGAAAGGTCATCACCTCAAATCCCCTAGATTTTAATAATTATGTTTATGGGAACAATGTGAATTTTTCATTTAACTTAGTTCATAATATTAAATAAATAAAAGACCCACACCTAACCATTATATTTTAGAAACCTGATACCATGTGTGGTGTTCTTTATATAATGGGTGATATAATCTTGAGATTACCAAGTTCAGCTAGGTTCATTAATATTTTTTAGTTTTCACGATAATAAAAATTTAAATAAAGGTAAACAAGATAAGTTTATAGCCCTTTACAATTTAAATAATTAACTTTGAACATGTAACCTTAATTCATAAAGTAAGCTTTCCTTTTGTCCCTGGCAATCATAACTACACCATTCTCTACAAATTACTCTTTCTCATCGTACTTTGTACAATTGAATGATAAAGTTCGATTTTTATTATATTAACTAAATTTCCATCTTTAAAAGATCTTCAAATATCCCTAGTATTTACATTTGAAATGTAAAAAAAAAAATGAAAAATATTCTCATGTCTTACCATGGAAGCTAGAAAAAACCTTCCTCTATTTCAAAAATGTTCCATCTTTTCTCATCTATTTCATCTAAGTCCATTAGAATTTTTTTCCATAGCTCTTCATTGAAACTTTTTCCCCACATTTCCAAATAACTACTTCCTAGCTTGTCAAATGCGCTCATCCATAATTCCATCATACATTTTATATTATTAGTAAGCCAAATTTTCTATTACAAATTTATATGAGCTCATATTCATTAATATTTGGGAATATACAACACAACTTTTCCCACATGCTCACAAACTTCATACACTTTCCCTTATCTCTTTACATGACATCATGGATATCATATGTATCATTATTCAAAACAAGTAGTGCCTATATTTATACTTAGTTTATTTGGACTTCCCATCTAAATTATAGGTTTTTACATTTTTTTTTTTCCATTTCACATCAACTTTTCTTATTGAATCATTTGTTCCTATATAGTAGTTGCTCCACGTTTATTTGTATTAATATTCTCATATCTCTATGGTTCCTATACCTTAAATTTCCAAAAATGTCTTTAATTTATGTTCGTATTTTTTTCCTTCTATATCATAACTAGTTTGAATTCTTTTAAAAACCAATTTTAGTATTTTTCATTCAATCATCTCATTTATTATGTTCCCCATCTAAAGAGGCCATTTCTCCTCCTTCAAGTTGCAAAAGGATTTCAATTTCAATGCAACCAAGGTCAAATATATACCCTTACTTGGAACAATAACTTGATGGAAACCTATTCACATTTACACTCTCTCGATTTTAGTTTTTTCAAAATGTTAGTAATGGTAAAGTCATATTTGTATACGCTAGAACACCATATCTAGATTCATCTTTAAACATTTTAAATTATATTTTCTTGCCACATTACATTTACACCAAGTCAATTACGAGTAGAGAATAGCTATTGATACTCTAAATTATAGTCATAATATTTATTATTAATTTTTAAGGTGAAAAATATGTTATAATTACTATTGATAATATTTAATAAATAATCTCTTAAGTGATTTTTTTATTTCCACTCATTTCTCATTAATTTATCTTAGATTTGTATGTTGAACCCTTAGTTAAACTGAGAGGGGGGTGAATCAGTTTAACCCATTCATGGACTTTTAAAAATTTCCTTTAAACTAATTTATACTTTCATTTCAAGATCAACTTAATATGTGAGCAATCTTAATTTGTGAGCAGCAAGTATCAAGAAGATTTGTTAATGTAACAGCAATCTTAATATGTGAGAAACTAGTATTAAGCAGATTAGATAAACCACATCAACAAATAGACATCATGCACATAGACAATAGATATAACTGGAAACCCATAAGGGAGAAAACCACATCTTATTATTGTTGTGATGCAAAGGCAAGCTCCAACTCCCTCTCACCACTGATTTTCTGCAGGCTCCAACCTATAGGAGGCTCCTACCTCAATTCTGCAAGCTACAACTTGCAAAGAAGCTCCAACTCCCATCAATTTTCTGCAGGCACCAACCTACAGGAGGCTCCTACCTCAGCGAGCTACAACTGACTTCTATCAAGCTACAACTTGATATGGAAGCACCAACTTCCTCTATTTTCTGCAGGCTACAACCTACAGGAGGCTTCTACCTCAGTCAACTACAGCTAATATATATCAAGCTACAACTTGATAGGGAAGCTCCAACTTCCTCACTCTTTCAAAAGAAAACACTTGCTGATTTACTCGAATATCAGCTCTGTTCTGTTCCTTCTTTTATGTTGTCCATCAGTCCTCATATCTGCACTGTATCATCTCTGCATCTTCTCAGATTCTCTATCAGCTCCTCTTTCTTCTCTACCTCACTGCTTCATTTCTGCATTCTCTAACCTCTTGCAACTTTCTTATATTCTTCTACTCTCTTCCATTCTGCAGCTTTCTCACAATCTTCAACTCTCTTCAATTCTGCTGCACACTCTCTTTTTCTCTCTCTCTATTTTCGTAACCTTCTACGCATGGATATTACCTATTTTATACAAAATAAATTCATGGTTTTTTGCATTCTACTGGGAATTTGAAATGATCAGTCATGAATCTTTGACTTCTGCCTTCTCATTTCTTTGTCCAGCTCATTCAGAGGAATATAGCAATTTATGCAAATTTCAGTTTTACAGTGGAGTTTTGTTTTCCTACCGGAGACTTGCCAATGCATCAAAAACAATATAAAATCAATTAAAACATTTACATTCAATTTTTTAGTTACATATATCAATTTCACTTAGTCTTCTTTCCAGCACTTGGATTTCTGGTTTTGTCTTTTTGCTGTTGTCAGGTAACTGTTCTGCATAACTCTACTATTCACTGCAATTGTGTATCTGCAACTATCATGTAATTGTTCTGCATACTCTGTTCACTGTCTTTTTCAATTCTGCATATTTTCCATCTTTCTATGCATGTACCCCTACTTTTTCTTCAGATCTGGTAGTTTAAATTAATGCTGAAGCTTTAATGCACTGTGAAAAAGTAATCAACACAATTTCAACCCAGCAACTCTGATGTGGAAGTAGCTCTTCATTTTATGTGCTCTGGTCAAACACTTTCTTTTATGGTCTCCACATCTTTATTAATCCATCTATGGAATACCTTTATATGTTTTAGTACTTGATGCCCAGGCTACCACACTTTCACACTCTCAATCCATATATATAAATTCAAATCCATTTTAACATCCACAACCTTTAATTTCCTTTCTACACAAGCTGTATTCAACTTTTTAGCCACGCTTAATTTTAAATCTGGGCACTCAACAATTCAATGCGGAAGTTCTTATATCTATTTACTACTTCTATGGTTTAAACCATGGCCAACTGCACCCCCAAACGTGTAACTCTTATGCATACAAATTCTATAAGAAAAAGCTTTGATTTTCACCCAAGTCTATGGTTATGAAACCATATTTTAAAAAACATTAGACGGTATTCAATTTAATGTTCGAATGAACTTTATCATAAATCCCATTACATAATATGGCCCTGGTTCTCTCTTTTATAACGCACTCGGAGCTAGATTTCCCTTTAGAGGCGTTTAACTATATATTGAACCCTCGCTCAGAACATAGTCCTAAAATAAATGAACTGTCGCCCATATCCTTTGCTAAACACTACCTAAGATTTTCTAACATAATATAGTGAAACACATTTAAAGTTCCGACATACACCCTTTTCGGTCTTTAACTCTTTCGGGCATAGTGTTATAATATTATAACCAAGGGTTCGACCCTTTTACACCAACACCAAACCTGGGGTTTGTAGCATTCACCCCTTCAACTCTCATAACGCGACATTAATATATATATTGAACTAAGGCATGAACCAGTTTAACTCTTTCAAAAAATTATTTAAGAGTTAACCCAATGGAGTGAACACAAACCAACGCCTTCAAGCCCACCATAAATCTTCAAATTCCACTTATAAAATAACTTTTAATTCTATGAGCACGGGGCCATAACTGTGAGTTAAACCTCATGCAACTTATCGCGCGATTGTCATTTGATCTCTCACCCTCCAGATCGAACACCTCAATTGGATATCGCGTTTTTTCTTGAACCGAGGTTTAACACCTGAAAGTTGCACGATGTGGGTGGTATTGCCACGACAATGTGGCACAATTATATTGGATCGCGTTTTTTTCACCCAAACTAATTACCATTTTTAATTTGCGCGAGACCGTTGGTTTAATCCTCGAAACCACTGTTACTGTTCAGGTCACCGTTGACTCATATTTCCACACAAATGCAATTCCATTGCTCCCTTAATTCCACCTTTGCTTCAACGCCATCAAAATTCTATTCCGCCTCGCCTTCGTAGCTCCTTCACTTCAGATTTATATGCGCCCACATTCAGAATCTCAACTGTGCCATCACAAACCTCAACATTTCTCGTCTTATTGTTATGACTCCATTCGATAGGTTTATCTGTGGTATTAACTTAGCATACCCTCACCCACAGATTCGACTTAGGTTTCAATTTCTGCATCTTCGATTTACATTCGCCCTTCACGCATACTCAATTCACCTTGTTCGATTCTGGCTTAACGGTTCCAACCGTTTCTTCACAATTCCACTTCGTTACTTTGTTTCCTGTACAGACCATAGTCTATGCAGCCACAGCAAAAGCGCTACTCTGGTTTCGTTCCAAATTTCAAACGGATTTCAAAAGGTCTGTAATAAGAGTTCGTGGACCTGTCCCTGATTCTCTAATACATGGTTTCTATAGTTTAAGTAACCCTACAATGCACTCCAGCGTTTACTAACTGTGGATTCTAACTCACTTAATAAATACAGAGCGTCAACCGATCTCAACTCAGACTCTTGTTTTGCCATGCATTCATAACAGATTACGAATTTCTCATTATAATTTCTCATATATACATAATGTAATTAACTATTAAGTCGAAACTCAATCCCTCTGTTGCACCATTGATCCTTGCAGTGATCGATGACTACAACTTCATCAAACTTCCTCACTGGATATATACAAACCCTTATCCAATCAATTCAAAGCACAATATCGACATTAAATAACATCTATTTCTTCTAGTATATATAGAGAATCATTTAACCTCCCAAATTACAGAGTATTTCACCACACTATTTTCTACACAATTGCTTATGAAGTGCAAGCAATTGTGTGAGTCTCATTCAATGGCCCTCCTACTCTATCTCTACAAATCTATATCTCTCCTGGTCTATGCAGGTATTTAACATCAATTGGTTTATAGGAAAAAACCCCGTTCGTCCAGACTGAATCACTCACACACTCTGCCTTTCCAGATCTGCAGCTTTCTGCTTCAATTCCTTTGTTTCATCTGTTGCCTCTCTACTACTTTTCTTCTCTGCTGCCTCTGCTTAATGCTGCTCCTTGCTTCTCTTTTGCCATCTTCTTTGCCATCAATGACAATATCTCCAACAGTCCCCCCCTTTGGGATTGATGGCAATACACTTCCTCTGCTCCTTATTTTGCTTGCTCTTCCTCCCCCTTTGACATCAATGGCAAAGGGTTGCACATCTCCCAGTGTGGATTTTTTCTTTGCATTTCCTCTCTCTAAATTGTGTTTAGGCCTTCTTCTTGTTACTTTGTACCATGCTGCTCCAAACTGGTGTACAAGAGTTGTTGAGAGAACACTTTTGAGAATTATTTGAACTTGAACATACACAATAAGTTGATACCATTCCAAAGTACTGACTCCTTGCACTTGTATAGAGTGTAGGTGATGATAGAACAACCATAGGTAATCAAAATTATAGAATCAGAGATGCATCATAGGACCAAAGCTAAAATACTAATAAAGCTTCAAATATACTCTAGTTTCTAGAATTATCTTCATCAGAAATACATTTCTGTTGAGGAAGGTTGTAGATGGAATATGTCTTCTTCTGCAATACACATCCACAGTACAACAAGTGTTCAATTGTGATGATGCCAATTTATATTTTATTGTTGTGGTTCACCTTTCCTGTATGTTGGTGGTGCTAAGAGCTCGGATGCTGATAAGAATATTACACTTAATAGCTGAAAGGTCCTTGCTACTGATGTGATCAATTAATTATGCCAGAGTTTACAACATATTGTGAGATTATATGATATCTTTCAATCTAAGAGACCAAATGACTTTACTTCTTGCACATTTTACTTTCAAAACAAACACTTGAGGATAGATACATTCAATGTATTGGTTAGTCTCACTTATCAACCATGCAATTTATTTATGACAAAAAGGGGGGTATGTATGTCAATGATCACTCTCTCTTTAAAGGTGAGTCACCAGCAAATCCTTTATGCTGAAGTATGTTTTTGATGAATCAATAACAGAATTTTTAGCTTTCAACTGTAAAGTAAACACATCTAGTCCTTCATACTTCCAATACTTTAACTGTTCTATCATGATGATCTTCCACAAAAACATATTCAAGATGTTTAATTTAAATCTCAGCAAACAAACTTCACACGGTGTTATGAATGATCTTAAGAAGGAGGCCTTGAAGATATCTGTACTGACTTCAGGAAGGCATGCAGTTATGTACAGAAGTAGATACTTCTTCAATGCTCAATATAATCCTTCAAGTGTAAACAAGATACTGATCCTTTAGCACTGCTGCTGACCTTTTCATGCTGAATGCAGATAACGCTGGGAATTTTACCTTGATGCATTTTTTCCATAATCCTTTGATCCTGAGGACCTGTACCATACTGTTGCTCCACTGATAACACATGGTATTCTATTGATAGGCATGCTACTTGTACCTAAATACCAATTTATACTACTTTGATAAACCATACAGAGATTTCACTTCAGCTTGCACATTAACCCATAATTAAGACATCCTTCATAAATTCTACTATTGAGCTTTCCAATGTTCACACCAACAGTCATCAATATCCTAAAATTGATCTTCGCATCTTTAACCATTTGCTTATTTTGTCATTCTATTCAAAGGAATGTCATTGCATTTTCCTTTCTAAGAATGCTCCAGAATCATTGCTGCTTTAAGTACAATTCAACTATCTTATCATAATGATATTCAGGAAGACATCTTCAATTTCTTTACTAGGAATCTTCATGGGTAGATCACTCAAAGATTTATCACTTATTTACTTTCACTCCTTCAAGGGGAATTTTCATAGATGATGTAATGACATAATGATGATACGCACTTTTCTTACTCATTCTTCTTTAAGTGATTAATTTTTAATTCTAGCAATATGATGCACTCTGTGATCATCCTTTAATGTACTGATGTATTCTTAGCTTACATGTTCATTGATGATGTTTCCTCTATCATCATGGCTTCTTTCTGCTTTCTCTCCTTCCATCAACCTGCTGGCTATTGTGTGCTTTAGACGATCTTCTTCCTCTATAGTTATCTATTAGAGAAATTTTCCTTTCCCTTCCTGATCTTATTGATGTTCTCATTTCATGGAGCTCTTCTTAGACTACTTCTGTGGGGACTACATATCAACTGCTCTCCCCCTAGGATGTTGCTTCATATCTATCACTGTTTGGATATTTGCGTTTCTTCTTAGAGCATCTCCCCCTGATACTATGATGGATTCATTATGTTATTGAGGTAACAGGCTCCCCCTTTCTCTTTTCCTTCCATACTTTATTGGGGTTCTTCATAATGTCTGCACTTTTTTTTTATTCATAATTTTGTTTGATTTGATTAGATTCCATCATCTGTCTAGAGCTCTTTAATGTATATGGCAGTTTACAATATTTTTCTTTGTGACCAAGCTTGAGGCATACATAACATCTTATTTTACCAAGGTAAGTTTGAGCTGATGTATAATGTTTTGTTCCCCTTTTTTAACACAATTTACATTCAACAGATTTATGTCCAAAATTATTGCATGCATAACAGTGACCATGGAAATGATGTGTGTACCTGGTGAAAGATTGTCTTTTCCATTTTCTTTCTTGAGGGGTTCTTCTCATTTGCCGCATCTTTTGCTGGTTGGACTGGATTTTTTTTGCCTTGCAATATGTTGCAATATGTCTTGGTTTATGACAAGAGAAACATGTGACATTTTTCATAGGAGGGAAGAACCTCCTTTGACATCTTCCAAATTTGTTCAATTCATCCTTAGGAGCGTGTGAGCCTTTAGCAGCTGATTGTTTCATCCTCTCATTCTCTGTCCTTTCATGTTCATGTGTGTTTCTGTTTGTTTCTTTACAACTTATGTTCTTGCTGGCTTCTACTTTTGTAGGAATATCCTGAGTTGCTGCATTATCCTTTACATCTTTTACAAAAATGATATTCTTGTTATCTTCTACCTTGGACTTACTGGTTTCTCCTTCATATCCTATCCTAGCCTTTATGAGAGGTGACCTTTGAGAATTTAGAATCTTGTGCAACTGTTCAGAGCTTCTCATTTGAGGTGTATTCATTAATAATTCTCTTTGGGCTTTTTCTAATTTTTTTCTTAGGCTCACTACTTCTTCTTCCAATCTTCCACATTCCAGACTTTTCTCTCTCATTTGTTGCAACAGAGTGTCTTCTACTTTCCTTGCTTCTTCAATTTGTGTCTTTAGGTCAAAAATTTCTTTCTTATTTTCATATTCTCTCTCATCACACATTTGGACCAATGTCTTCAGGTCTTTGTTTTCATTCTTCAATCTTTCTATTTCAGTCAAGGCTGTGTCAAGTTTGGCTTTTTCTTCATCTGTACTTTCTTCATGGAACTTACTTCCATTCACACTAGCAAGTACCTCATTAGATTGAACATATTCCTTTTGACATGAATTTTTCTTCTTCTTAATTCTCTTCTCCTTCTTGACATTGCAGCCCTTAGTGTCTTCTTCATGCATAAAATGCAATCTATCGCAGATTTCTTTTACAGAGTCTAGATCCATTATTAAATCAAGATCCTTATTATGAAGATTGTTATATATCACACACTTTGCCTTGGAATTCCGTTGTTGTTCTTGCAAAGAGGGAGATTCTGAGAAGTAATCATCACATACAAGTTTCCATACCTCAAGTTCATAAGTCATTAACTCTATTTTAACCTTATCTCTCCATTCAGGAAAGTTTGTTGTATTTAGCACAGGTACATTTTGATAGTCCATGACTCAACTAGATCTCCTTCAAGATGTTAATCTTACACCAAAGGAACTTGGATTTGATACCAATTTTTGAACCCTTAGTTAAAGTAAGAGGGGGGGTGAATCAGTTTAACCCATTCATGGACTTTTAAAACTTTCCTTTAAACTAATTTACACCTTCATTTCAAGATCAACTTAATATGTGAGAAATCTTAATTTGTGAGCAACAAGTATCAAGAATATTTGTTAATGTAACAGCAGTCTTAATATGTGAGCAACAAGTATTAAGCAGATTAGATAAACCACATCAACACATAGACATCATGCACATAGATAGCAGATATAAGTGGAAACCCATAAGGGAGAAAACCACATCTTATTATTGTTGTGATGCAAAGGCAAGCTCCAACTCCCTCTCACCACTAATTTTCTGCAGGCTCCAACCTACAAGAGGCTCCTACCTCAATTCTGCAAGCTACAACTTGCAAGGAAGCTCCAACTCCCATAAATTTTCTGCAGGCACCAACCTACAAGAGGCTCCTACCTCAGCCAGCTACAACTGACTTCTATCAAGCTACAAATTGATATGGAAGCACCAACTTCCTCTATTTTCCGCAGGCTAAAACCTACAGGAGGCTTCTACCTCAGTCAGCTACAACTGACATCTATCAAGCTACAACTTGATAGGGAAGCTCCAACTTCCTTACTCTTTCAAAATAAAACACTTGTTGATTTACCTAGATATCATCTCTATTCTGTTCCTTCTTTTATGTTGTCCATCAGTCCTCATATCTGCCCTGTATCATCTCTACATATTCTTAGATTCTCTATCAGCTCCTCCTTCTTCTCTGCCTCACTGCTTCATTTCTGCATTATCTAACCTCTTGCGTCTTTCTTATATTCTTCTGCTCTCTTCCATTCTGCATCTTTCTCACAATCTTCAACTCTCTTCAATTCTGCTGCAAACTCTCTTTTTCTCTCTCTCTCTCTTTTCGTAACCTTCTACCCATGGATATTACCTGTTTTATACAAAATAAATTCATGGTTGTTTGCATTCTACTGGGAATTTTAAATGATCAGTCATGGCTCTTTGACTTCTGCCCTCTCATTTTTTGTCCAACTCATTCAGAAGAATATAGCAATTTATAAAAATTTCAGTTTTACAGTGGAGTTTTGTTTTCCTACCGAAGACTTGCCAATGCATCACAAACAATATAAAATCAATTAAAACATTTTCATTCACTTTTTTAGTTAAATATATCAATTTCACTCAGTCTTCTTTCCAATACTTGGCTTGCTGGTTTTGTCTTTTCTTCTGTTGTCAGGTAACTATTCTACATACCTTTGTTGTTCACTGCAATTGTGTATCTGCAGTGGTCATGTAATTGTTCTGCATACTCTGTTCATTTTATTTTTCAGTCCTACATATTCTCCAGCTTTCTATGCATGTACCCCTGCTTTTTCTTCAGATCTGGTAGTTTAAATTAATGCTGAAGCTTTAATGCACTGTGAAAAATTAATCAACACAATTTCAACCCAGCAACTCTAATGTGGAAGTAGCTCTTCATTTTATGCGCTCTGGTCAAACACTTTCTTTTATGGTCTCCACAGCTTTATTAGTCCATATATAGAATACCTTTATATGTTTTGGCACTTGATGCCTGGGCTACCACAATTTCACACTCTCAATCCATATATATAAATTCAAATCCATTTTAACATCCACGACCTTTAATTTCCTTTCCACACAAGATGTATTCAAATTTTTAGCCACGCTTAATTTCAAATCTGGGCACTCAACAATTCAATGCGGAAGTTCTTATATCTATTTACTACTTCTATGGTTTAAACCATGGCCAACTGCACCCCCAAATGTGTAACTGTTATGCATAAAAATTCTATAAGCAGAAGCTTTGATTTTCACCCAATTCTATGGTTATGAAACCATATTTTAAAAACCATTGGAGGGTCTTCAATTTAATGTTCAAATGAACTTTATCATAAAGCCCATTACATAATATGGCCCTGGTTCTCTCTTTTATATCGCGCTCGAAGCTAGATTTCCCTTAAGAGGTGTTTAACTATATATTGAACCCTCGCTCAGAACACAGTCTTAAAATAAATGAACTGTCGCCCATACCGTTTTTTAAACAATACTCAAGATTTTCTAACATAACATAGTGAAACACATTTAAAGTTTTGACATACACCCTTTTTGGTCTTTAACTCTTCCGGGCATAGTGTTATAATATTATAACCAAGGGTTCGACCCTTTTACACCAACACCAAACCTGGGGTTTGTAGCATTCACCCCTTCAACTCTCATAATGCAACATTAATATATATATTGAACTAAGGCATGAACCTGTTCAACTGTTTCAAACAATTATTTAAGAGTTAACCCAACGGAGTGAACAAAAACCAACGACTTCGGGCCCACCATAAATCTTCAAATTCCGCTTATAAAATAACTTTTAATTCTATGAGTGTGGGGCCATATCTCTGAGTTAAACCTCATGCAACTTATCATGCAATTGTTGTTTGATCTCTCACCTTCCTGATCAAACACCTCAATTGGATATTGCGTTTTTTCTCGAACCGAGGTTTAACACCTGAAATTTGCATGATGTGGGTGGTATTGCCACAACGACGTGGCACAATTATATTGGATCGTGGTTTTTTCACCCAAAATAATTACTTTTTTTAATTTGCGTGAGACTGCTGGTTTAATCCTCGAAACCACTATTACTGTTCAGGTCACCATTGACTCATATTTTCACACAAACACAATTCCATTGCTCCCTTAATTCCACCTTTGCTTCAATGCCATCAAAATTCTATTTTTCCTTGCTTTCGTAGCTCCTTCGCTTCAGATTTATATGTGCCCACATTCAGAATCTCAACTGCGCCATCACAAACTTCAGCATCTCTCGTCTTATTGCTATGACTCCATTCGATAGGTTTCTCTGTGGTATTAACTTAACATACCCTCACCCATGACTTCGACTTAGGTTTCAATTTCTACATCTTCAATTTACATTCGCCCTTCATGCATACTCAATTCACCTTGTTCGATTCTGGCTTCACAATTCCGACCGTTTCTTCACAATTCCGCTTCGTTACTTTGTTTCCTGTACAGACCATAGTCTATGCAGCCACAAAAAAAGTGCCACTCTAGTTTCATTCCAAATTTTGAACAGATTTCAAAAGGTCTATAACAAGAGTTTGTAGACCTGTCCCTGATTCTCCAATGCATGGTTTCTGTAGCTTAAGTAACCCTACAATGCACTCTGGAATTTATTAACTGTGGATTCTAACTCACTTAATAAATATAGAGGATCAACCGATCTCAACCCAGACTCTTGTTTTTCCATGCATTCATAACAGATTACGAATTTCTCATTAGAATTTCTCATATATACAGAATGTAATTAACTATTAAGTCGAAACTCAATCCCCCTGTTGCACCATCGATCCTTGCAGTGATCAATGACTGCAACTTCATCAAACTCCCTTACTGGATATATACAAACCCTTATCCAATCAATTCAAAGCACAATATCGACATTAGCTAACATCGATTTCTTCCATTATATATAGAGCATCATTTAACCTCCCAAATTACAGAGTATTTCACCACACTGTTTTCTACACAATTGCTTATGAAGTGCAACCAATTGCCTCAGTCTCATTCGATGTCCCTCCTAATCTCTCTCTATAGATCTCTAGCTCTCTTGGTCTATGCAGGTCTATGCAGGTCTTCAACATCAATTGGTTTACAGGAACAAACCCTATTTTTCCAGATTAAATCACTAACACACTCTGCCTTTCCAGATCTGCAGCTTTCTACTTCAATTCCTTTGTTTCATCTACTGCCTCTCTGCTGCTTTGCTTCTCTACTGCCTCTTCTTAATGCTGCTCCTTGCTTCTCTTTTGACATCTTCTTTTCCATCAATAGCGGAATTAATAGCAGCCAACCAAGTCGGACATCACGACTCCTTATGTGTTTCGTTTTTTATTTCACTGTAATTTCAATCAAAAGACGGGCCTTACCGTTTTCAAAGCAAGTTGAACGATTGAGTAAAGTACAAGATAACTAAGTCCGTCATATCTATATCCTATTTACCATCCAATCTAACTGTGATGATAATTTATTTATTTATTTTATTATGGATGGAGAAGTTGCATGATGTTTCATTGTATGGAGAAACTAAAAAGGATAGGAATGTTGTATAGCAAGGAAATAATACTTGCATGATGTTTCATTGTATGGAGAAAATAAAAATCATAGCAGAGGTGTATAGCAAGGAAATAGTAAGATGACAACAACCTGAGTAGGTTTGTAACTGTAACTAATAACTAATAGGAATTTGAGAAGTGAAGTATATTTTTAGATAAAGATTGTTAGCAATTCTAATATTATTTAAAAAATAATATAAATAATAGTTATTTTAATAATATTAATAACAACAAATATTTTAATAAATAACAAATATTAAATACAAAAAAATATTAATAAAACAAATATTTTAATAAATAAAAATAATTTTTTTATTAATACATATAAATAAAAATATCAATATATAAAAAAATATTTTAATAATTATTACTTTAAATAATTATTAATAATAATTATTTGAAAATAAATTTTATTATTAATTATTCTTAAAAATAATTATTATTAATTATTCTTAATAATTATTATTATTAATTATTTTTAATAGTTATTATTAATTTATAAAAGTTTTCTAAGTGATAATCACATCTAATCAAATTTTGTCGATGTGTTCTGAACCAGCCAGTGTGGTTCATCTTGTCCTAATGATGAATCACACTGGCTGGTTCGAAACGTGTCAGCAAAATTTGATTAGATGTGATTATCACCGAAATAAATTTTATAACTTTATATGGATCACAGAAGAAAAATTCATAATTATTATTAATAATAATTATTTAACAATAATTATTATTATTAATTATTCTTAATAATTATTACTATTTAAAAAAAATTATGAATAATAATATTAATAATAAATGCATGTCTTTAGCTAAGAAACTCTAGCAAGTTGGGGATCATTGATGAAATATGAAGGGTGAAAAATTTTGCTGCTAGATGACCTAGGCATAGGCGCAGCTGCCCCACCCCCTGCTCCCTGCAATAACAGAATCAGCTGCTCGACCGCGGTCACATGGCCCCTCCAGAGGACATCTCGGAGACGGATTTCCCACCTGATCACGCTTTGGCCTTCTCAACGTTCATCAGCTCTATGAACTCGCCTCGAACAAGGCCTGCAATATCAAAGTTTGTTAAAAAACTGGATGGGATTCAGGAAGTTTCTCTGCCTCCTATGATCCCTCGAATGACATCCCTCTCACTTGCTGAGAAAGGCCTCATTGGACAATTTACTAGTCTCTGGCCCTCACCAAAGATAGTCCAAAAATAGGTAGAACGCAACTGGATGGACAAGATCAATGGGAAAATTTATATCATATTCTGTGACAGGGGCTATTATACATTCCATTTTGAGACAAAATAAGACAAAGATATCATACTCAAGAATGGCCCATACTTCATGGACACCATAGGGATTTAACTAAACAAATAGACTCCAAATTTCAATCCGGACCTCGACGTTCCCAATGCTGTCCCTGTTTGGGTTCATCTTCCTCATCTTCCCCTTCACTGCTGGGGAGATGACTCGGTAAGAGCGATTGGAAATGCCGTAGGAAATTTTATTCATAGAAGCGAGCCAAATGACAACATGCAATCTTGCGCAAGAATCTGCGTTGAGGTTGATCTGAGGAAAGGACTTCCGAAGGCGATCAAGCTAAAAGTGGACAACTAGATGCATATACAAAAACTATAATATGAAAAAATACACTTCAAGTGTAAGGTATGCCATGAATATGGTCATTTCGTTAATAGATGTGCAAAAGTTATTCAAGTTGAAAACATGGATCCTAAAACTCAATGGGAATTAATTAAAAAGAAAAAGGCAGTGCCAAACTATAAAATATTTGGTGCTTCATCTCCCCATCAACCCTCTTAATCTGTCATCCCCCCAATCACTCTCACGTCGAACCTTCCTTATCCTCCATAAAAATCCCTGATCCCCTCCCTAAACCCTCTCCCAACCCCTGATCCTCCCTTCATCTATCCCAACCCCTTCTCTTCACTTGCCTCCTCTGAAGAGGATCCTCCTTAGCCATCCACCCCTTCCCCACATTCAGACTCCCTCCTGCATCCATTACCTTCCAATTCATGTCCTCCATCCTCTTCATCTGAGCCCTCTTCAGCTCGTATTGTCACCAAGAATGTAGCTAAAGAGCATGAGCATATTTTGGAAATCCTTAAAAGATCAGACCCCAGAAGAAATCATCTAAAAACCATCGTGATGAAGCAGCACAGAAGGATATTGCACTTGGTACAATAGAATCCTACATCGGAGGGCCTTTAATCAAAGAATCCAATCAGCATGAACCAGAAGGGAAGACAGGGTAACAACCTGCATTCCTGAAATAATGAAATTTCTCACTTAGAACTGTAGGGGATTAGGGCACCCCTCTAAAAACACTGCCCTAAAATACCTTTTCAATCAAGAAAAGCCAAATATAGTCCTTCTACAAGAAACCAAACAAGGAGAGACAAAAATGGGAAATATCATCAACAAAATTAGGAATTACACGAGAACCTTGGTGGAATCCAGAGGAGGCTCGAGTGGAATATCCACAATATGGAACTAGAACACTTGGAATCAGATTGAAGTTGTTAAGACTCATGATATATTTTTATAATATTTATGGGCCAAACCACTATAGAGACAAAGAAGTTTGCTGGAGTACTATGAAAGCTAACATAGACAGTAAGGACAATCCTAATATCATCATTGGAGGAGATCTAAATCTGATCTTGTAGGCCAATGAAAAAATAGGAGGTCATTTTAACCTCCTTCAAGAGAGTAGTTGGAAACCATTATTCAAGATCACGACCTAGTGGATATCATCCCCAAAAATCAAAAATTTACTTGGAATAACCATAGAATTGGGGTAGGGAAAATTATGGAAAATCTTGACCATTTCCTTGTTGATGTTTCCCTCATTTCTCATTTTTATGTTGCCTCCTCTTCCATCTTGACATGTTCTGCCTCTGATCTTTATCTCGTCTCTCTTATCTTAGGTGATCAGTCCTCCTTGGGGCTTCTTCCCTTTCGATATAACTTGCTCTAGTGTGAATTATCTGATGCTAAACAGATCATTTTTGGAGATTCCTCAAACCGAGTTATAGTGCTAGGATCATCTAAGATATCACTCATGTTGCACCATTTTTGTGTTGAAGGTGGTCAAGAATATTTTGAATTGAATGAGGAAGTATTATCTAGATGTTCAACAACTAGTGGTCCAACAAATGTCACAAGAAAAGGCTCAAATAGATCATAATTATTATTTGAAGTATCCTCTGCATACTCATCAACTAATGGTGAGGGAAACTCTATAATATGTTCATTTGGTGGTGCATGAAAAACATCTTCTTCAAACTTTACACTCCTTTCGATAACGAGCTCTTTAGTGTTGATATCAAGAAATATGTACCCTTTGACTTCATTACAATATCCAAAAAACATGCATTCCTTTCTCTTAGGCTACAAAACCTTTCTCTTCTCTATAGGAATGCGAGCCCATGCTCAAGATCCAAAATTCATAAATTAATCACTTCATGTTGCATGCTAGTCCAAGCCTCAAATTACGTTTTTCCAGTAATAGATTTATAAGGTGATCTATTATAGATGTATGAGCACTACAAGGAAAAGACCCTCTAGCGGATGTTTTTGAGGAACCACAAAGAAAAATACCCCATACATCCATTTCTAGTGTAGGTTACTAGAGGAGGTTGGCAGGCGGTTGGTTTTGCGGATGTTTTCTTATCGATGCTCTTATCGTTAAAACGTTTCCTAGTGCTCTCAAAAAATGAAAGCACTTGTGCGGACAAAATCATTGGCACACCGAACACCGTGCACTCCGTACACACCCGCCTGGTGCGTCATAATATAATAAATCACTGGTGCCTCACAACTCGTCCACGCCGGTGCATTATAAAACACAACGCCAACATCAAAACCACCCGGTGCGGTAGACAAAAACCACATCGGTGCATCATAAAAAACATGCCAAAACACAATCCGACTGGTGCGTTTGTAGAAAAGAGTACCAGTGCGCCTATAAAAAACGCACACCAGTAAAGGGTCAAATTAAAAAAATATTTACGATAAAAAACTCGGATTTTTCAGTTTTCTAGTGTTCCTGAGCTATCAATTACCAGTGCGCATGATACCATAGAGTGCACCAGTGTGCACCGAACATTGGCACACTGGACAGCGTGCGCGAAGTACACACACCGTCGAGGCATCCAATTACTATAATGCACGGGGGCGTCAATACTCTTCCGCGCCGGTGCATCATAAAACATCGCGCCAAAATATAAACGAGCTGGTGCATTCTTCTCTAAGAGCACCGATGTGCCAGAAACCACATGCACTAGAATAACGTTATATAAAAAAAAATTAAGGCAAAAAAACCGGTGCTTTGCGACTATTACGCACTGGTGGTTTACCATTACACCGCCCCGATGCATCATCAAATTTTTGCGCTGAAACTGAAACATCTCGATGCGTGGTTAGGGAAACGCCTCGGCACGTTATAAGCAACGCGGAAAAATTGATACTGCCTGGTGCGGTTTTATTTAACCGCACCGGTGCGCTTATAAAACCCCACACACCGAAACAGGGTTATTTAAAAAAAAAATTACAGCCAGAAAACTTCATTATTCACTTTCCTCAATGCTCCAGAGCTCTCAAGCCCCGGTGCTATTTCCTTATTTCTGAGCCACCCTAACATCGGTGCTCTCATTGCACCCATTTCACACACTGCTGCTCTACATTGGCCACCAATCTCTAGCTTGCATTTTGAAAAACAGTGGGCAAATTTTATTTTCCAAATTTTACAGCCAATATGCCTCCTCGACAGTCAAATGTTCAAGTATTTTTCTATTTTTTCTATAATTAAACCTTTTAGCAGATTAGAAATTGAAATAAACTTAAAAATAACCATTAAAAAATTAAAAAGAAAAAAATTGTCGCACAGTGCACTCGAGTTGTTCGGCTCGCACCAGATAACGGTGCTACCTGTAAAATTTATAGGCAGCACCGCTACCAATTCTAACGGTAACCGCACCATTTCCGAGGTGGTGCCGGAAGGCGCCCCGAATAACTTTAAACCTAAAATAAAAAATAAAAAAGTCAGTGCGCTCATTTATCCAGGTGCACCATTGACCTCGGAAATCACAGTGCGGTGCGTTGACTTCATTTGTTGCCCCGATTTATGTCAGCGCACCGCATTTTGCATTCCGAGAGGGTCAATAGTGCGGCCGGGTAAAAGACTTCACCATCAACTATGTCATTGACATGAAGTCGGTGTGCTGACATGACTATACGAGCTGGGGCTTATATTTCAGTCAGTGCACCACTATTCTGAATTATATACAGTCCACGGTGCTTGAAAAATAGACATCTGCACCAAATCCAATGCGGTCTATTTCATTAGGGGCCCCGGTGACGGTGCGTTAAAATATTAGGATGCACCGGCACCGGTGCGTTCTTGTTTTTATGGAGCACCAACTTGTATGTTTGTTTTTTTTTCAAAAAAAATTATAGATGTATATTTATAAATACATTTATGTTTTAATAAAAAAAATTATTTAATATGGCAATGATTTAGAGAGAACAATAGCAACAACAGCAACAACAAGCAGAACAATATGACATGATTCACCAATGGGAGGCGAGAGAGAGGGAGAGAGATGGATGCCCTCACCCTATTACTACAGATACCCAAGAGATCCTTAAGCAGGTAGGCCTCCTCAAGTTATATGAGGAGACTATTTCTGGCCTAAAGGCCCATAGTCTGCTTTTGAGACATCTTATCGGCAAGTGGAATGCCCACCGACAGGCTTTTAAAGTTGGTCCTGACCAGTGGTATACACCCACTGAGGAGGCCATTTATTTTATTAGAGGACTATCGAGGAGAGGGGTGGATTTTCCCTCATTCCCAGACGTGCCAGCTGGTTGTGTAGCAGGGATTCAGTTAGTCTACTCCCAGAGATACATTGGAGCACATGTACTGTCTCCTTCAGAGTTTTAGGTACCTGGAGGTCAGTTACGCATAGGTGATTTTGGTAGACAGGACATGTAGTGCCTCTCTATTATCGCTTCGATCATTTCGCACAACACCAGTGATGGGAAACACATTAGTTGCTCACTTTTATATTACATTGATTCTTTAGTACAGCGGCCATGACTTTTCAGGTGGTCTACCATTTTTTTGCGACAGTTTTGTACGGCCTTAGATAGATGTCATGCTCATGCACAAGGGAGGGTCAACTTCCCTTTTTCTTCAGAGCTGTTTTGTTTATTTTTTGAGAGGTTTCCAAATATGAGACCTAGTTTTGTTCGATAACCTCGTAGGCCGATGTTCGAGGCCTAGATGCACATGTGGGGGCAGATGATGCCCAAGTTGGGAGACACTATGTTTCCAGCGAGGATATCACATGATTCGCTGGACTTACTAACCAATGTTGGCGGGCTACATCCCTTCACTATGGTCCCATGTCCTTATTCTGGACTAGGTTACCGAGGGTGTCCGAACATCCTCTTCACTCCTGATGAGCCGCCAGATGATAGAGGTAATATTATTTTTTTATTTATATTTATTCTAACATGTTCTTTAACTTGTTTTTATTAAATTGTGTACTGAAATTGTCTAATTATTGTTGTGTACTGGCATATATTTTGCAAACATTGGCTATTTTGATGGTGATGAGATGCCAGATCCACCACATGATCTAGGTGTTGATCCTGATGATAACAATCAGGAGATGGTTGATGCACCAGAGGATGAGGCCGGTGGTGCAGCAGAGAGACGTACTAATCATGTGCCTCATGGTGCACCGGTACTGCCTTTTGCTAGGCGTGGTCGACCCGAGACCAGATACCGGATGGATTTGGGCAAGCAACTCTATGGATTGATTTCAGATGCGGGCAACAGGCCCTCTCATTACAGAGAGATACAGGGCGATGATAGACTGTTACAGATGTGGAGAGGCATGCCACGTGACATGTACGGCCTGATGCAGCATGTCGTAGGAGCTATGACAGTTGTTATGCGATTGAGGAGGATTGTCCATACCTATAGGCGTAGTCAAGCTGCAGTACGTGATGGAAAATCCACTAGCAGTGACTCAGATGCATCTCATGATCATTCACCTCGTGGCACACCTGATGATAAGCATGAGGCTCCATTGGTAGCATCTGACACTAGTCATCATGGAGATGAGGCTGGACCATTGGCCACGTCCAGTCAGCAGCCTGCAACATCCATCATGAGTACTAGTCACGATCATCATGAGGAGGCTGGACCATCAACCGTCGAGGCTATAGTACTATTTACTGAGCAGGCCTCCACTAATACTGTGCCTCATATTGATCATGTTGTACTACCACCAGCGGATGCATCCATCAGTACTAGTGATCATCATGATCATGAGCAGGCTAGTCGACCATTGACTGTCGAGGTTGCACCAAGCTTTACTGAGCAGGCCGCATCCACTTGTACTAGTGTTATTGATGTTGTTATACTACCACCAATGCCTGATCCATGACATTTATATTATAGTTGTATGTTTTTAACATTATATATAGATATATATATATATATATATATATATATGGTCCAAGTATTTTATGTTCATGTTGCACTTGTACTTAATTTTCATGTTGATGATCATGATGATGTGGCGCATATTCTTAGTCATGTTAGATATGTTCATTTAATATTTAGCTTGCAGATAGATGTGTATATGTGATAGGCGCATGAGTTATTTGACATTATATTGAGATGTATATTTGATGTTTGTTTTGTGATGATGTTAATATATAATGTTAATTTGATGTTAATTGAATGTGTTTATTAGTTGAATATGATGTTTGTACGATGGTTATCATGATCGTGATGATGTTTATTTATTAATTTAATATTATTAAATGACCATGATATTTATTAAATATTATGTCATGAATGTAATTGTAATTTAAATTTTAATTCTATGTAAAATTGTAAAATTGTATTTGTATTTGTACTAATTATAATTTTAAGTGTAATTGTATGTAAAATATTTATTAATGTAAAATTTTAATTGTAATTGTGATATTTAATTTATTCTGAAATGATTGTAATTGTATCTATGAAAAATTGTAAAATTGTAATTGTAATTGTAATTGTATGTAAATTTCACAAATTGTAATTGTATTTGTAATTGTAATTTTAATTGAATTGTATGTAAAATATTGGTAAAATTGTAATTGTAATTGTAAATGTAATTCTATGTGAAATTGTAAATGTAATTGTATTTGTAACTATAATTTTAATTGAATTGTCTGTAAAATATTTCTAAAATTGTAATTGTAATTGTAATTGTAAATGTAATTATATGTAAAATTGTAAATGTAATTGTATGTAAAATTAAAATTGTAATTGTAATTCTAATCGTAATTCATGTATGTGAAATTAATGTAATATTGTTATTGTAATTTTAATTCTAATTGTAATCGTAATTTTAATTAATATAATTGTATGTAAAATTTTAATTCTATTAATGTAAAAAATTTAATTGTATTAATGTGAAATGATTTTATTAAAATATTTAAATTTGTAAATTTGCAAATAATTGTAAAATAACAAATCTAGAATAATACGAATTTTTGTAGCATAAAGTTTAGAAAATAATGAAAATAAATTCATTTACTTTATAATTATCAATATTTTATTATGATCTTGTTTTTTTCCAACTATTACAAGCAGGGACTGCGTGCTCTTGCATATGCAAACGCCGCGTTTAGAGTGAATCTGATCGGCTCGGTTCGGTTCGTGCTGTTTTGAGAGGGCGCTCGAGGCCTATACAGTAGCCTGCATGCTTACACTTTTCTGACTTCTGCGAGCTATCTGCCGGCTTTCGCCTAGCTGTGCTTTCCTCATTTAAACTTCAGGCCGCGAGTGGGTGATCTTTTGCCCCTACGTCGTGCATGTTGGGTTGATGGCCGCTCTAGTGTGGCATCAGCCTCCAGAGTCCCTAGCTCGGCACTGATACGAGCGTTTGTAAGCCATGGAGGCCATTGAGAGTCGCCCTCGGCCCCTCCCCTACCCTGGGGAGAGTCCACGGCTTTAAATCTTTAGTTGCCCTCGGGCCCGAGCGCCCTCCCTACGAATCTATGAAGAGATTTGTGAAAAATATGGACTACATCCTACGAGTATCTCTAAAAGAAGATACTGCACGGACCGCCTTGAACACATTTGTGTAGAAAGGGACTCATTGCGCGATTCACGGGCCTCTGGCTGCCTGTAAAATCGGTCGAATCGAGAAATGAGCCTTGAGCTGCAGAAGCCCCTCATTAAAGAGGGAGTCAAAAGCTATTTTGTGGGTAAGAGTTACTTTGTTTTTGTCTTTGAAAAATCAGATGATAAAGGTTTAATATTCGGGAAATGGACCCTATTTCACTGGGCCCGGGGACTATACTAAACTAAATGGTCCCGAGTTTTATTGTCTTAACTTAGGACGTTCCTTATGCACATGGGTTTGGAGTAAGGCTTCCCCATACGCTCTCTTCCTTTGTTGGAATCACAAAACCTACCAGAGATAATAGGAAATGCGTTGGGAAAATACATAGATCAGGGCGCTAGGAAGGACCGAGTACACATGTGCCACACTGTCTTGCTGTTGAAGTGGATCTAGAAGAAGGGTTACGGGGAAGCAATTAAACTAGCTTGTATTTGGATGGACATCGTGCGAAGAGTTGGACTACGAAGCATTCTTTATTTAAATGCGGGAACATTGCCATGGCCATGGCCATTTTACAAAAACAAATGCTTGCAAGAAAGAGGCGGAGGAACAAAGGGAGACAGACAAAATGGGGACCCAATGGATCTTAGGTACGAGAAAAATGCAAACTTAAAAAAAGATGCGAGGAAAAGGCAATAAGAATGGAGAAACCGGCCAGATCCAAAACAAACCAAGAGGAGGAGAGCAAATCCAAATGACACGAAGCGAAACGCAGTGATCCATCAAGGTTAACTCAACGGGAGAAAGAGGAGCAAGAAGAAAGCGCACCTCGAACAAAGAGGGAGCGGAAGCCACCCCCGGAGTGAACCAAACCAAGACGGCGATAAACCTATCATATGCGGATATGAGCAGAAAAAACCAACGGGAGAGTGCGGGATACATCGGAGGACGTGAAGCGCCCGGCGACGTCGAGCTCAAAAAAGCGGAAGGAAATCTAGCGAAAGAGGAAAAGAGGGGAGAGGAGGAGGCGAGAAAGGCTCAAAACACAAGGAAGACTTGGCCTACAATAGAAATATCTATTGGGCGGGAAACACCGGACCAAAGGCCTTCAAGGAAGCAACGTCCAAAAACAATAAATAATGAAGCTAGTCTCTTGGAGTCATAGAGGACTTTGGGAATCCCTCCAAAATTGATGGTAAAAGATCTATTGAAAGCCGAACCCTCGGAGATTCTCATGCTCCAGAGACAAAAGCATAGAAGAGGCGAGGCCCTTCTTGAGACTAGCGAGACTAAAGTGGCATAAAAAAGCGGTAGAAGCAGGTCGGTTGCAAGGGAGTACCTCCCAGAAGCCTTGCTACTCTTTGGAATGAAGATCAAATTCAGGTGATAAACCACCATGAAAACCGTGCATTGGATCTTCATGAAGCGAAACACAAAGCAAGTAAGTTAAATATTTCTCTTTTTTAATCTTTATGTACTAAGTATCTTACACCGAAAAAAGAGAGTGTTGGACAGACCTTTCTGCATTTTTTTAGAAGCAAATTCTCCCATCAATATCATTATAGCGTAGTGATCTAAACATTGTTTGAGAAGTAAAAGAGAAGAGGGGGAGGAATTAGTAGCGAGAGACCTTTGTTTGCACAATGGTGGAGGAGCTCTCTCAAACTTGGGATTTGATGGATTTCAATCCAGTTTCGTGGCATATATACCTGGTCCAATAATCGGACAAAGGCTTGGATCACATCTCTGCAAGACTAGATCGCTTTCTGGGTGCAGTTCCATTATGATGAATAATAAAATTATCACCCACAAAAATTTACTGCCAAAGCTTACTTCGAGATCATAAGCCAATCCAGACTCCTACTTGAAGAAGAAGAAGATCTTGGACCCATTCCCTTTCGATTCAGGTCCTCTTTGGATCGAGAGAGAGGGTTTCTTTAGATACGTGAAAAAATCTTGGTCCAAACCTATCTCAGGCTCCTCAAGTTATGTTTGGGAGCGAAGTTGAAAGAGACAAAATATGCCTTGAAAGAATGGATCAAAAAGCCAACACATACTCCTCTCGAAAAAAGAAAAGAAGCGGTCAAACATTGCAAGAAGCGCAGAAAACGACATGGAAGGCAAAGATATCTGACAATGAAGTGCTGGAAAACAGAGACACAAAGTCCAAAGAACAGCATACCAATCCTTTCGAAGGGAAGAAGAATATTGGAGAATCAAGTCAAGAAGTCACGTGGTTGAAGGTGCAGACCGGAATACACCCTTCTTTCACGAGGTAATACGGAGCAAGACTTTTGTCAAGAAACTATATAGATTTGAAGTCGAAACGTACAGAAGGACAAGTTTGCAAAGGGTTCAACCAAGTCAAGCATTTTACTTTAGAAGCTTATTACAAAAGTACTTTGCAATGCAGAGGTACGAAGTAATGAGGAGAATCTGGTGATTTCCTTTCAAATATTCCTAACCTCATCGAGTCCCGGGAAGAAAATGCTAACACTTGCGGACTCACTAACGGAGGAGGAAATCATAAATGTGATTTGGGCCATGGAGCCGGACAAGGCACCGGGTCCACGGTGGCTTCACAATCCATTTCTTTCAAACTTCGTCGGCATATTATAAAGGTGGACTTACGGAAGATGATAAGAGGATTCATGGCTAAAGCAAAGATCGATGGAGGAACCAACTCCACCTACTTAGCACTAATACCCAAACATTCTAATCCAAAAAATTTCTCTAGATTCAGAGCCTATTTCAGTTGTGTAATGCATCATATAAAATTCGCTAGCAGCTGGCAAGCAAACGAATTAAACCACTCGTTAAAAAGGGTGATCTCACTGCTTCTCAAAGTGGTTTTGTGGAAGGTAGGCAAATCCCTAGATAATGTAATCCGAGGTCCAAGAAAACGATCCATTCCGATGGTACGGAGAGGAAAGAGAAAGGAATGGTGATTAAATTAGACATGGCGAATGCATTTGATAGAGTGAATCGGTCCTATCTTAGTAAAGTTCTTGCTCATCCTTTGATTCTCGCCTCATTTTGTTCAACTTATCAAAGCTTGCACCGACAGCCCATGGATAGCACCGCTAGTCAACGGCCGCCCAACACCATTCTTCCAAGCCAAGAGAGGCATTAGGCGAGGATGCCTCTCTCTCCATACATGTACATTCTCATGGCGGATTCTTTAAGTCGAAAGCTCAATGCCGAGAAAGTTGCTGAGAACATTCGGGTCTCAAATCATCTTCGAGAAATGCAGATTCTTCGAATCATGCACTTTTTGCTGATGATTCTCTCCTCTTAGGAGGAGCCTCCACAAGAATAGCTCGGGCATTTGACACCGCCCTAAGAAAATATTGCAGAGTTTCTGGAGCTGCAGTGAATGAAAGCAAGAGCGAAGTGTATAGTTGGAATATTTGTCAACAAGAACTTGAAGCCATAACTACTCTGGGGTTTTAAAGGACAAGCTCATTGGGATAGATTCAAGTATCTAGGCTCGCCCATCATCTCAGGAATCAACAAAAAGAGATTTATGGAGTGATATAATCTCGAAAATCAAAAAGCAAGATTGTCTGCTTGGGGGGAGTTACTTGGTTGACTAAGGCTGGGAGGCAAAGTTATGCGTCGATCAAAGTGCTTTCTGCGCTTCCCATTTTCCGGGTGCTTCGTTTCTTTTGGCGCCCGGGAGAATGTAATGGAGCAGATCTCCAAACTTCTCAGAGACTTTCCGTGGCGAGAGGCAAAGGTAATGATAATAAATTGCATTTGGTGAGTGGGGACGTGGGTCAAAAGGCCGAGGGAAGAGGGGAGTCACGCAAATTAGGGGACCCTCTGCCGGTTAATTTCGCCTTAGGTGGAAAAAAATTTTGTGGAACCTCATTCATGATCCCTCCCATCCGATCGACAAGCACGACGAGGTCGAAATATGGAGTAAATCACGATCTCAAAGCAATATAAAAAACGAGTCACTAACGAGAGCACGCATGTTTGGAGCCCTGTGTTGCAAGAGCGACTGTCCAATTTTTAAAACAGGTATATAGAATACCGGGGAAATGGTAAGCGCATACGGTTATGGAAGGATCGCATCATGGGAAACGCCCTCTGGAGGAAAACGAAACATAACGGAGCTTAAATTTTGGTTGCAGACGTGGCCGGTATTAGCACGCCCTGTCGAGCTTGCTAAGTGGAACACGAGAGGTGAATGGTAGGGATGGGACTTTTATGGAGTTCCAGCTCATTTGAAACACCAACAAACTCAGCTCGAAGAGCAATTAGAGGATGCCGCACCGGTTAATAAAGCAGCTAGAGATAGTTGGGGTTGGGGCCCCAACGAGTGTATATTCCTTTGCTATGGGTTATAAAGTTATGCGGGGGTAAACAGAAACAGCAATCACTCGGCAGACCTCCGGAAAAAAGTATGGGGATTCATTTGCCACTCCCAAAGTGAACTTTTTTACTTGGACATTGATTCATAATAAAATCCCTCACGGGTGATAATCTGAGAAAAGAAATATAGGCGTGGGCCACATTGGTGTGTGATGTGCAAGAACAACATGAAAAACGATACGAGCATTTGTTCATAGGTTGCAAGTGTTGCAAAAGATGTCCTGAGGCTCACTTTAATGGATTTGCGAGATCTCGGTCCCAATATATAACACGATAAGTGGATCTATTTGCCTCTTGGAGGCAGACTCTATCCTCACCCTATCTCCCAAAAAGCATTTTGGAGTAAAATTTGGACAGACATTACCCAAATATGTCCGTTGGTAGATTTGGGCTGGCTCAGTAATCAAATGATCTTCAATGAGGAGAGGAATTCCCCAGATGAAAATTGTCGCAAAAGCCAAAGCCTTCCTTATGGAAGTTGCCAAACGACAGATGCATAAAAAGAAGACATCACAACTGCTCGCAAGAAGAAAAAGATGTGGCTTGGGGCTCTTGTGCCTTTCATCGGGCGAGAATCCCCCCCCATTCCTCAAAGTGGAAGTCCGGGATGGCGTTTAAGAGAAGAAGAGGAAATTTTTCAAAGTTGGTGGAGAGCACAAAACATATACACTATTTTCTTCGATGGGGCATCAAAAGGGAACCACAGGGGCAAAGTCGGAGCCGGTGGAGTTATATATGCGTGACGGATCTTCCAAAGATATCTACTATCGGGGACTAGAGTCGGAAGTCCAACAATCAGGCTGAGCTCCTCGGGACTACTCAAAGCCTCGCCAAATAGCTAGAGACAAAGGCGTCAAAAAAACTTCAAGTCTTTGGAGATTACCGAGCTAATAATAAAAAAATTTAAACAAGGGAGCTCGATTCAACAATCCTAGCCTCAACAACGCTATGGATAGAGCGAAAAGAGTGCTCCAAGATTTTTGATATTGCAAATTTTTATCACATCCTCGAAAAATTAAACAAATGAAGCGGACCAAATGGCAAATAAAGGCGGCAACTCATGAAAGGGCTTATTTTTGTTAACAATGACAGTTATATTCAAATTCCATGAAAATTGTAATAGAGGAAATAGGCAGAATTTAGAAATACGCAATGTACATGGGGATAGATTGGAAAAGACCCCACAATCTTTCAGATAAATAAAAAAAAAATCCTCTAACCGTTACAGTTTAAAAAAATATATATTTTATTATGATCTTACATATATAAAGTTTAGAAAATAATGAAAATAAATTCATGTACTTTATAATTATCATTATTTTATTATGATCTTACATACAAGAACAAAAAAAAAAAACTTTAAAAAGTCTGGTGCGCTTATCATCCTAACAGGCCCCAGTGCGTCGTATTAATACAACGCACCGGTGTGTCACATTTATGTGCACCGGAAACGAATAAACGCAAATAAAAAAAATGCAACTCTATTTTGTTTAAGTTAAAAAAAGCGGCAAATGGGTGGAAAAATATTATCAAAAATCTAATTTGATAAAATAATTCTTTAAATACTAAACACTTTTCATTTTTTCACTATTTTTGTTAAAAATTTTCGGTCAGAATTTTGCAGGAGACTGACCTGGAGCAAGAGAGCATGAGGGAACTGTGGATGGCGAAATACGTTTGAACAGAAGTATTCAAACAATCAAAAACCAAAACTATGGTGATTCAAGCCCTTTATCATAGAATTTCAAACCATTTCGTGATTAAATTTATTTATTTATTTTTACTTTTTTCTGCAGTTTTTTATTTTTTCCTGCAGTTTCATCCATTTTTACCCTGAACCCTTCATTTTTTTGTTTTTTCCCTTTCTTCTCCCTATTTCTATGATTTCAGAATTAGGGTTTTTCATTTTAGATTGACGTCCAACCCACAGGACGAGTTTTATAGTCGGATCCCAATCCATTCGGCCATTTTGTGAATTTTGGAAAAATGATTTTTTCTTTATCGGTGTGCCCTACCTACGCCACCACACCGGTACTCTGTATTATTACAGCGCACCGCGCAAGTTCTGTGTCATAAAAAATTGAAAACATTTTTTTAAATCCGTGCGCCAAATCTGAAATAGGGCATCGACGCTCTCTTTAACTAGGAAAGCACCGTACGGTGTATTACACTATTTTTGCGGTGCGTTTATAATACCCCACGCACCGTTAGATCTATTACACTATTTTTGTGGTGTGTTTATAATACCGAATGCGCTATACGGTGTGCTATATTGTTTTGCAGTGCGTTGTTAATATATCCATGCACTGGCGATGGTGCGGATTTCATGAAAGGTGCACCGGTATCTCGAGATTTATTTTCTACCTGAAAAGTTGAGAATTTATTTATAAATATTTTGATGAATGATATGCTACAGGTTTCAAATTGATAAAGAAATGACTAACAAGATATCAAGTAACAAAAATACTGTGAACACATCAAGAAAAGCAAAAAAGGCAAGTTCTTTGTAAATTATTTATAAAAAATATTATTTTTGAACTATATGTAACTTTAACTAATATGTATTGTTTACTGTGTATCATGCAAAGCAACAAAATGATGAAGCTCAATATGATTATTTCTGATCTACGACCAGAAGAGCCTAAAATTTTAATGGGAAAATTGCAAAAGGATGAATCAGGTGAATGAAATAATACTATCGATCCAATACGAGTTTCTTTTTTTAATTATCATTAATAATAAACTTAAAATTATTAGATAACATGTGTATAAAAGTCTACTAATTCACATCTGTTTAATGTTCTACAGGGACCAACAACTCAGAAAAGGAATGTTGTTCTAAGAAAAGAAAAAAAATAGAACATGCAAATGAAAATGAATTGCTTCTTGGCTCATCTGGAGTGGTGCTGGAAGTAAGGAAAGGGGGAAAAACTTTTACAAAAGTTTGAGGGATCTAGTGGAACGAATACAACAATGTGCTTCAAATGTAATATGTAATCATTGAATTTTTTTATCATTAGGTACAATAAATAAACAATTTAGCATTAAATATTAATTTTCAATAATTTTCTTGCAGAAAAGAAAAAAAAATGGAACCCATTCAGCACATAAAAGAAGACGACAAGGAAGAAAATGGTTGATCTCTAAGTTTGTGAGTAATTTTTACTTCCTTATAACAACTCAACTAAATTTCATTTTTGTATTTTTTAAGTTGTTTTACAAAAATCATCATTGAATGCCTTGAAAAAGGTGCTAACTTACAAAGAAGAACCATCAAACGAATTGATTGAAATTGGGTTAAATATGGGTTGTGAGTATATGTTGGCATATCAGAATTTAACTATGGAATTTGTAAGCATATATCGATCTTGTTTTAATTAGCTTTGTCTATAATTAATAGGACAAAAATATCTTTTATATTAAATATATGATTTGTTATGGGGTATAAAACTTGCAGGAAACAAAGTATGGAACTGCGCCAACAGATGAAATTTTGAAAGATGGCATGGTACATGGTTTTGAAAGAATGTGTATAGTTTATGACTCAATTTTTGCTATGGTATGTCATTTTTATTTTTGATTTACATTGATGTATATTATTTAATATTGGAATTTTCATTATTCTCACCAATGTATATACACCCATTTCAGTTTATTTTTATGTTTGTAGATGGAAAATGAAGAAGAAGAAAACAATAAATGTTGTGAACACAACATTCCTGAAAATAACCCAAGTCATGGAAGTATCTCTAGTAGTGACAGCAGCTCAAGCGAAGAATGATGATCACTATGTAATTTGGATATCAAAGCAAGGCGTTTTATTTTTTGAAATATGTTTGTGAAATCAGACATTTTGTTTAATGTAATGGACATAGTTTCCCAATTGAAAGACAAAGGGATACAACTAATTGTCCCATTTTGTATGATAAAGGTTGTCTTAGATATATATATATGTGTGTGTGTGTGTGTGTTTTAATTTATTCTATTGCGTTCTCCATTGTCGTTCTCAAATCCACTAATAAAAATTTAATTCATATGAATATTGTTATAAGATTATATATGTGTCGACTTTTGATGAATAATGAATTTAAAAAAACCACAATAATTATGATATGATATAACAAATTAATCCAAACAGCACATTCAAATGTATTAATAAAAAACAATCACAATAATTGGACTATCATAGGTGGATGTTTCTAAAAAAAACAAAATGAAAACTGGTGCATTTATGTGTCTATACGGACCGGTGTGTTTATGATTCTATGGGCACCACACTAATACCGATTCCAGTTATAAATATCAGTGCGTTTGTGTGATATTGCGCACCGGGGCGTTTATGTATCTATAAGCATTGGTGCATTTTTAGATGCCATGTGCACCGCACGAATATCGATACCAATTATAAATCTCAGTTCCTTTTTGTGATACAGAGCACCGGTGCCTCATAAAGATACACGCACTAGTGTGCTTATACGACCTATGGGCACCACTCAAATCCCAAGACTAATTAGAATGGCCCCTTGCGTTGTATCACCAACACCAGGCCCAGTGCTGTTGTTTTTCTTAACGGCCCGGTGCATTCTCCTTCGACCACCTCGGTGGGCTGGCTACCGATACGCACCGGTGTGTTAAAACCTGATAAGAACACCAATGAAAAAACATATTTAATAACCTCCGACTGCCTATTTGTTTTTAGTTATGTTGAATTTCCGTTAAAAGCTTCGCCAAAACCTCCATTACCATAAACGGATGTGGTAGCATATGTTTTTTTTGACAATTTTGGCCAATTTTATAACATTAAAAACCTCATTTATAACCTCCGCTAGAGGGTCTTTTCCTTGGAGTGGAGGCATAATTGATAGCTTAATCCTGTTAGTGTCAGCCTATAGAACCTGTCACTAATGATCAAATGGGATGTTATCATGTTTTTTTAAGGTCTCATAGTCAAATTTTTGTGATTTCATTAGGTTTTCAAGAAACAATTTGGTCACTGGGTAGTAGCTGGTCTAGGGCTATTTCCACTCCTTTCAAAAAATTTCATATGATGGTCCTTTTCATCACTCTAATTGAGTGTACCATCATTCAAATATCATCATCATCATTCTATTCATCACCATTATTATTTCATTCAGTTAAGTGTCTCTGTTAGGTTATTAGGGTTTCAAGGTCACCAAATCTATCATTCCATACATAAAATCTAGCAATTGGAGGAGTGGTAATAGGTAATTGGTTCAATAAATTTTGATTTCAAATGTAATTCATGTTTCAATATGTAATAATTTCAACATGTTTCTAAAGCTACATGCAAAGTGTCAAACCTACAAGTTTTCAATAACAAAGTGAAAGGACATGTATTGGGCCATCCCACTACAAAGAAGAAAAGTGACCAATACAAGCTATAAAAAGACCAATTAAAATCATTTTTTTTCATTCAAACTCATGAAGAAGAGATCTCATTCATCAACAAGTGAAAATTCAGCAATTTCAAGACAAAAACACTCAAAATTTTGGTGCTAAAGTTGCTTCATTGTGCTTTCTTCCCTCCACGCTATGATATCTTCACAAGGTTGTCTTTTCTCTCCCGGAGGCACCAAATCATTCTTTGAAGGTTTTGAAGGCTGTAAACGTGTCAAGCATCTATTTAAAAGTAATTATCACCTCAACAAAACCATCCTTGCAGCTCAATTTCATGGTTTTAGTGTGAAAAACCTACATTAGCCTCCATGTTGTGTTTTTGTAGATAAACCATATTTTCACAATTTTGAAGACAAATACTCTTTCCCACAGACTTTTTTACCTCCTTCACACTCCTAACCATCCTCCACATCCTTCACATCCTTTCATTCCCCATTCCTAATTCCCAAACCCTAAACCCTAGCTCAATTCTGCCATTTTGGGCAGTTTTCGTAGCTAGGACTATGTTATAATTTCCAATCTCATTCCCCTTGTCCATTTCATTCCATTTCACTTCCTACACCTCCCTGAAACCCCTGCCTATCTCCCTAATTTTTCCTACACTCATATCCCTTCCATAAATCACTCATCCTATCCCTTTTCCCCTTCCCCTGTTTTGTCATACTAGGGTTTCCCCCCTTGCAATCAACCAAGTGGAGGAAAAGAGATCTTATAACAAAGGAGGTTAGGTGATAATAATTGAGCCCCTAAACACCCTTGAAATGATTTATACACCACTTCCCTAGAATTTTTTCAAGCAGTAGGGTGTCTTCCTTTTTGTCAACTAGTTGAGAAGGTGAAAAATAATGCCACATTGACGAAATTGTTTGCCACTCAACTCAAAAGGGACAAAGTAACAATTGCAGGGATTTATTTCACTATATCAACTGATATGGTAGCTGAGGCCACAATCATGCCTAACCATCATGAAAAATAGTTTAAGAACCAAGATCTAGCCCTTCAAAATTATGGGCCCTATCTTAGAAGTCATCACCAACAACACATGAAGAATATTTTTCTTGTTGGGCACAACCTTGAGAAGTACACACCACTTATGAAGATCATCATGAAGTACTTCACCTATGAGGGAATATTTTCTAGACTGTATGGGTATCATGTCAGACTTCTCATGCATTACACAGGGGTAAAGCCACCCAATTTTCCCTATTATCTCTATAGAAGTTTGGCAAAGATGACAGAAAAGGTCCAGCATAAGCAGAGTCGTCTTGAAAGACGCCTCTTCCATGATGCCCTGATCAAAATATCTTTTTTACACTAGCTTAAGGAGAAGAACGTAACTTGGGACACTTTCATGCATGCATATGTCTTTTTTTCTTCTATTAGCCAGCCTACTAGCCCTAGTTATCCATCAACACCATCAGCACCTTCAACACCATCTAGACATGAAGAGATTGGCTCACCTAGCACCATTTCAGTGAGGAGGAATATTGAGGTCACCAAGACCTATCAGAGATGTAGAAGGCTTGTGGTTTTTCCTCAGATTGAGGAAGGGGCCAAGACCTCATTAGCAAAGCAAGGATTACATTCACAACATGAGACATCCATATATGAGGAGAAGCATGATTTTGACCTAGTAGATTTGGAGGCTAGTGAAGAGCATGAAAAATTAGAGAGAATCATCAAGGAAAAATATGCTGAGATCAAAGAACTTCAAGACAACTTGGCAAGGGTTAATTTCATCATTTCCTTCCTAAGCAAGAAAAGAATTAGCTGAAGGCAAAACAATTGTCTTTAGAGAAACGTTGGTTTGAGGCTAGCATGCATGATATGAAAGGTAAAGAAGTGATTGACACTGAAGAGTCAGACAAGCATGAAGAGAGGGTGACAAGAAAAATACCAAGGACCATGGGTCTCAGAAGAGCATTGCATAAGGAAAGATCAGAAGAGCATTGCAGAAGTTAAGAGAGCAAAATGCACGAGCTGAAGAGTTGAGTTTCGAAGAAATAATAGCTATGGAAATCAATGAAAACAAGGAGTTTCGGCTTGAGAAGGTCAATTTTTTACTTGGAGAAACTCCTTGAAAAGGCCAACAGGTAAAAAAATATACATAAGCACATGGCTGACCATTACTATGTAAGAAATCAAATTTGTAATGTCAAAGTCAAACAGTTGCAAGCCAAACTAAAGGAAACCCTACAAAGTCAAAATGAGAAGGAAAACTTAGAGATTTTTGTTGATGCTTCCCTAGTTGCACAAAATACCTCATGAGGCACCTCTGGATCAATTTTGAGGATTTTTAGAGCAAATTTTGTTTTTTGTGACATTTTGGTCAAAATTGGAAATTTGAAAAACTAGTCATACTGGCAAAAGCGTAGCATGGGCCACGCTACGCCTTTTTTGGGGGGTCCACCAAAGGAAAACCCAAAAATTTTGGATTCCTCTTGAAAATTACATCAATATGAGTCAATGGTTTAACCATTTCAGCCTATTCTGGGGGGTCAAAAATGCCCAAAAACATGCTAAAAATCATTGTTCTGCCTTGTTTTTGGTGCCTTTGCTACGCTTTCTAAGTAGTCTTGGAAGATTCAAGATTTTTATGGATAGGAGACACATTTTTCAGTGCTTTATGAGCCTATCATGTAGCACACATCCATAGCTTTCCAATGGTACCTTGAGATCCTGATTTGGACACCTGGAAGGCCTTCAAAATTTGATTTTACTGAGCTCGCTATGCTTTCTTCCAGCTCGCTATGCTTTCTTCAGAAGGCAATTTTCACTGAAATTTTGACCTAGATTGATTTTTTGTTGATGTAATTGATTAAATAATGATGTAATGAGATGTAATTGAGTTTATAAATGGTAAATTAGGTTAGATACATGCTTGTAAATGTAATTTTGGTCAGTGTATCTATTTTCCTATCATGAGGTGAATGGGTTGACCTCCACTAGAGATTAGGGTTTTGTTGAGATTATCATGTAATCAGCTCCACAACTGATGGATTCGACCCCTGAGAGAGGGGAGATTTTTTTTTGGTCTATATGTATCATTTTCAGTCACTTGACTGGTTGGACATCAGTGGATTGTAATCTTGTAGCTTGTACTTGCACTCATATTTAGAAATCAAAGGATGTAGCTGCAGCTATTATCTAGGAATTCATGTGCAGTGAGTTTATGATCATGTATCTTCTCTACTATAGAATTTATTGACTGATATATAGCTCCTCTTTCATACCTCATATCTTCAGTGGCTTTCCTTACAGCTTAGAGGCAAAATTCTATTACTTTAGCTCCGTTTATATGGAAATGTCATCGTGTGTTTTATGCTTCTAGTTTAATGAATTCACGAATGAACATGCTCATCAAATCCCTCTACTCTTTCATACTCTCCACTACACCTACAAAACCCTAAAACATCATAGATTCATTTCTACCTTGCTCTTTTATATTTTTTCAGTTGTAAGCCCTTTGATCCTTAGACCTAGATGCATGGTTTCATCCCTGATCCAAAACCAAACCCTAAAATTATCAAACCTACCTCAGCATATCATATCTAGCCCAATATACTTCATCCCACAATCAATCCTTGGTTGTGATCACATTGTTAGAGCCCTCTTAGCCTGGTAGGCCTAGCTACTAGGTCAAAGTGGTTTGTCGTTACCTTTACTAGTCTCCTTTTCAGCCTTCGGAGCACTGGTGGAGTGCTAAAAAAGCTCACAATTTTTATGGAAGAGGTATTGCATGCATCATGCAACTGGACATCTCTTTTAAAGCTCTATTCTTCCTCCGAACCACCCCATTTTGTTGTAAGGAATTTTAACTTGAAATTGTATTCCTACTTCACTACAAATATTATAGATATATTTGTTAGCATATTCCTTCCCATTATCTGTGCAAAAAATATTGATGTGCTTTCCATACTAATTTTCTACATGTGCTTTGAAAATATTTATATGTTGAAAAACTTCAGACTTGAGTTTTGGGAAGTAAACCCAAGTGAATCTCGTGTAATCATATATAAATGACAACATATATTTTTCCTTTCTCATTGAGGGTGCTAGAAATGGACCCATGAGATCATTGTGTACAAGCTCCAAATATGAAGAGGCTCTCCATGCATGCCCCTTCTCAAACTTGTCTTGTGGATGCTTTCCAAGAGTACATCCATTACAAACACCATTTGAAAATTCAAGGGTAGGAATTTCTTTGACCATCCCTTGCTTGTTAATTTGGTACGTATATCTGAAATTCAAGTGTCCAAATCTCTCGTGTCAAAGCCTACTTTCTTCATTTGCATGCATAAGTAGAAAAATAGAATCTGATTAAGGAACAAAATCAGAAAATGTATAAAAATGATATTGATCATTTACCTTGCTAGATGCAATATTCAAGTTGGTTTGCATATCATAAATGCTCACAGAATCTAGGGTAAATTCAACTTTCCTTCCCGTAATAGTGTGTGTCATATAATGCACTTAAATAATATTCATAGAAAGCCTAAGAATATGCAAGACATTCTCAAAAGTTCCATCTTCAAATTGCATGCTTCCTTGTGCAGTTGCTTCAACTACAAAATTTCCCTGCATCAGAATAGGAGTTCTCGAGTATCCATGTAGAGAATGAAAATATTCCTTTGAAGAAGTTGTATCATTTGAAGCTAGTGAATAAATGATCCATTATTGTGGCGTAGAATGAAGGAAAATCAAATCATAACCATTACCCCTTGTTTCTGATGGTTTTTCCCTTGTATTCTTCTTGGCACTTTCTAGAATGTGATGACCAAGATTATTTTCCATCAGATCAATAATCTTATGCATGCAATAGGGTTCATGATGATAGCCTATATTACAATAAGGGCACATGGAGTTTCCTTTATTTCCCTTCATAACCTTGGAGATGGAAGATTGATCTCGAGGTTTTGGATTTCCTCCCTTTCTTGGATCTGGATCTCTTTCCTTTCCTTTTCCTTTGGATTTCTGATTTGGTTTCAAGATGGAATTTTCTTTTTCGTGCATGGAAAGTGCATGTTCATTTGAAGAATTTAATGAACCCATCTTGATGATATTATATTGCTCATGAATGTGAGACTGAATAAATGCATCAAGTTTGTGCATTCTCCATTTATCTTCAGCTGCAAGTCTAATAGTATGAAATGTAGAAACAAAAAAAAACATATTCAGGACCTAATTTATAAAAAAATATAAAGGATTATTTGACCTTCCTATTTGGATTTATCGATCCCGCAATCCTGTAATTGAAGAAGCAATGATTTGAAATTTGTAAATAAATCTTGAATGTTCTCAAAGTTGTTTGGATTTAGCTCATTTTTTACAATATGAGCTTGCATCTCATCGTGCCTTCCAAATAGATTCTCCAAGGTTGTCTAGAGTTTATTTGGAGTGGTGCATATGTGCACATGGAAACACAATGTTGGAGATATGGTCAACAATAGAAAACCAAAAGCACCGTCCATCATGTTGAAGTATCTGGATTTTTTTATGGTGAAATTGGGTTTAGCTTCTGTATCCATACCTATATGATATAAGCCTTTGCCTCTTAGGTGAAGCAAAATATCTCGCTTCCATTGGAATTAGGTATACAGAGTGAGAATAGCTAACGATGGTAACTCCATTATTTCACCTTGTGGTTGTAGCAACAATTGCAAAAGTTCTCAAATATTCTGATCCACAAATCAAATCCGTCAACAATGTCCAATTATTGATCTTCAAACCTGCAAAAAAATGCTCATGCTTCTTCTCGAGGCCTTGTAGCTATGATACCATGTAAAATTATTAGAGAACATATAATGATTTAGCTGAAGATTAATTGCACAAACTTGGGACAATTGAAAAATAAAATTGGTACAAAGTATGAATTTGATTACTCAATATTGATTTGAGAATAAATACATAAAGCAACTAAGTTAAGCTTAGTTGGACATGCAATAACTAAGGTTCATTAAAATTAAATAAATTTAAGTGTGACTTATGTTATGTTAATGTGCAGGTTCATTACATCCAAGTACTAGAGTGAACTAACTAAAGCCAAGCTCACACCACATGTAAGCACTCGATTTAACTAACTAAAGTGAAGTGCACACCACATGTAAGCATTGTATTTAACTAACGTTAACTAATTACACATCACATGCAAGCACTAGAATTTAAGAAAAGATAATTAAGGCTAACTAAATGCATGTACACCTAAATACATACACTGAAGTGAAAATTTTAGACTTCACATACACTGAAGTTAAAATTCAAAGCATAAAATGCATTATATTTCAACGCAAGAAACCACATAATAAAGTACCATTATTTACGCCGTAAGGCATCACTCTTTGAAAAAAACTCTCTTAGTCGCCACTCTATCTTATTTTGCACCATTATGTTGAATGTTAGATGATTGAAGATTTTTAAGCCATCAGATTAATGGTTAATAAAAAACTAATAATTAAGAGATATAATCGACATGTTCAAAATTATTCAAAAATGTTTACTGAAAAGTTTCATGATGGATTAATGGATTATTCCCCTTTAATTTTTGCAGAAAAGGGTTTCTCTTTGCACACCTAAGAAACCGTCCAAGGCTGAAGAGGAGAGCGGTAAAATTTATTTTGAACCAGAGGAACCTTCGAGAGATCTTCATCCATCACAAGAACCCAGAGTTCATGAGGTGCTTAAAGTCCTTGGAAGCCATGAAGGCCCATCCACAGCTAGCCCGGAAGTTGAAGTTCCTGAATTTTCCAATGGCCCAGCTCTAAAGAGGTCGCCTAAAAGCCCATTGAAATCATCAAATGTTGAACCTCCGATGGAAGAGATTTCTCCTCTGAAAGATTTTGTTCCCATTCTGGGAATTCCAGAGTTGATTGAACTGCCTACTGAAGAAACAATAGCACCTCCATTGAAAGAAAAAGTGAAGCCTCCTACTGAAGAGGTGTCTTCCCAATGGAATTTTCTTGCGGAGATCACAACGTTGCATCAAGAGAAGCCAACTAGTCCCAAAGAAGAATTTTTTGTGTCGAAGAAACCAGTTGATCTAGCTGAAGAATACGAGGGAGGAATTCATGATGAGGAAACTCAGACAATTACTCCATTACTCAACATTCCAGAAGTAATTGCATCACTTTTGGAAAAAAATATAGAACCTTCTATAAAAAAATAATGGCAGCTTCTGCTAAAGAGATGCTCGCGCTTCCTGAAGAAGTCAAAAGCGTTGTTGGTGCAGAGATCCTGAGGCTTCTAGAAAAATAATATCCAAGTTGGATGAACTGCGTGATCAAAATGAAGAAGACGTGAGTGGAATTCACGATAAAGTAATTCCCACAAATCCTCTGCCAAAGCTCAGCATTCTAGACGTGATTGAACCAGTTCTAGAACAAAGCGTTCAACTTCCAGTGGAAACAGCCAAAGCTCTTGTTGAAGAAGTAAAAAATTTTGTTCCTATCAAGATCTTGAGCTTGCCTGATTTGAAGCAAAATTTCGATCTGATGGATGGAATTTATAGTGTTGATAAAAGGTGCAATTTGGTAAAGTCGTGTTGTTTTATTCATTGATGTGGAAGGTCAATTTAGGATAGAATTTTTTATAATAAAAATAATGTTTATGGATCCAGCATTTACCATTTGTACAGAGGAACGGTGAAGCATGCTTCATGGCATTTTTTTATACCACCAGCCATTCGAGCACGTGCTCTGTGGCAAGACAAGTTTTGGTTTCCTATTGCGGGAATTTTTAAGAATAGTCGGCTCTTCTTCAATAATTAGGCCAACTGGATTTTTAGAGTTTTAATATTAAATGGATTGTAGATTTTAACTTTTAAATGATATTTTGAAATCAAAAAATTATAAAAAAATGTTATATAAACAAATCACATATTATAGAACTCGGTAGTGTTCTAATTCTTGTACGAAGAATTTTTGAAAATGAGTGAAATTTTAAGTTCCCTTTGCAACTTCAAATATTTTGTTAATTTTAAATGTTTATTTTAGTATTGATATTTGGTTAAGTAGGTAGAAAATATATTTATTTCAGAGTGCTATTGGCAGAATATTTAACAATAGACTTATTTAGGTTAAACTTGCTTCTTCTATTTGCTATTGAGAAACACTACTGACACATTTAGATCTTTGGAGACTATGATGGCCATAAGTTCAATAATATTCAAAGATCATGTCAAGTTTATACACAGTTTTATTTTCTTTTTAGAAGAGATATTTCATCCTTAAATACGATTGCACCACTTTATTTCAGAATGATGCTCTGCACGATTTATTTTAGAAGAGATATTTCATCTTTAAATACTATTGCACCACTTTATTTAAGAGTGATGCTCTGTAGGGCATTTGGAACATTACTAAGAGGATAGGAGATGCAACGTCAAAATTCTATCACCAATCTTTCATAGCGTTTTGATTAGTAGGGAGACTATTTTGTTTATCTGATTAATGCTTTACTTATTTCTATATCCAGTTCATCTAGATGGTTATTATATATCGTGGCTCTTATAATATTAGGTTCTAGGTTTATGGACATGGCTGAGTCCCTATAAGAGGCAAAAATTATTATTATGTATTTTTAGACGGACTATGGCAATGATAGGGTAGGAAAAACTATACCTATCTTTTTTATTTGAAATAAAATATATTTATATGAAACATTTTTGTAAAATATATAGGTGATATACTCTATGAGTTATTATTGTTTTTTATAGGAGTTATTATTATTAAATTTTATTTTTTTATGTTTGTAGTATATTTAATTATATGGAATTCATTTGTCTTCCATATATTTATGTTTTAATATATTTAATATTATGGATAACTGTGTTTATTTTGGAATCCTGAATTTGCTTTTTCACAACTCTTAAGAAGTAATAGAGCATAAAAATTTTCTACTCTGGATTTGTAGATTTTAAAAACAATGACATAATTATCATTATTCAAATATGTTATCTTCAGTTCTTCCATGTCCACCTTGATGGTTGTTCAACATATGGATTTGCAAATTTTAAAAACAAAGACATAATTATCATTATTCAAATATGTTATCTTCATTTCTTCCATGTCCATCTTGTTGGTTGTTCAGCATATGGATAATTCTTGTATTTTGTTAGAGTATTGTAAACCTTCGGAGTTGGATTTTTAAGTAATTGGCTAATTACTTTTCAGTCTGGGGCTATGCCGATAGTGGTTCTGTTCTATGGAATAATGGGGTAGGGAAGAATAGGTTTTCATGTTCTTTCTAGATGTGGAAGGCATGTGATAAGAATTGGGATGATAATTATTAAGGTCCCTAGAGTTCTCTCATTTTACCAAATTGTTATAATCCTTTGTAGACACATCTTTCAGACTATATATAATTTTCTTTGTATTGATTAAAGTTTCCTATACCTGGATGAAGTGATCTAGAAGAAATATGAAGGAATTGTACCAAAAGTACCTTTGATTTTGAAGGTAGAGAATCACAATCTATTTCTTTATTTACGAGGCATTCATGTTGGCATAATCATACAAGGTATTTAACTTCAACATATGCCTAGTGATTTCTAAGGCTCATGAAGCAATATTGCATTAAGATCTCATTGTAACACAATCCTTACCTTTAGTCGATATTTTCTTTTTCTCAACAATTGTCAAAAAATATTAATTAGTGTTATATGTTATTTATTTACGGTGTTTTCTTTACAACATCTGATATAATTTCTAGTTTAATCTCTAGTAAAAAATCCAAATTGATTCTAATAACAACACTAAAATCCCATAAGGCATAAAAGCTCTTTCAATCAAATTTGCAAGAAGGCTAGTGATAAAAATATAAAATTCAAATCATAAAAGTAAGCTTATATTCCAACGCAAGCAACCACAGATTAAAGTACCATTATTTTAATCTCTAGTAAAAAGTCCAAGTTGGTTCTAAGAAGAGGAACACTAAGGTCCCATAGGGCATGAAGGCTCTTTCAATCGAATTTGCAGGTTGGCTAGTGATAAAAATATAAATGCCTGATATTAAATGGTAGTGTGAGAAAATATCTAATATTTTTTAGATTTCAACAAATAGATGTTTTTGTTTGAAAATTTAGGATGGATTAAATCATTTATGATGTTTTAAAGCCTTCAAATTTATGAGGAAAGGATTACTAAATTCTAAAGTGGCATGATTAACTAACTATTTAATGAATGAATGCCAACATAGGAATGGATAATATCCATTATTAGCATAGTTACTAAACTAGCAATTGCACCAATGTTGCAAAGGAAACACCATAAGGGATAAATTCTGGAAGCATAGTGACATACAAAAAATCATTGAAGATAAAAATTAGTAAAAAAATGTTATTCAATAGTCTTACATCATAAGTAGCAGTTTCATGTGAGCTACGAAATCCTTGAAAATGGAAGCATCGTGAGATACAAAAAATCATTGAAGATAAAAATTAGTAAAAAAAAGGTTATTCAGTTGTCTTAAGTCATAAGTAGTAGTTTCATGTGAGCTATGAAATCCTTGAAAGTGCCCATTTTCAGTGGCATATATCTAAAGTGATAATTCATGTTGACTAGCGGTTGTCATTGATTTCAACCCAAGCAGCACAAGGGGCTACCCCAATATTGCATGAGAATTATTACCTACCAAAGTAATATATTCTGGGTCAAGAATGTTTTTGATGGTTTCTACTTTTCAAGATGTTTCCGTTGATATATGGCATGCTACGTAATTCTTCACGGTTTGAGAGATATTCATGTTTGAAGATTGTAACCCCAGTTAGTGGGCTAAAACCCCATGGGGTTGTGGCATGGGTCATTGAAAAGTCATAATTAATATTTTTTAAGCTCATAAAATCCCTCCCATGTTCACTTGTTGAAGCCCCTCTCAACCTAAGCATTTATATAAATTGTGATCCTCGTGTCCTCCTTATGCAAGGGATTTCTCCATTTGAAACAGGTCATCGTGGCAGTTTCACTCTAACTTCTTTTCTACGAAGGTTCAAAAGCTGAAATTTTTATGAGGCAAAGCTACTATCCTGGGGAAGCTCCTGTCAAAATTTCAGATCAAGGTGCGCAATATTTTCGGAGATATGATCTGTGGAAGTCAGTGTTTTTGCAGGCTCCTGAAATTCATCTCAAATAACTGACATTGGGAAAATCATCATAACTCTCTCTCTGAGTATCAAATTGGAATTATGTAAAAAGTGGCAGATATTGCACGAAATTTTATTTTCGCTCTATCAATTTCAGAGCCGAATGAAGAAACAGTGACACGTGGCATGATATACAAGTTCGCTCTACTGAAATAGTCCATAATTAGGGCATTGTGAGAGATTGGACATAACTCTCTCTTGAAGAATCCAAATTGGATCATACCTATGGCATTGGAAGTATGACTCAGAAGACTACTACAAGACCAAAAATTAGATATTGGAGATCTGAAATAACAGAGATACACCAGATTCAATATCGAGCTCCTAGAAGGCAAGGAAAAGCTAGATTATGTGTTGTCACGGGCTGCAAAGGACCAGACTTTCTAGGGCAGCAAAGCAAAGCAAGGTGTAGCAAATGGTAGCATGACAACAGCAGCAACCAAGGTGCAGAACACTAGCAAGAAGTTCATCACATGAAGTCCTCAAGTGGGCAGCACTGCATACAGTCACTGTAAAGGTATCATTGTACTAAGTCATTGTAAATACATTATTGTAAAATTGTTCTAGTGTCTATCTGCCAAGAGTTGAAGAGGCAGTGTCGAGAGGTCTAGGATCATCATTAGGTGGTTGTGTCATAGTTGGGATTATGGTCTAGTGTGTCTTCTTCTTCTACATCATTCAATATCATTGTATAGTGAACCATTTTCCCTGGTACAGGAGTCCATTCTTCTTTTATTATTCTATAGGGTGGTAGGGTGGTGCTATGGTGAGTTGTAGCTCATTGGGTGTTGGGGCATGTGTTCAGTTGACTACTGAATAATATCAGGTGTTAGAGCATCCATTTAGTGGGAGCTGGAGAAGAATTCTTTTCTAGATTCTAGGAAGTTGGAGCTTTATTTTCAATTGGAGTTGAATATTAAAGAATTATTAGAAAAGTATTTGGTGGTTTTTGTCCTGGAGTGGGTTTCCACCTTAAAAACTATGTGCATTTTTGTTCCTTTTGTTTGCTGCTATCAATGTGTAGAAATTTGAATAACTGATATGTTATCCACCGATATTCTCCTGATCACACACTATTTTATCTTCATGCACAATACAGAATCTCTTCTACCATTTATCATTACATGCGGAAATAAAATCAATTGAATGCACACATTAAAACCATAAAAATACACACATATGAACACAATATGTAATGGGAAAGCTTAAAGCTGAAAACCCCAACTATCTGTATATTATATATGTCATAGAGATCATGTAATCATCATCATACAAAGCTCCTCACAAGCTCTAAGATACCCTCAAATTTCTACACACTAATCAAGCTAGATCTAGCAAAACACATGCTCCAATCTCTGCCACTTGATGTACCGCCTCTACCGCGCAATCCCCGCTGAGAATAGATCTTGATGAGTTCATCACCCTGCCTTGACGACGCATTTAAAGGCATCTCTATCGAGTGTTGATGCAAACCATGCATCACCATACTCACAACTGATAGTTAACCTGCTCTTTCACATATTTCTGCACTGGTCTCCACTGAAACTGTCCATGCACTGAAGTTAACTGATGTATTCTTTAGTTGATTTATGAGTTTATAATTAGTGAATTAATTAATAATTAATTCACACCACTCTCACTAGTGTATCAATCAGTTAGACTAGATACAACTAGCTCAACTATGGTTAGATTAGTTAAACTGAACACAACTCCATTAACTTCCTCAATCAACTCCACCAAACTCTCTCACATGAGTTCTAACTGAAGTATCCATGCAATAGCTCCACTTAACCCTCAAGAATAGTGTAATTCCTTCTGTCAGCTCCTGTGCCACATCTGTGCACTTAACTGAAGTGCTCCAAGAGAATAATATAATGTTTAGAGTCCAAATATTATTAAGAGCTAATAATATTCGACATATCTCTGCCACTTGATAGCCTGCCTCTACTGCGCAATCCCTGCTTAAGAATAGCTCTTGATGAGTTCAAATTACCCCAGCCTTGCTCACGCAGTATTTAAAGGCATCTCTACTGAGTGTTGGATGCAAACCATGCATCACTATAGTCACAACTGATAGTCACACTGCTCTTTCACCTATCTCTTCACTGGTCTCCACTGAAACTGTCCATGCACTGTAGTTAACTAATGTATTCTTTAGTTGATTAATGAGTTTATAATTAGTGAATTAATTAATAATTAATTCACACCACTCTCACTAATTGTATCAATAAGTTAAACTAGATACAAATAGCTCAACTATGTTTAGATTAGTTAAACTGAACACAACTCCATTAACTTCCTCAATCAACTCCACCAAACTCTGTCACATGAGTTCTAACTGAAGTGTCCATGCAATAGCTCCACATAACCCTCAGGAATAGCGTAATTCCTTCTATCAACTCCTGTGCCACATCTGTGCACTTAACTGAAGTGCTCCAAGAGAATAAGATAATGTTTAGAGTCCAAATATTATTAAGAGCTAATAATATTCGACATATCTATTTTTAGACTGGCAATCTAAAAATAGATTCCACCAAATATGTCTAAAAATAGAAGTCCATCTATTTTTTCCAACTTGACCAACCATCTACAAATAGCATCCTGCAACTCATAGAATATGATCAACATGTCTAAAAATAGACATAGTCTAAAAATAGACTTTGCGACAAAAATCACCTGTGTGGGCCCCACCTAGTTTAGGTGATCATTTTCCAACTAGGATCAAGAATGATGTTTCAGGATGCCTCCTTCACTGTTTCTTGTTGCATTCTTCAACACTCCCTCTAAAAAAAAAAGGACTGTCTTTGCATGCGACATGAAACTCCATGCATTCGCCCTACAACCTTCACAAGCGCCATGCAACTCCATGCATCTGCTTTGCAACTCTTCTCAAACTGAATAGGCTCCAAAAAACTCAAACAGTCTGATGTATATATCATCAAAGTCTTTGACTTCTACTGGTACCAACTGCACATGTCTTCAGGAACCACTTCACTATTGAACTCTACACCCATGCACTCTGCAATTGTTGTCAACTCTGAACCGCGCTCCAGTATCCGACACTGTCACTTTGATCTGCCTGCATCAATCCAACTGATCATGCTACTGCTGCTCTGTGGGCACCTTGTAGCTAGGTTCAATTCATGAGATCCACGCCATCTCAATGAATCTTGCCCAGAAATCTCCTCTTGGGATTACTCATGCATGTTGCCCCACCTCTCACCTGGTGGTATAGCTGCATGCACTCCCTTTGCCCATCTGGCACGAAATTTCTCTACATGAGTGGTTTCTCCCACTCCATGATCCTCATCTTGTGGCTACTCCACATCCCGAGGTTCACTCTTACCTGCATGCAAAACTTGCTCCCTCTCAAGCACCAATTGCATGGCTTTCTCACACTTCCCAATAGTATGAAGGTATGTAGAAATCCCATCTACTTCAAGTATGTAGAGATTCTTCGCTCGAACCCCAACCTTCTTGACTTGTCCTGTTTCTTTGTACCGAAGGAAAACTTTTCCTTCACTAAAGACAACATCATACCCTTTATCCTCTAACATTGTGTCTGAGATTAAATTCTTCTTTAAACCTGGAAGATGCACTACATCTTGTAAAAGAATGAGTTTACCTGACTCCCTCTGAAAGGTAATGGTACCAATGTCGATTGCATTGTATCGTCCATTTTCGCCCAAATCAACATGCAACTAGAGATCTTTCTCCACCAAGTCACTGAAAATATTCACATCTCCCGTCATGTGGAAGGAAGCACCACTATCAAAATACCACCCCGATCCCAATGCACTAGACACCATGCATGTGATCAATGAGAAGTCCAGCTCAAATTGCGAGGCAAGAGCCTCACCAGTTGTAGCTCCAGCAGCCTGCTTGTTTTTCTTCTTCTGTGGACAATGCATGGAGAAATTCCCATGCTCGTGACAGTGAAAACACTTCACTTTGGACATGTCATGCTCTTTACCATCCGCACCGGATTGAGAAGCATTCTTCTTACCCTTCCCCTTCCTTGCTTTGGCAGCCAAAGCACAATCCTCTTCATCATCATTCTTTGATGAAGATCCATCCCTGGTATCCCCCCTTATCTCCTCCTGCACAAGATCTGACCAAAGTCGCTCCCATCCTGGCAATTTCTGCCGACCATTGACAGAGTCCTAATAGGAATGCCAACTCTTCGGAAGCCCAAGGAGAGCCAAGCTCACCAATTCCTCATCATCCACACTAACTCCTACACTCCCAAGCTCATCCCTGCAGTGGACAAACTTTGTCAAGTATACTGGAATAGTGTCATTCTTCTCCATTTTTATTTTCCTGAGTTTATCCTTGAGCGCCAACTTCCTCAAGTCGCTCTTACTTTGGAACAAATCTGTCAAAGCTTTCCACATCAAGAATGGAAAATATTTACCATGAAGGCTAGAAACTATGTGATCCTTCACACCTTCCAACAGAATCCTTCGACACCTTGCTACCTTCTTTTTCCATGCGTCAAGTACGGCAGCATCACTAGAAGTAGGTTTTGGAATTTTTGCATCTATGAACTCCTTCAACCCATTGTCATCCAGCACCGCCTCCATCTTGTCCTTCCATGTAATATAATTTGAGCTGCCCTCAAGGGAATACTCAAATCGCAATCCGTTGAAAGACATCTCAACTTTGACACCAAGAAATCACTATAGCAATTTCGAATTCCACCAGCACAAAACTCAACTGCTTCAATGCTTTGCAATTTCTCCAATGATCAATATCGCACTGATACCATGTAGAAATTTGAATAACTGATATGTTATCCACCGAGATTCTCCTGATCACACACTATTTTATCTTCATGCACAATACAGAATCTCTTCTACAATTGATTTTATTTCCGCAATTAATGATCAATGGTAGAAGAGATTATGTATTGTGCATGAATATAAAATAGTGTGTGATCAGGAGAATCTCGGTGGATAACATATCAGTTATTCAAATTTCTACACAATGTACTAACACTGATAATAATTTAAGATTAACTAATGCTCTAATTGAAAGAAACACGGATTCACTCCCCCTCTTAGTATTTCCAACCAATTCATCCAGCAATGGAGAAACTCTTGGAGGTCGTTGTGACCCAACTGAAATTTTATAATCCTCATCACATCCAAAAGCCTCAAGTAACAAACCATTATAGAAAAAATCACTTGAGAAATTGTTGGGTCCTTTTGTTTGTTAAAAGCCTTGAAGATGATGTTAAGGCCTGGTACAATAACCTTCCTTATCGTTCTATAAAAATAGGGGATGACATGATTAAAGCATTGCTTACTAGATGGGAAGTGAAATTTGACAAAAATCAGTTACATAAAACAAAAAAGAAGGAGAATTAAATGAATAATTTCGGTGATGCCCAAGATGGTAATAAGATAAATTGAAACATATGTCTCCTCACCTCAAGAGGGCCAACCATGTTACCATTAGTACCAAACAACTAAATGTTGTATATCACATATTTCAAAGGAATAAAGCTTGTAGAATCTATTGAAGAAAGCCCTTTTGCTATAGGTTGGCCACTGTATCTCCCAAACACTTCTTCATGGGGTGAATGAAAAGCCCAAATCTCTGAACTTCTGATTGTAAAACTTGTATAGTTGCTTTCTTCGGTTTTCTTCATTTGATAAGTAATAAAAAAATTATAATGAAATTTATGATCCTAAATTTATATTAAAATTTATGATCCAATACATATTGGCATCATAGTTTTATACAAACTTTGTGCCATGAACAAAAACTGTCATAAAAAAGTGTTTCAACATGATAGAAAAAGACCAAACACACGACTTCCGTAAAAAAATCAAAAGGAAGAAAAAACAGGGGAGCATTGATTAATGGCAAAAATATTTTAGATAAAATTTGAAACTAAAGAGGGTTGTAGTTTGAATTTTTGAATATTTAATTTTTAAATAAATATTAATTAGAAAAAGATTTTATATAAGATTTGAAAATAGAAAAACAAGTTTTGAATTGTGGAAAAGAAAAATCTTAGAGATAATAAACAAGTGTTTTTGGTTTTGGTTAATAAATTGAAGTTTTAAAATTATTTACATTAATTAAAATTATTAAAAAATATTTAAATTAAAAAATAAATATAAATATAAATATAATTAGAATAATTTTTTTATGAAAAATAAAAGGAAATTTTAATGATTGGAAAAAATTTAAACAAATTCCCAATTTGAAAAATTTTAATCCAAATGTTTTTCATATCCCATCGAACAAACTCGAACTTAATAACTATGATTCTGAGTGGTATGCAGGAAATGAAGTGCCCAGATATAGCTTCCCGAATGTCATTGTATTGCGTTTCAACTATAATATAATTTGAGATGGTCGTCGATCTTCTGGGTTAACAGTATTTGTATTCACTGTTTCTGGTTATAGTGTTAGTCAGTGCACAATTTGGGATATTTATTTGAATGGAACGAGATGATAGTAATAAAATAGTTTGGAGGGTAGTTTTTTATTTTGAAATTTTGTAATTTTTTTTTGTTTTTTAATTAGATAGTTGAAGTGTTTGAATTCCATTTTTTTATAGAGAAAATAGATTAAATATTATCATAAATTTTTAAGGCACTCAAAATTCTGAAATTTAATGACTGCAATCTAAATTTTCAAAAATCTTTAACAAAATATTTTATAATCTTACCAAAATTTCTAAATTATTCTATGATTTTTTTTAGACTACAACAATGAAAAGGGAATTCTGTTATTATGTATTCATTGCCCGGTATCTCTTTAACTAAAATGTAGGTTTATTATGGTGTAAAAGCAGATCGCATGACAAAGCATTGAGAAAATAACACTCCATACAATAGGTTGACATAAGAGAGCGTTGATACTTAAAACAATGTTAGAATTTAATACCTCAGTTTAAGAGGTTCAATATTTGATAGATAAATGTCTTTTCGATTAATCACATCGTTATCTTTAGGATTAGGTCAACAATGTGATTAATCCAAAAGACATTTATCTACATTATAGATCACAAAAGTCTTAGATCTAACATGTTCAACATTTATTAATATGATTCAATATAAGTGTGAGTACTATGGTGCTTTAAGCTACAAGGTAGATTTTGTAAACTTATATCTTCACCTAAATTGTATATTTTCACTTAAATTAAATGATAAGTACTTTCCATTATTACATTTTTTTTTTATCTCACTAACATGCAAATTTGACCCAAATATATTCAACCTAATAGGTTTATCATTTTCTTTTTTGGAGTTATCATTGCATTAAATTTAAATTACATATTTTATATTTTATAACAATTAATGAATTCTATCAGTATGTGTACATTTTTCCACAAAAATTACATAGTAGTTAGTACCTGCAGCTTAGCTTAAATATAATTTAATTAAACTAAAAAACAATAAATACATAAAGATTTTATCACAAAAATAAAATAACTAATAAAATATTGTGTTGTTGAATGTCATCACCAAAATTAAAAAATATGTTTAACTAATATTGTTTATATGTGTGTGTTTATTTTATATGTGTGTGTGTGCACCTATGATATGTGTGTGTTTATTGTTTATTTTTTATTAATATTGAAAATAAAGCGACAAAATTATAATTCATGAAAATAGAAATAATAATAAGAAACTATCAAAATCAAAAGGTTAAATAAAAAAAATAAAAAACTGAAAACTAAAACTTAATAACTAATATAAATGAAATTTACTAAAAACATCTTATAATAAGACCTCAACCAATCACCTTACAAATAAATGAATTTAATTAAAAATATAATAATAAAAATTAAATTCCCAATGTTAAACTATGATTAAGGGGAATAATTTTTTTATCAAAAACAAACTAATAAGCACTCAAAAGAAAATTAAATGATTAATACCATAATAAATATATTTACATTTATAAATTTAAAACCTTAAACATATAAAAACTTTAATTATTTCATATATTAATAATTCTTTATATATGTCAATGCATTTTTTTAATCTTTGTATTTATATTTATCTATATTTGTTAAAATATTTATATTATAAGTACTTTTTTATGGAATAAAAAAATTTAATGTGATGGTTACAAATTTTTATAAACATCAAATTTGTTAAATGTCTATGAATGTAAGTTTGTTTCTAGATCCCATATTTCCATGAGGGTCATTTTCCTTGTTATTTTGTTACATGTTTCTTGGAAAGAGACAATGTGGGGTAACATGGTTCATATATTTGAATATTATGATCAATACAATGGATAATTGGGTTAGTGAAACTGTAAAATTTGAATCCAAGTATTTCTTAAAAGATGGAAGCATCTTCAACTCTTTCCAGTAGTGCTATATTTTGAAAATTAGGATAGTGATAGCTTCTGATACACAATTTACTTTCCAATAATTTCATCATTTCTCTTAGATATAATAATAATTATTCTCTTATATATAAATGAAGTTAACATACTATAGGTTAGTGCACTCATTAAAATCTTATTTTCCTCACTATTTATTTCCCAAAATAAAACCATCACAAACATTAGAAACTAGCAAAGATTCAATAAGAACTTTACATTGTCTTATTCCTACCAACTAGAATGTATAATAGTTTTCATGTCTAAAAAATTCAACAAATATAATTGACTATAAAAAAATTACCATGCTTAAGAGCTATCATTTCTTCAACTACATAACCAAAAAAAATACTTCGAACTCCCTTTTAGATTCGATTCATATATTTATTTTCTTCTCTCTCATATAAGATTTTCTAACAAATTAGTCCTATATAATGGTTATCCTCATTAACATTAACTCTCCTTAAGAAAATATTACCATATTAGTTGAATAGGTTGTCTCATAACTCTTGTGTAATTAAAAAATAACTATCATGTGCTCAACCAATGTCTCATAACTCTTGGTTACGCCTGTTTTATCAAAAAGATCCTCTTCGCCCGTTTGTCTCCTCTATCTCCTCGCTGAGTTTTTTTCAGTGGATCTCCTCGCTGAGTTGATGAGTCATTGCACACCGAAATAAATTAGGAATTAATAGCAGCCACCCAAGTCGGACATCACGACTCCTTGCTTGTTTCGTCTGTGATTTCACTGTAATTTCAATCAAAAGACCGGCCTTACCGTTTTCAAAGCAAGTTGACAGATTGAGTAAAGTACAAGATAACTAAGTCCGTCGTATCTATATCCTATTTACCATCCAATCTAACTGTGATGATAATTTATTTATATATTTTATTATGGATGGAGAAGTTGCATGATGTTTCATTGTATGGAGAAACTAAAAAGCATAGGAAAGGTGTATAACAAGGAAATAATAAGATGACACCAACCTGAGTAGGAAATAGACACCAATATATAAGAATTTAATATTAATATTATTATTGATATTAATATAAATGTAATAATAATTTTATTATAAATAAACCCAATAAATTATAAAAGCAAGCCATATATAATATTATCAAAAGTATTTCTATGTTTTAACTAGCTTAAAAAAGAAAATTAATATTAATATAGCCAAGATTAGAACGAACTCTCATGAGCTCTATAGTGAAACAGGTTGTTGGACAGTTCCTAAAACACCATGAATGAAAAGGATCTTCCATCCCTATGATAATATAAACATCAAGGATGAAAATCACTTCCTCTTAGAGTGCCCCGCGTACAACCACATTAGAGCTCAATTTCATAATATTTGTTGCAATATTGACCTTCTTAGCCTTTTAAGATGTCAAAATTATAGTGAGCCCGAGAGGCTTCTCTCCAAGCTTTTCGAGCATAGGAATGAAATCTTAAATCAAACTAAATAACTATTTTCTTTAGGTCCGATAGACCAAATATTGACCACCATCATCATCATCATCAAAAACAAAAAGCAACAATAAATAAAGGAAACTGACCAATATTAAAAACTCATGGCAATAATATTAATGTATTTATAATAATTGTATTATTAATAAGAAATTCATTCATTTAATTTATTTATTTATATAAATAAACCACATTAAATGTTAAAAATCAATTCTAATATTATTTAAAAAATAATATAAATAATTATTATTTTAATAATATTAATATTAACAGATATTTTAATAATTATTAATAATAATTATTTAAAAATAAATTTTATTATTAATTATTATTATTAATTATTTTTAATTATTATTATTATTAATTATTCTTAATAGTTATTATTAATTTATAAAAGTTCTTTCGGTGATAATCACATCTAATCAAATTTTTTTGATGTGTTCTGAACTAGCCAGTGTGGTTCATCTTGTCCTAATGATGAATCACATTGGTTGGTTCGAAATGTGTCAGCAAAATTTGATTAGATGTGATTATCACCGAAAGAAATTTTATAAATTCGTATGGATCATAGAAGAAAAATTCGTAATTATTATTAATAATAATTATTTAACAATAATTATTATTATTATTTATTCTTAATAATTATTACTAATTAAAAAAAATTGTGAATAATGATATTAATAATAAACGCATGTCTTTTCCCGGATGCGGGTGTATAAAGGGGCGATCAATGTGACGTGATAGGGGTGGGACGAGGTGTGGCGACACCTGCCTATCCATGACATGGTGGGAAATCGACTTATGAATGACGGCTCTTTGCATTTAAGACGCTCAGGGTTCAATTGCTTCGCATTAACTAGTTTCGCTCCTCATACCCTGTCCTCCTCTCCTGTTCACGCCTCCGCATGCTCCATCATGCTTCGGACTTTGGCTCTCTTCAATGAGAGAGTAATGGTGGGTGCTTCTCGATGCTTGAATGGGAATGATAAATTGGAGCTCCGCTCTGGTCTATCTGTGGAGCCACATCCTTCGAACCATTTTCATTTCTCTCTGGCCTCTGGCCTCTGTTTTGGCTTCTGTCTGCACTGTGCTGGCCCCGTCATTCCTACTGCTCTGCCTCGCTTTGAGCCTGCTACTTCTCGTTGCTTGAATGGGGATGATAATTTGGAGCTCCGCTCTGGTCTATTTGCAGAGCCGCATCCATTGAACCATTTGCATTTCTCTCTGGCCTCTAGCCTCTGTTCTTGCTTCTGTATGCATTTCTCTCGCCCCGTCATTCCTGCTGCTCTGCCTCACTTTGAGCCCATTGTTGTTTCCTCCCCTACGCCTCGTCTGCGTCATAGATTGTGAAGCCGCAGGGGCGGCACCAGGGGCTGTCCCCTACGTGCGCCCTCCAGCCCCTCTTCTAAGTCGCCTTCCCTCTCCAGTGAATTCTATGTAGGCCACTATCCTCACACCCGCAGTGGGAGAGGGCGGTTTCATGATTCTACCCACCGTTTGGGCTCCCCTGTTCCACATCCCCCTGCCACCTTGCCTTCTCCCATGACTGGCTCAGCGCTTTTCTCCTTCGATTGCACTCTGAACTGCCCAAGGATTACAGCTACCATTACTGTGGTCTTCCATGAGGAAGCCCAGTTGGGGGAGCCAAGCTCTCTTCCGGCGGGCCTCGGCTCTGACAAAGCTCAGTTTTCGAACCTCCATGTGGGGATTGGTAGTGTGGCTACGAAGGATTCAGAAGCTCATGCTCGCAGTGCTTATGATGTGGAGATGGCGCCAGTTGATCCTGGTCCTTCTGAATCTGAAGTTGCGCTTGCCAGGGACCTGCTTGCAAAAGGTTGGTTCTGTATAGTCGAAGAGCCTCCAGATGATTATTTTACTCTCTGCGGTCTTGTTATCTTGCTTCGCGGCCCATATAATTGGGCAAGTCTCTGTTCATATTGCTATGTTGAATTTTTGTTTAATTTTGGAACTCTATAAACTCTACAAACATCAAAGAGATCAAATTGGCTCCCCTGCGTGGGAATTTCTAATCTGTTCAAGACTGGTTTCCCTGTCACTAGGAAGTCTTCATCTATGTTTTTCTTGACAATTCTGCCTTTAATCAGGGCAGTGTTTTTTACTACAGTCATGATGTAATTTTACTCCCTTTTTTAATACATTAATCTTAATTAGAAAAATAAAAATAAACACATGTCTTTAGCTAAGAAAGTCTAGCAAGATGGGGATTATTAATGAAATATGAAGGGTGAAAAATTCTGTTGCTGGATGAACTAGGCGCAGGCGCAGCTGCCCCACCCCCCACCCGCTACAATAGCATCCTCAGCTGCTCGACTGTGGTCGCATGGCCCCTCCGAAGGACATCTCGAAGGCGGCTTCCCCACTTGATCATGCTTTGGCCTTCTCGGCGTTGTTTAGCTCTTTGAAGCCGTCTCGAACAAGGCCTGCAATATCAAAGTTTGTTAAAAGACTGGATGGGATTCAGGAAGTTTCTCTGCCTCCTGTGATCCCTCGAATGACATCCCTCTCACTTGCTGAGAAAGGCCTCATTGGAAAATTTACTGGTCTCCGGCCCTCACCGAAGACAGTCGAGAAATAGGTAGAATGAAACTGGATGGACAATATCAATGGGAAAATTTATATCAGATTTTGTGGTAAGGGTTATTATACATTCCATTTTGAGACAAAAGATGACAAAGATATCATATTTAGGAATGGCCCATACTTCATGGACACCATAGGCCTTTACCTAAACAAATAGACTCTAGATTTCGATCCGGAACTCGACGTTCCCAAGGTTGTCCCTGTTTGGGTTCGTCTTCCTCATCTTCCCCTTCATTGCTAGGGAGATGACTCGGTAAGAGTGATTTGAAATGCCGTAGGAAAATTTATTGACAGAAGTGAGCCAAACGACAACATGCAATCTTATGCAAGAATCTGCGTTGAGGTTGATCTAAGGAAAAGACTTTTGGAGGTGATCAAGCTAAAAGTGGACAACTAGATGCATATACAGCAACTAGACTATGAACAAATCCCCTTGAAGTGTAATTTATGCCATGACTACGGTCATTTCACTAATAGATGTGAAAAATTTATTGAAGTTGTAAACAAAGATCCTGAAACTCAATGGGAAGTCATTAAAAAGAAAAAGACAGTGAACTCTAAAATATTTGGTGCTTCATTTGCCTATCAACCCTCTCAATCTGTCATCCCCCCCAATCACTCTCACATGGAACCTTCCTTATCCTCCCCCAAAATGCTTGATCCCCCCCTGAACCCTCTCCCAACCCCCAATCCTCCCTTCAACTCTCCAACCCTTTCTCCTCACTTGCCTCCTATGAAGAGGATCCTCCTTAGCCATCCACCGCTTCCCCACATCCGGACTCCGTCATACATCCATCACCTTCCAAGTCATGTCCTCCATTCTCTTCATTTGAGCCCTCTTCAGCTCAGATTGTCACCAAGAATGAAGCTAAAGAGCATGGGGCTATTTTGGAAATCCTTAAAAGATCAGACCCCAGAAGAAAATCATCCAAACACCATCGTGATGAAGTAGCACAGATGGATATTTCTCTTGGTAAGTAGCACCCAATAGAATCCTACATCGGAGGGCCTATAATCAAAGAATCCAATCAGCATGAACCAAAAGGGAAGACAGGGTAACAACCTGCATTCCTGAAATAATGAAAGTTCTCACTTGGAACTGTAGGGGATTAGGACACCCCTCTAAAAACACTGCCTAAAAATACCTTTTCAATCAAGAAAAGCCAGATATAGTCCTTCTAGAAGAAACCAAACAAGGAGAGACAAAAATAGGAAATATCATCAACAAAATTAGGAATTACACGGGCACCTTGGTGGAATCCAGAGGAGCCTCAGGAGGAATATCCACAATATGGAACCAGAACACTTGGCATCAGATGGAAGTTATTAAGACTCATGATAATTGTTTATAATATTTATGGGCCAAACCACTACAGAGACAAACAAGTTTGCTGGAATACCATGAAAGGTGACATAAAAAGTGAGGAAAATCCTAACATCATCATTGGAGTGCAGGCCAATAAAAAAGAGGAGGTCAGTTTAACCCTGATCCTTTAAGAGAGTAGTTGGAAACCATTAATAAAGATCACGACCTGGTGGATATAATCCCCAAAAATTGAAAATTATTTGGAATAACCATAGAATTGGGGCTCGAAACATTATCGAAAGGCTTGACCATTTCCTCGTTGATGTTTCCTTCATTTCTCATTTTTATGTTTCCACCTCTCCCATCTTGACATGTTCTACCTCTGATCATTATCTCATCTCTCTTATCTTAGGTGATCAGTCCTCCTTTGGGCCTCTTCCCTTTCGATATAACTCGCTCTAGTGTGAATTATCTGATGGTAGATAGATCGTTTGTGGAGATTCCTCAAAATGAGGTATAGTGCCAGGGTCATCTAATATATCACTCATGTTGCACCATTTTCATGTTGAATGTTGTCAATAATCTTTTGAATTGAATGAGGAAGTATTATCTTGATGTTCAACAACTAGTGGTCCAACAGATGTCACAGGAAAAGGCTCATATAGATAATAATTATGATTTCAAGTATCCTCTACATACTCATCAACTAATGGTGAGGGAAACTCTATAATATGTTCATTTGGTGGTGCATTAAAAACATCTTCTTCAAACTTTACACTCCTTTCGATAACGAGCTCTTTAGTGTTGATATCAGGAAATATGTACCCTTTGACTTCATCAAAATATCCAAAAAATATGCATTCCTTTCTCTTAGGCTCCAAATATTTTCTCTTCTCTATAGGAATGTGGGCCCATTTTCAAGATCCAAAGTTCATAAATGAATGACTTCAGGTTGCATGCTAGTCCAAGCCTCAAAATGTGTTTTTCCAGTGACAGATTTGTAAGGAGATCTATTATAGATGTATGAGGCACAATTGATAGCTTAAGCCTGTTAGTGTCATCCTATAGAACCTGTCACTAATGATCAAATGGGATCTTATCATGTTTTTTTAAGGTCTCATAGTCAAATTTTTGTCATTTCATTAGGTTTTCAAGCAACAATTTGGTCACTGGGTAGTAGCCGGTGTAGGGATATTTCCACTGAGTGTACCATCATTCAAATATCATCATCATCATTCCATTCATCACCATTATTATTTCATTCAGTTCAGTGTCTCTATTACGTTATTAGGGTTTCAAGGTCACCAAATCTGTCATTCCATACATAAAATCCAAAAATTAGAGGAGTGGTAATAGGTAATTGGTCCAATAAAGTTTTATTTCAAATGAAATTCGTGTTTCAATATGTAATAATTTCATCATGTTTCTAAAGCTGCATACAAAGTTTCAAAGCTACAAGTTTTCAATAACAAAGTGACCAATACAAGCTATACAAAGACCAATTCAAATCATTTTTTTTCATTCAAACTCATGAAGAAGAGATCTCATTCATCAACAACAGAAATTCATCAATTTCAAGACAAAAACACTCAAAATTTTGGTGCTAAAGTTGCCTCGCTGCACTTTCTTCCCTCCACGCTATGATATCTTCACAAGGTTGTGTTTTCTCTCCCGGAGGCATCAAATCATTATTTTAAGGTTTTGAAGGCTGTCAATGTGTCAAGCATATATGTACATGTAAGTATCACCTCAAAAAAACCATCCTTGCAGCTCAATTTCATGGTTTTAGTGCGAAAAACCTACATTAGCCTCCATGTTGTGTTTTTGTAGTTAAACCATATTTTCACAATTTTTAAGACAAATACTCTTTCCCACAGATTTTTTTACCTCCTTGACACTCCTAACCATCCTCCACATCCTTCACATCCTTTCATTCCCCATTCCTAAGTCCCAAACCCTAAACCCTAGCTAAATTATGCCATTTTGGGCAGTTTTCGTAGCTAGGACTGTGTTATAATTTCCTAGCTCAATCCCCTTGCCCATTTCACTTCCTATAGCTCCCTAAAACGCCTTCCCATCTCCCTAAATTTTCGTACACTCATCTCCCTTCCATAAATCACTCATCTTGTCCCTTTTCCCCTTCCCTTGTTTTGTCATACTAGGGTTTTTCCCCCTTGCAATCAACAAAGTGGAGGAAAAGAGATCTTATAACAAAGGAGGTCAAGTGATAAGACATAAGCCCCTAAAAACCCTTGAAATGATGTATACACCACTGCCCAAGCATTTTTTTCAAGCAGTAGGGTGTCTTCCTTTTTGTCAACTAGTTGAGAAGGTCAAATATAATGCCACATTGACGAAGTTGTTTTCCACTCAACTCAAAAGGGACAAAATAAAAACTATAGGGATTAATTTCACTATATCAACTGATATAGTAGCTGAGGCCACAAGCATGCCTAACCATCATGAAAAACAATTTAAGAACCAAGATTGAGCCCTTCAAAATTATCAGCCCTATCTCAGAAGACATCACCAACAACACATGAAGAATTATTTTCTCGTTGGGCACAACCTTGAGAAGTACACACCACTTATGAAGATCATCATGAAGCACTTCACCTGTGAGGGAATATTTTCTAGACTGTATGGGTATCATGTCAGGCTTATCATGCATTTCACAGGTGTAAAGCCACCCAATTTTCCCTATTACCTCTACAAAAGTTTGGCAAAGATGGCAGAAAAGGTCCAGCATAAGCAGAGTAGTCTTGAAAGCAGCCTCTTCCATGATGCCCTGATCAAAATAATTTTTTTACACTATCTTGAGGAGAAGAACATCACTTGGGACACTTTCATGCAGGCATATGTCTTTTTGTCTTCTATTAGCCAGCCTACTAGCCCTATTTCTCCTTCAACACCATCAAAAGCTTCAACACCATCTAGACATGTGGAGATTGGCTCACCTAGCACCACTTCAGTGAGGAGGAAGATTGAGGTCACCAAGACCTATCAGAGAGGTAGAAGGCTTGTGGTTTTTCCTTAGATTCGGGAAGGGGCCAAGCCCACATTAGCAAAGCAATGATTACATTCACAGCATGAGACATCCATATATGAGGAGGAGCATCATTTTGACCTAGTAGATTTGGAGGCTAGTGAAGAGCATGAAAACTCAAAGAGGATCATCAAGGAAAAATATGCTCAGATCAAAGAACTTCAAGACAACTTGGAAAGGGTTAATTTCATCATTTGCTTCCTAGAGCAAGAAAACAATCAGTTAAGGAAAATCAATTGTCTTTAGAGAAAAGTTGGTTTGAGACTAGCATGCATGATATGAAAGGTAAAGCAGTGATTGACACTGAACTGTCAGAAAAGCATGAAGAGCGGGTGACAAGAGAAGTACCAAGGACCATGTATCTTAGAAGAGCATTGCAGAAATAAAGAGAGAAAAATGCATGAGATGAAGAGTTGAGTTTCGAAGAAAGAATAGCCATGGAAATAATTGAAAACAAGGAGTTTTGGCTTGAGAAGGTCAATATTCACTTGGAGAAACTCCTTGAAAAGGCCAATAGGGAAAACAAGATACATAAGCACATGGATAACCATTACTATGCAAGAAATCAAATTTTTAATGTCAAACACAAATAGTTGCAAGCCAGACTGAAGGAAACCCTACAAAGTCAAAATGAGAAGGAAAAATTTTGAGATTGTTGTTGATGCTTCCCTAGTTGCACAAAATACCTCATGAGGCACCTCTGGATCAATTTTGAGGAGTTTTGGGGCAAATTTTGTTTTTTGTGACATTTTGGTCAAAATTGGAAATTTGAAAAACTAGTTATACTGGCAAAAGTGTAGCATGGGACATGCTACGCTTTTGTTGGGGGGGCCCACTGGAGGAAAAATCAACATTTTTGGATTCCTCTTGACAAGTACATCAATATGGGTCAATTATTTGACAAATTAAACCAATTTTGTGTTGGGAAAAATACTGAGAGGGGGGGTGAATCAGTATTTATAGCAAACCAAAACCTTTTTCTTTTCTTCCACTGAAACCCTTAGGCTACTTTATAGAAACCAGCTGTTGTATATTCTTAAGAAAACAAGAGTGCAATCAGTGATCTTATTATGTATTTAATTCTTCTCTTAGGTTATTTTATCATTCATCAGATGTCTAGTAAGTAGAATAAACCATCACATATAAGTAAGACACATGAACACAAGGATTTAAGGTGGAAACCCAATTTGGGAGAAAACCACCGCTGCTGCAATCTCAGTCTTCAATATTTATTATACATAAAACTTTTTACAATTTTATACTGATGCGTAATTATACGTACGTGTGCACCCACCCGCAAGTCTACAATCTTCTCTCGTTTACCAAACTCCTTTCCCGGAAGGGAGATTCAACCCCCTAAAAATAACACCAAGCCTCTACCGGCAGTAGTTACTACTTCCAAACTGAAGGCTTCAACCCTCAAACTTACTGCAGACCATGTTTCATCGATTTTCGCACTGAATCAATCAATTTCAATGCAACCTTTTATTAAATTATCAAAAACTATATTTTGCCCAATTCTTCATAACAGAACAGTAGATCACTGTAACTGAAATATCAGAAGTAATCCGGACTCTAGAGAATTTATGCATTCAACATTCTGAGTATCCTTCTGTGTATATTAATCTTCAGAAACCCCAGCCGTCATATGCACTTTCAATGTAGATGACTCGCACATATATATACGTGCTTTTCTTGTATAGATCTATAATAATAATATGTTTGGAGAGCAGGCCAGATCTACAAAAGCTTACTCGGATTCATATGCGTTCTTCAGTAGACATGCGCTAGCTCTTCATCATTTCTTCTGTTGAAAAATCTCAAGACTCATCACCTTTATATCAATATCTCGATGGGCACATCATGGACTCAGAATCATCAATTAAGCACGTCATCTGTCCATACAGATATTCTTTCGAGGAATTCCTTCTTCATCAAAACCATTACACCTAATTGAATAATGATCTTTTTCCTTTTATATAGTTATCGCCTTATTAAAACCATGAGGCAAAAACCATTTCAACCGCTAATGGTATTCTTTTTACAATTTTTCCAATGGTTTGGCCCTCGGGGTTTTTATTTATTTATACAGGCCCCGTAATATTATTTTTAATTAAAAATTCAATGAACTTTTAATTTGGGCTTTATATATAAAAATCCAATGCTTTCGAATAATTCAATATTAATAAAACTTTGACCCTTGGCCCACATATGCACCCCTCCATACCAAAATAAACTTCGCGCAGGTCCATTGCCCGATCACCGTTGGATCACAAGCCTCCAAGATCGACGGATATCGCTTGGGCAACTTGCACGAGCAATAACACGCGATGGCACGTCGTACTTGTGTTATTCTTCATGCATATTAATTAACCTCCATGCAAGTCCGACGCACGATCACCGTCTGATTGCCCCCTTTCAGATCAATGGTGCAAAAGCAATTTCGCTGGCCATCCTGGTACGGGCTTTAACACGCGATGGACTATCATTATCGTGCAATTGGTGGTTTTTTCAGGGACGTGTGTCAACATCTCTATGGAATCGCTGCCAATTCGGGAATACCACCTATCATCCAAAGGTGGTGCGGAAAAACTCGGAAACCACCTTCACTATTCACTCGCAGTTTTTAAACAGTTATCATCCGTTCAATCGCTCTGTACTCCAGGTTCTGTTTGCGTATCTGCGCCATTTGTAAAGCCAAACTTCGTTTTAAGTATTCTTCCATAGGTTATATATGTATATATAATGTGTTCTGTAGATACTGAACGTGTCCATGGCTCACTGTACCGATACCTTAGCAACCTGATAAAAGCACGAATCTATCCATAGATCATCACATAGAGTTGCAGGAAATTTCGTATTAGAATTGAATCAATCAAAGCCCCAATTTCTCTGGTTATTAACAGAGTATCACCAAAACTCAACCATACACATAATTTCTTTCTCCTCCATACGTTATATTTATACATGAATTAACTTTTGCAGGGTTTATAATTTCTGTAAAATCAAGTCAACCCAGTCTTCGGACAATTCTCCTTCAATGTACTTCTTGTCTCTGTAAATGCATCTTTCCTCTATTCTTTGTTGTTGATCCTGTTGATCGTTGATCTCTGCAACTCTGATGTTCTTCTTTGTTTCCCATGCCTTTGCCAATTCCTTTGCCACATCCTTTACTATTAATGACACTATTCCAATGATCTCCCCATGTCATTTTGTCTTCAATACATTACCTTCCATGGTATGTTTGAAGTTCTTCCCTGTCACAGTTCTGCAATTCCTTTATGAAATAGGTTTCCATCAAGGACAACACATGGCATCATATTGCCAAAAATCTCCCCCTTTGGACTTGATGGCAACCATGATAGTGTTTTATCATTACAGTAGATAGATACATTGATTGTAACCATTATTCAAACACCATGATACTCTCCCCCTTTGACATCAAGGGCAAAGGTTTGACAATACCATGCTCCCCCTGAGGTCATGCCTTGTCATATGACCAATGCTCCCCCTTAGCCTATGCAATTAGAGATGCCCACCAACACCTCACAACCAATTTAGTATTCTGTAATTAAGTAGACCGGACCCTCTACATAGCAGAGATGACTCCCAGTTTCTATCTGAGATATTCGAACGCTTCCCTGGGTAGAGGTTTAGTAAATATATCAGCAACTTGTTCTTTGGAGGAAACATACTCCAATTTTACCTTTTTCTCAAGCACTTGTTCTCGTAATAAATGATATTTCATGGGCATGTGCTTGGTCTTGGAATGCATAACAGGATTCTTTGAGATGTTGATGGCACTTGTATTATCACACATAATGGAGATAGGTGGTGAACATTTGATTTGAAAATCTTGTAGGGTTTGCATCATCCAAAGAAGTTGAGTGCAACATGATGCTGCAGCCACATGTTCAGCTTCTGCTGTAGATAAGGCAATGGAGTTTTGCTTCTTGCTGAACCAAGATATTAACCAGGACCCCATAAAGAATGCACCACCACTAGTGGTTTTCTGATCATCAATACTTCCAGCCCAATCTGCATCTGTGTATGCATGAAGAGTAAGTTCAACATTCTTTGGGTACCATAGTCCAAAATCTTTAGTTCCTTGTAGATATTTGAATATTATTTTCACAGCCTGAAGATGAGACTCTTTTGGATTAGCTTGGAATCATCCAACAATCCCGACTGCAAGCATGACATCTAGTCTTGTCCCAGTGAGATAAAGTAGACTTCCTATCATAGATCTGTATTCTGGTTGATTTACGTTGGGGAAATCATCATTAGAACTGAGATTACATATGGTTATCATTGGTGTACTTACAGGTTTGCAATCTTCCATGCCATACTTCTTCAAGATTTGCTTGAGGTACTTTGCTTGTGATAAGAATATACCATCTGTTGCTTGTTGCACTTGCAGGCCAAGAAAGAATGTTAGTTCCCCAAGTAAATACATTTCAAATTCTTGCTGCATATCAGAAGCAAATTTCTGACTCATAGACTCTTCATTACTTCCAAAAATGATATCATCAACATATACAACCACAATCAATAGTTTTTCATTTTCAGTTTTTGTGTATAAGTTGCTATCAGCAGACCCTTTTGAAAATCCTTGTTGATGAAGATATTTGTCAAGACGATAGTACCATGCCCGTGGAGCTTGTTTGAGACCATATAGAGCCTTTTTAAGTCTACAAACAAGTTTTTCATCATTTCCCAAAATGAATCCTTCTGGTTGTTCTATATAAACTTCTTCTTCTAGGTCACCATTGAGAAAAGCAGATTTAACATCCATTTGATAAACTCTGATTTGTTGGAAGCTTGAATAAGCAAGGAACATTCTTATGGCTTCAAGTCTGGCTACAGGAGCAAAGGTTTCTTCAAAGTCTATACCTTCTTGTTGAGCATACCCCTTGCAAACAAGTCTAGCTTTATTTCTTATAACATCCCCATTCTCATTTAACTTGTTTTTTAATATCCATTTAGTTCCAATGACATTTTTGTCATGAGGTCTTGGTACTAATTCCCAAGTGTGATTCTTTTCAATTTGATCAAGCTCTTCATTCATGGCTTGAATCCAACATTCATCTTTGCTAGCTTGACTGACACTGTGAGGTTCAATAGTGGACAGAAATGCCAGATTACTAGAAGATCCCACAAGAGTCCTTCTTGTTTGTACACCTGATTCCTTTTCTCCCAAAATTTGAGATTCTGGATGATTCTTTTGAACATATCTAGATGGAGCCTTTTCAGAAAACTCCTCTTCAGGTTCTTCACTGGGTGCACTGTTTGTATCATTACTGTTTGATGTAGAAGGATATGTATCCTCATCATCTTCATCTGTTGTTTTCTTTTCTTCTTTTGGGGCTGCAAGAGACTCATCAATAACAACATCAATACATTCAACAATATTTCGAAGTATTTTATTGTAACATTTATATGCCTTACTCCTAGAGGAGTAACCAAGAAATATTCCCTCATCTGCTCTGGGTTCAAACTTGCCAAGTTTTTCATCATTATTCTTGATAAAGCATTTGCTCCCAAAAATTCTAAAATTCTTTATAGTGGGAGGATTACCATACCAGAGTTCATATGGAGTTTTATCACTATTTACTCGAACATGTGCTTTGTTGAGATTGTTGACTGCTGTATGTGCTGCTTCTCCCCAAAATGTGTCAGGTGTTCCAGAATCATCAAGCATAGCTCTAGCCATTTGTTGAACTGTTATGTTCATTCTCTCTGCAACGCCATTCTGTTGTGGAGTGCCTGCTACAGAAAATTGTCTTTTTATGCCATGTTGTTCACAAAATTCAAGGAATTCATTGGATGTGTATTCTCCTCCTCTATCAGATCTGAGACACTTGATTTTTAGATCTAACTCATTCTCAACTAGTGCTTTGAAGATCTGAAATTTCTCAAATGCTTCATCTTTGTGTTTAAGCAGCCCAATCCAACACATTCTAGAGAAATCATCAATGAACAAGATATAGTATTCTTCACCATGTGGTGAATTTTTCCTCATAGGTCCACATATGTCAGTATGAATGAGTTCAAGAGGCTTGCTTGATGATCCTTCCTTGGCATTAAATTGTACTCTGGTTTGCTTGCCGAATTGGCAAGATTTGCATATGATATTTTCAGGTAGAGTAATATTGGGAAGATCACGAACAACTTTAAGTCTTCTTGATTTGTTGATTTGAGAGAAGCTCAGATGCCCCAACCTTCTATGCCATAGCCAATTTTCTGAAGATTTACTCAAATAACATTGTTCTTTGGGGTTCTTCAATATATACAGGTTGTTTGGAGTTCTTTTTCCTTTTATAATTGCTTTACTTGTATCAAGATCACGTACCACACATTCTTTTGAACTAAAGACAACTTCAGTTCCTTGATCACACATTTGAATTACACTTAACAAGTTATGCTTTAATCCATACACATACATGATTTCTTTAGCTTTCACCTTATCTTTTAGGAACACGGACCCTTTTCCTTTAATGACCGCAGGAGTATCATTTCCAAATGTAACATTCTTCTCCTTTTCTAGAGCACTATATGCAAGAAGTTTGTCTTTATCACCTATCATGTGTCTTGAGCATCCACTATCAATGTACCATTGGTTTTCTTCATCTTCTGCAAATAACGCTATGCCACAATTTTCAACCCGTAATTCCTTCTTTTTCCATACTTTGGAGCTTGAAGGAACATGTTCTTTTGGCTGAACTTTTCTCCTGCATTCAGATTCTTCATGGCCAAAGTTATTGCAATAAGTGCATTCAACTTCATTTTGAAGAGGAGAAAAGTTGTTATAAGTATTCTTCTTTGCTTCAATATCAATCCTTTTATTTCTTGCTTCTCTTGTCATAATAGTTTTATATGCTACACATTGAATAGCTTTATGACCAAAATTGTGACATGAGAAACATTGTCCATTGAAGAAGAAATTTCTGCGATCATAAGATCTTCTATATGAGTTTATCTGTTGATTGGTGTTTCTTTGAAAGACATTCCTGTTAGTGTTCCTTGAATTGAAATGATCATGCTTTACCTGTAAAGATTCTTTATTCCCTTGCTGAGTGGCAGCATGTTGTAAACCAGTTGTAACTGCTTTTAGATAATTTGGTGCTGAAGCCTGGGAAGATTCTCCAATAAAACCAAGACCTGTCTTTATAAGAGGAGAACGTTGTACCTTGATAATCTCATCTAACGTTTCAGATCCTTTAGCAAATCTAAGATTCAGAGTTTTTACTTTCTCAAGTTCTTTTCTTAGGCTTACTACTTCACACTCTAATTTCTCATTGTGTTTTTCCTTTTCTTCAAGCTGATTTTTCAGAGTCTCTATGGTTATTTTTCTCTCTTATAAGAAAATTTTGAGTTTATTGTTTTCATCAAGAAAATCACTGTCTTCTAGAGCATCCACAAAAGTATCATTTTCTTCTCTAGAATCTTTTTCAAATGCCATGAGAAGTCTAAGATCTTGTTCACATTCTTCTTCACTATCAGATAACCCATCACTATCTTCATGAGTATAGAAACTCTTTCTAGAGCTAAAATGATTTTTATTCCTTCTTGCTACTTCCTTCCCCTTTTTATGTGTTTATTTATAAGGACACTTAGTAGCATAATGACCAACTCTTCCACAATCAAAACATTTGAAAGGAAGCTTACCTCTGAACCGTCCTGTGCCAAGTTGAAGTTTCTTTACGAAGTTTATCTCATCTTCTTCTGAGATATATCCTGATCCTTCTATTATTTGTACTTCCTTCCCTTTTGTAGAAGTTCTAAAGACTACTTCTTTGACTTTAGATGGTCCTCCTCTTCTCATTTCATATGCAGTTAGTATGCCATGAAGTTGTACCACAGTAATATTTTGAAGATCCTGCTTTTCTTCAAGAGCTGAAACTTTTGACTCAAATTTTGCTGTTAGAGATCTTAAAATTTTCTCAACCAAAGTAGATTCAGTTATTGTTTCTCCTAGATTTCTCATGCGATTTACAATATCATCAAGACGTAGAAAGAAATTTGCAATGCTTTCTTCATTAAGCATTTTTAGATTCTCATATTGAATTCTGAGAGTTTGAAGTTTAGCACTTTTTACCTTTGCATCACCTTCATAGCTTAAAATGATTTTGTCCCATATTGCCTTTGCTGTATTCAGCTGCATGACTTTGACAAATTCTGCTTCAGTTAGACTTCCCAATAGAGCATTGACTTCCTTTGCATTTGTTTCATAATTCTTTCTTTCCGTTGGATCTGTTGGTACTGTGGCTGGATATTGATATCCTCCTTCAACAATAGCCCATACATCTGCTCCCAGAGACTGAAGATAGGACCTCATCCTTGTTTTCCAAAAGATTAAGTTGTTTCCGTTGAAGAGTGGAGGCCTGATAGAAGCTGTTCCATCTTGATTGCTCATCTTGATTGATCTTCCTTCTAGCGGCTAAGCTTTTCAGAAGGACCTGCTCTGATACCAATTGTTGGGAAAAATACTGAGAGGGGGGGGTGAATCAGTATTTAGATCAAACCAAAACCTTTTTCTTTTCTTCCACTGAAACCCTTAGAAACCAGCTGTTGTATATTCTTAAGAAAACAAGAGTGCATTTAGTGATCTTATTATGTATTTACTTCTTCTCTTAGGTTATTTTATCATTCATCAGATGTATAGTAAGCATAATAAACCATCACATATGAGTAAGACACATGAACACAAGGATTTAAGGTGGAAACCCAATTTGGGAGAAAACCACCGCTGCTGTAATCTCAGTCTTCAATATTTATTATACAGAATTTTTTTTACAATTTTATGCTGATGCAGACTCATATTAGCATGCAGGCACCCACCTGTAGAAGGCTACAACCTTCTCTCGTTTACCAGCCTTTCCTGGAAGGGAGCTTCAACCCCCTGAAAATAACACCAGTCTCTACTGGCATGAAGCTACTACTTCCAAACTGAAGGCTTCAACCCTCAGACTTACTGCAGACCATGTTTCATCGATTTTCACACTGAATCAATCAATTTCAACGCAACCCTTTATTCAATTATCAACAAACATATTTTTCCCAATTCTTCATAACAGAATAATAGACCACTGTAACCTAAATATCAGAAGTAATCTGGACTTTAGAGAATTTATGCATTCAACATTCCGAGTATCCTTCTGTGTATATTAATCTTCAGAAACCCCATATGTCATATGCACTTTCAATGTAGATGACTCGCACATATATATACGTGCTTTTCTTGTATAGATCTATAATAATAATATGTTTGCAGAGCAGGCCAGATCCTACAAAAACTTACCCGGCTTCATATGCGTTCTTCAGCAGACATGCGCTAGCTCTTCATCGTTTCTTCTGTTGAAAAATCTCAAGACTCATCACCTTTAGATCAATATCTCGATGGGCGCATCATGGACTCAGAATCATCAATTAAGCACGTCATCTGTCCATACAAATATTCCTTCAAGAAATTCCTTCTTTATAAAAAAAAATCCCCATTAATAATGATTTTTTTTTTTTTTATATAGTTCTCGCCTTATTAAAACCATGAGGCAAAAACCATTTCAACCGCTAATGGTATTCTTTTTACAATATTTCCAATGGTTTGGCCCTCAAGGTTTTTATTTCTTTATACAGCCCCCGTAATATTATTTTTAATTAAAAATTCAATGAAATTTTAATATGGGCTTTATATATAAAAATCCAATGCTTTCGAATAATTTAATATTAATAAAAATTTGACCCTGGCCCACATATGCGCCCCTCCATACCAAAATAAACTTCGCGCAGGTCCATTGCCAGATCACCGTTGGATCGCGAGCCTCCAAGATCGATGGATATCGCTTGGGCAACTTGCACGAGCAATAACGCGCGATGGCGCGTCGTACTTGTGTTATTATTCGCGCATCTTGATTAACCTCCGTGCAAGTCCGACGCACGATCACCGTCCAATTTCCCCCTTTCATATCGATGGTGCAAAAGCAATTTTGCTGGCCGTCCTGGTACGGGCTTTAACGCGTGATGGACTATCGTTATCGTGCGATTGGCGGTTTTTGCAGGAACGCGTGTCAACATCTCTATGGAATCGCTGCCAATTCGGGAATACGACTTATCGTCCAAAGGTGGTGCGGAAAAACCCGGAAACCACCTTCACTATTCACTCGCAGTTTTTAAACAGTGATCATCCATTCAATCGCTCCGTACTCCAGGTTCCGTTTGCATATCTGCGCCATTTCTAAAGCCAAACTTCGTTTTAAGTACTCTTCCGCAGGTTATATATGTATATATAATGTGTTCTGTACATACAGAACACGTCCATGGCTCACTGTACCGAGACCTTAGCAACCTGATAAAAGCACGAATCTATCCATAGATCATCACACAGAGTTGTAGGAAATTTTGTACGAGAATTGAACCAATCAAAGCCCCAATTGCTCTGGTTATTAACAGAGTATCATCGAAACTCAACCATTCACAGATTTTCTTTCTCCTCCATACATTATATTTATACATGAATTAACTTTCGTAGGGTTTAGAATTTCTTTAAAATCAAATCAACCCAGTCTTCAGACAATTCTTCTTCAATGTACTGCTTGTCTCTGTAAATGCATCTTTCCTCTATTCTTTGCTGCTGATCCTGCTGATCGTTGATCTCTGCAACTCTGCTGTTCTTCTTTGTTGCCCATGCCTTTGCCAATTCTTTTGCCACATCCTTTATCATTAATGACACTATTCCAATGATCGCCCCATGTCATTCTATCTTCAATACATTACCTTCCATGGTATGTTCGAAGTTCTTCCCTGTCACAGTTCTGCAAGTCCTTCATGAATTAGGTTGCCATCAAGGACAACACATGGCATCATATTTCCAACATTTTGGGTGGTCAAAATGCCCGAAATTGGGTGGTCAAAATGCCCAAAAACATGCTAAAAATCATCGTTCTGCCTTGTTTTTGGAGCCTTCGCTACGCTTTCTAAGTAGTATTGGAAGATTCAAGATTTGTATGGATAGGAGACACATTTTGCAGTGCTTGATGAGCCTTTCATGTAGCACACCTCCAGAGCTTTCCAATGGTACCTTCATATCCTGATTTGGACACCTAGAAGGCCTCCAAAATTTGATTTTACTGAGCTTGCTATGCTTTCTTCTAGCTAACTATGCTTTCTTCAGAAAGTAATTTTCACTGAAATTTTGACCTAGATTGACTTTTTGTTGATGTAATTGATTAAATAATGATGTCATGAGATGTAATTGAGCTCATAAATGGTAAATCAGGTTAGATACTTGCCTGTAAATGTAACTTTGGTTAGATGTATCTACTTTCCTATCATGAGGTGAATGGGTTGACCTCCACTAGAGATTAGGGTTTTTTTGAGATTATCAGATAATCAGCTCCATAACTGATGAATTCAACCCTTGATAGAGGGGAGATGTTTTTTTGGTCTATATCTATCATTTTCAGTCATTTGACTGGTTGGACATCAGTGGATTGTAATATTGTAGCTTGTACTTTCACTGATATTCATAAATAAGAGGATGTAGTTGCAGCTATTATCTAGGAATTCATGTGCAGTGAGTTTATGATCATGTATCTTCTCTATTATAGTATTTATTGAATGATATATAGCTCCTCTTTCATACCTTATATCTTCAGTGGCTTTCCTTACAACTCAGAGGCATAATTCTATTAATTTAGCTCTGTTTATATGGAAATGTCATCTTGTGTTTTATGCTTCTACTTTAATGAATTCACGAATGAAAATTCTCATTAAATCCCTTTACTCTTTCAGACTCACCAATACACCTAAAAAACCCTAAAACATCATATATTCATTTATACCTTGCTCCTTTATATTTTTGCAGTTGTAAGCCCTTTGATCCCTAGACCTAGTTGCATGGTTTCATCGCTGATCCAACACCAAACCTTAAAATTATCAAACCTAACTGAGCCTATCATATCTAGCCTAATATATTTCATGCCACAGTCAATCCTTGGTTTTGATCACATCTAGAGATCCCTCTTAGCCTGGTAAGGCTAGCTACTAGGTCAAAGTGGTTTTTAGTTACCTTTGCTGGTCTCCTTTTCAGACTTCGAAGAACTGGTGGAGTGTTAAAAAAGCCCGCAATTTTGATGGAAGAGGTATTGCATGCATCATGCAACTGGACATCTCTTTTAAAGCTCTATTCTTCCTCCCAGCCACCCCGTCTTGTTGTAAGGAATTGTATGTTGAAATTGTATTCCAACTTCACTACAAATATTATAGATATATTTGTTGACATATTCCTTCCCATTATCTGTGCAAAAAATCTCATTGTGCTTTCCATACTGATTTTCTGCATGTGCTTTGAAAATATTTAGATGTTGAAAAACTTCAGACTTGAGTTTCAGGAAGTAAACCCAATTGAATCTTGTGTAATCATATATAAATGACAACACATTTTTTCCTTTCTCATTGAGGCTGCTAGAAATGGACCCATAAGATCATTGTGTACAAGCTCCAAAGATGAAGAGGCTCTCCATGCATGCCCCTTCTCAAACTTGTCATGTGGATGCTTTCCAAGAGCACATCCATTACAAACACCATTTGAAAATTCAATGGTAGGAATTCCTTTGACCATCCCTTGCTTGTTAATTTGGTACATATATCTGAAATTCAAGTGTCCAAATCTCTCGTGTCAAAGCCTACTTTATTCATTTGCATGCATAAGTAGAGAAATAAAACCTGACTAAGGAACAAAATCAGAAAATGTATACAAATAATATTGATCGTTTACCTTGCTAGATGCAATATTCAAGTTGGTTTGCATATCATAAATTGTCATGGAATCTAGGGTAAATTCAACTTTCCTTCCCGTACTAGTGTGTATCATCTAATGCACTTAAAGAAGATTCACTGAAAGCCTCCTAATATGCAAGACATTCTCAAAAGTTACATCTTCGAATTGCACTCTTCCTTGTGCAGTTTCTTCAACTACAGAATTTCCCCCATGAGAATAGGAGTTCTCGAGTATGCATGTAGAGGATGAAAAGATTCCTTTGAAGAATTTGTTTGATGTGAAACTCGTGAATCAATGATCCATTCATGTGGCATAGAATGAAGGCAAATCAAATCATAACCATTACCCCTTGTTTCTAATGGTTTTTCCTTTGTATTCTTCTTGGCACTTTCTAGAATGTGATGACCAAGATTGTTTTGCTAAATATTATTTTCCATCAAATCAATAATCTTATGCATGCAATAGGGTTCATGATGATAGCCCATATTACAATAAGGGCACTTGGAGTTTCCTTTCTTTCCCTTCATACCCTTGGAGATGGAAGATTGATCTCGAGGTTTTGGATTTCCTCCCTTTCTTGGATCTGGATCTCTTTCCTTTCCTTTTCCTTTGGATTTTTTATTTGGTTTCAAGTTGGACTTTTCTTTTTCATGCATGGAAAGTGCATGTTCATTTGAAGAATTTAATGAACCTATATTGATGATCTTATCTTGCTCATGAATGTGAGACTGAATAAATGCATCAAGTTTGTGCATTCTCCATTTATCTTCAGCTACAAGTCTAATAGTGTGAAATGTAGAAACAAAAAAAAAACATATTCAGGACCTAATTTAGACAAAATAGAAAGGATCAATTGACCTTCCTATTTGGATTTATTGATCCCGCAATCATGTAATTGAAGAAGAAATGATTTGAAATTTGTAAATAAGTCTTGAATGTTCTCAAATTTATTTGGATTTAGTTCATTTTTTAGAATATGAGCTCACATCTCATCGTGCTTTCCAAATAAATTCTCCAATGTTGTCTAGAGTTGATTTGGAGTGGTGCATGTGTCCACATGCAAACACAATGTTGGAGATATGGTCAACAATAGAAAACCAAAAGCACCATCCATCATGTTGAAGTATTTGGATTTTTTGATGGCGAAATTGGGTTTAGCTTCTGTATCCATACTTATATGATATAAGCCTTTGCCTCTTAAGTGGAGAAAAATATCTCGCTTCCATTGGAATTAGGTATACAAAGTGAGAATAGCTAATGACGGTAACTCCATTCTTTCACCTTGCAGTTGTAGCAACAATTGTAACAATTCTCAAATATTCTAATCCACAAATCAAATCTGTCAACAATGTCTAATTATTGATCTTCAAACCTACAAAAAAATATTCATGCTCCTTCTCAAGGCCTTGTAGCTATGATACCATGTAAAATTATTAGAGAACATATAATTATTTAGCTGAAGATTGATTACACAAACTTGGAACAATTGAAAAATAAAATTGGTACAAAGTATGAATTTTATTACTCAATATTGATTTGAGAATCAATACATAAAGCAGCTAAGTTAAGCTTATTTGTACATGCAATAACTAAGGATAATTAAAATTAAATAAATTTAAGCGTGATTTATGTTATGTTAATGTGCAGGTGCACCACATGCAAGTACTATAGTGATCTAACTAAAGCCAAGCGCACACCACATGTAAGCACTCGAGTTAACTAACTAAAGTGAAGTGCACACCACATGTAAGCATTGTATTTAACTAACGTTAACTAAGTGCACATCACATACAAGCACTAGAATTTAAGAAAGTATAATTAAGGCTAACTAAATGCATGTACACCTAAATAGATACACTGAAGTGAAAATTTTAGATTTCACATACACTGAAGTTAAAATTCAAATCATAAAATGCGTTATATTCCAACACAAGAAACCACATATTGAAGTACCATTATTTACGCCGTAAGGCATCACTCTTTGAAAACAACTCTCCTAGCTGCTACTATGTCTTATTTTGCACCATTAGATGGAATTTTAGACGATTGAAGTTTTTTAAGCCATTAGATTAATAGTTCATAAAAAATAATTAAGAGATATAATTGACATGTTCAAAATTAATCAAAAATGTTTACTAAATAGTTTCATGATGGATTAATGGATTATTCCCATCTAATTTTTGCATATAAGGGTTTCTCATTGCACACCTGAGGAACCACCCAAGGCTGAAGAGGAGAGCAGTGAAATTTTTGTTGAACCAGAGGAACCTCCAAGAGATCTTCATCCATCACAAATACCTAGAGGTCATGAGGTGCTTAAAGTCCCTGGAAGCCATGAAGGCCCATCCATAGCTAGCCCTGAAGTTGAAGTTCCTGTATTTTCCAATGGCCCAGCTCTAAATAGGTCGCCTAATAGCCCACCGAATTCATCAAACGTTGAACCTCCGATAGAAGAGATGTCTCCTTCGAAAGATTCTGTTCCCATGTCGATCATTCTAGAGTTGATTGAATTTCCTACTGAAGAAACAATAGCACCTCCATCAGAAGAAAAAGAATAGGCTTCTACTAAAAAGGTGCCTTCACAATGCAATGTTCTTGCGGAGATCAAGACGTTTCCCGAAGAGAAGCCAAATAGTCCCAAAGAATAATTTTTTTTGTCGAAGAAACCAGTTGATCAAGCTAAGGAATACGAGGGAGGAATTTGTGATGAGGAAACTCGGACAATTACTCCATTACTGAAACATTCCAGAAGTAATTGTACTACTTCCGGAAAAAACTATAGAACCTCCTGTAAAAAAATAGTGGCAACTTCTGCTAAAGAGACGCTCACGCTTCCTGAAGAAGTCAAAAGCATTGTTCCTATGGAGATCCCGAGGCTTCCGGAAGAAGAAGAAGAATACACGAGTGGAATTCAAGATAAAGTAACTCCCACAAATCCTCCACCAAAGCTCAGCATTCCAGACGTGATTGAACCAGCTCTAGAACAAAGTGTTCAACTTCCGGTGGAAACAGCCAAAGCTCCTATCGAAGAAGTCAAAATTTTGTTCCTGTCAAGATCTTCAGCTTGCTTGAGTTGAAGCAAGATTTCAATCTGATGGATGGAATTTATAGTGTTGCTAAAAGGTGCAATTCGGTAAAGTCCCATTGTTTTATTCATTGATGTGGAGAGTCAATTTAGGATAGGATTTTTTATAATAAAAATAACATTTATGGATCCAACATTTACCATATATATAGAGGAATGGTGAAGCATGCTTCATGGCATTTTTTTATACCACCATCCATTCAAGTGTGTGCTCTATGGCCAGACAAGCTTTGGTTTCCTATTGCGGGAATTTTTAAGAATAGTCAGCTCTTCTTCAAAAATTAGGCCAACTGTATTTTTAGAGTTTTAATATTAAATGGATTGTAGGTTTTAACTTTTAAATGATATTTTGAAATAAAAAAATTATAAAAAAATGCTATACAAACAAATGACATATAAAATCACATATTATAGAACTCGATAATGTTCTAATTCTTGTTGGGAGAATTTTTGAAAATGAGTGCAATTTTAAGTTCCCTTTGCAA